>CATNWA010000191.1:297241-456741 GCA_951230385.1 Staurois parvus | reverse complement strand
GTCCATCTCTGTACTCTCCAACCCTTCTCCCTATGACCCCCGCTCCTCCCTGTCCATCTCTGTACTCTCCAACCCTTCCCTATGACCCCCTCCTCCCTGTACCCCTGTACTCTCCCTAAAACCCTATCTCCTATGACCACCCTCCCCTTCTGTCCTAATCTGTGCTCTCCAACCCTTCTCCCTATGACCCCGCTCCTCCCTGTCCATCCCTGTACTCTCCCAACCCTTCACCCTATGACTCCGCTCCTCCTTGTTCCGTCTCTGTACTCTCCAACCCTTCTCTCCTAGTGACCCCGCCTCCTCCCTGTCCAATCTCTGTGCTCCCCAACTTCTGCCTATGACCCCAGCTCCTCCCTGTCCATACCCTGTACTCTCCAACCCTTCTCCCTATGACCCCGCTCCTCCCTGTCCATCCCTGTACCTCCAACCCTTCCTTATGACCCCCTCCTCCCTGTCCATCCCTGTACTCTCCAACACACTTCTCCTATGACCCCGCTCCTCCCTGTCCACTCTCTGTCCTCTCCAACCCTTCTCCCTAATGACCCCGCTCCTCCTGTCCATCTCTGTACTCTCCAACCCTTCCCCCATACCCCGCTCCTCCCTGTCCGTCTCTGTAACTCCCCAACCCTTCCTCACCCTATGACCCCACTCCTCCCTGTCCATCCCTGTACTCTTTGCAACCCTTCTCCCTATGACCCCGCTCCTCCCTGTCCATCTCTGTACTCTCCCAACCCTTCCTATGACCCCGCTCCTCCCCCTGTCCATCCCTGTACTCTCCAACCCTTCCTATGACCCCGCTCCTCCCTGTCCATCTCTGTACTCTCCAACCCTTCTCCCTATGACCCCGCTCCTCCCTGTCCATCTCTGTACTCTCCAACCCTTCTCCCTATGACCCCGCTCCTCCCTGTCCATCTCTGTACTCTCCAACCCTTCTCCCTATGACCCCGACTCCTCCCTGTCCATAGTCCTGTACTCTCCAACCCTTCCTATGACCCCGCTCCTCCCTGTCCATCCCTGTAATCTCCAACCCTTCCTATGACCCCACTCCTCCCTGTCCATCTCTGTACTCTCCAACCCTTCTCCCTATGACCCCGCTCCTCCCTGTCCATCCCTGTACTCTCCAACCCTTCTCCCTATGACCCCGCTCCTCCCTGTCCATCTCTGTACTCTCCAACCCTTCCTATGACCCCGCTCCTCCCTGTCCATCCCTGAGGCCTGTACTCTCCAACCCTTCCTATAACCCCGCTCCTCCCTGTCCATCTCTGTACTCCCCAACCCTTCCTATGACCCCGCTCCTCCCTGTCCGTCTCTGTACTTTCCAACCCTTCTCCCTATGACCCCGCTCCTCTCCTGTCCATCTCTGTACTCTCCCTACCCTTCACCCTATGACCCCCGCTCCTCCCTGTCCATCTCTGTGCTCCCCAACACCTTACTCCTATGACCCCGCTCCTATCACCCTGTCCATCTCTGTGCTCCCCAACCCTTCCTATGACCCCGCTCCTCCCTGTCCGTCTCTGTGCTCCCCAACCCTTCCTATGACCCCGCTCCTCCCTGTCCATCTCTGTACTCTCCAACCCTTCCTATGACCCCGCCCCTCCCTGTCCATCTCTGTGCTCTCCAACCCTTCTCCCTATGACCCCGCTCCTCCCTGTCCATCCTGTACTCCCCAACCCTTCCTATGACCCCGCTCCTCCCTGTCCATCTCTGTACTCCCCAACCCTTCTCCCTATGACCCCGCTCCTCCCTGTCCATCCCTGTACTCTCCAACCCTTCCTATGACCCCGCTCCTCCCTGTCCATCTCTGTACTCCCCTAACCCTTCTCCCTATGACCCCGCTCCTCCCTGTCCATCTCTGTACTCTCCAACCCTTCCTATGACCCCCGCTCCTCCCTGTCCATCTCTGTACTCTCCAACCCTTCCTATGACCCCGCTCTCCCCTGTCCATCCCTGTACTCCCCAACCCTTCCTATGACCCCCCCCCTCCTCCCAGTCCATCCCTGTACTCCCCAACCCTTCCTATGACCCCGCTCCTCCCTGTCCATCTCTGTACTCCCCAAACCCTTCCTATGACCCCGCTCCTCCCTGTCCCATCTCTGTACTCCCCAACCCTTCTCCCTATGACCCCGCTCCTCCCTGTCCATCCCTGTACTCCCCAACCCTTCCTATGACCCCGCTCCTCCCTGTCCATCCTCTGTACTCCCCAACCCTTCCCCTATGACCCCGCTCCTCCCTGTCCATCCCTGTACTCCCAACCCTTCCCCCTATGACCCCGCTCCTCCCTGTCCATCTCTGTACTCCCCAACCCTTCCTATGACCCCGCTCCTCCCTGTCCATCCCTGTACTCTCCAACCTTCTCCCTATGACCCCGCTCCTCCCCGTCCATCTCTGTACTCTCCAACCCTTCCTATGACCCGCTCCTCCCTGTCTATCTCTGTACTCTCCAACCCTTCCTATGACCCCGCTCCTCCCTGTCCATCTCTGTACTCTCCAACCCTTCCTATGACCCCGCTCCTCCTGTCCATCTCTGTACTCTCCAACCCTTCCTATGACCCCCGCTCCTCCCTGTCCATCTCTGTACTCTCCAACCCTTCCCTATGACCCCGCTCCTCCCTGTCCGTCTCTGTACTCCCCAACCCTTCCTATGACCCCGCTCTCCTCCCTGTCCATCTCTGTACTCTCCAACCCTTCTCTATGACCCCGCTCCTCCCTGTCCATCTCTGTACTCCCCAACCCTTCCTATGACCCCGCTCCTCCCTGTCCATCTCTGTACTCTCCAACCCTTCTCCCTATGACCCCGCTCCTCCCTGTCCATCCTGTACTCCCAACCCTTCCTATGACCCCCGCTCCTCCCTGTCCATCTCTGTACTCTCCAACCCTTCCTATGACCCCCGCTCCTCCCTGTCCATCTCTGTACTCTCCAACCCTCCTATGACCCCGCTCCTCCCTGTCCGTCTCTGTACTCTCCAAACCCTTCCTATGACCCCGCTCCTCCCTGTCCATCTCTGTACTCTCCAACCCTTCTCCCTATGACCCCGCTCCTCCCTGTCCATCTCTGTGCTCCCCAACCCTTCTCCCTATGACCCCGCTCCTTTCTGTCCATCTCTGTACTCCCCAACCCTTCCTATGACCCCGCTCCTCCCTGTCCATCTCTGTACTCTCCCAACCCTTCCTATGACCCCCCGCTCCTCCCTGTCCATCTCTGTACTCTCCAACCCTTCTCCCTATGACCCCGCTCCTCCCTGTCCATCTCTGTACTCCCCAACCCTTCCATGACCCCGCTCCTCCCTGTCCATGTACTCCCCAACCCTCCTATGACCCCGCTCCTCCCTGTCCATCTCTGTACTCTCCAACCCTTCCTATGACCCCGCTCCTCCCTGTCCATCTCTGTACTCTCCACCCCTTCCTAAGACCCCGCTCCTCCCTGTCCGTCTCTGTAGTCCAACCCTTCCTATGACCCCGCTCCTCCCTGTCCGTCTCTGTGCTCCCCAACCCTTCTCCCTATGACCCCGCTCCCTCCCTGTCCGTCTCTCTGTGCTCCCCAACCCTTCCTATGACCCCGCTCCTCCCTGTCCATACTCTGTGCTCTCCAACCCTTCCTATGACCCCGCTCCTCCTTGTCCATCTCTGTGCTCTCCAACCCTTCCTATGACCCCGCTCCTCCCTGTCCATCTCTGTACTCTCCAACCCTTCCTATGACCCCGCTCCTCCCGGCTTCCCGTCCATCCAGGTACTCTTCCAGTCGGATTTTCCATATGTCTGACTATGTTCTGATGGTTTCCTTTGCCCTAGGTGCGTCGTATCATTGGAGATTTTGGGGTTCCTATTGCCATCCTCATCATGGTGCTTGTGGATTTCAGTAATCACTGACACGTACACTCAGGTGAGAGATGCGACCATGAACGGTATTCACGTGACTTCCTTCCTGACCTATCAGATCTCTTTATCTCACCCACTGCGCATTCCTCTACCCGCAGAAACTCAGTGTCCCCACAGGGTTCAACCTGGTGACCTCTCCGGAGAAGCGAGGTTGGGTGATGAACCCTCTGGGATCTGTAGAACCTTTTCCGGTTTGGATGATGTTTGCGAGCGTCCTTCCTGCTATCCTAGTCTAAACATATTAATCTTCATGGAGACGCAGATCACCACGTAAGTCCAGCGAGGTGCCACGCAATGATCCCAGCCAGTAGTCTGGTACCCGGACGGTGAAGAGTTGATAGTACCGGAATGTTTCTTTTGTTTCTCCTCTGGATGGGTTCTGGATTAGGTTCTGTGGAGGTAACTTGTATCTTCTGACAGGTTAATTATCAGTAAAAAGGAGCGGATGTTGGTGAAGGGTTCCGGATTTCACCTGGACCTGCTGCTGATTGTCACCATGGGTGGGATCTGCGCCCTTTTCGGATTGCCATGGATGGCTGCAACCACTGTCCGCTCCCGTCACACACGCCAACGCATTGACCGTGATGAGTAAAGCCGTGGCCCCCGGAGATAAACCGAAAATCCAAGAGGTGAAGGAGCAGAGAGTCACTGGCCTGCTGGTCGCCATATTTGTTGGTGAGTACCACTTCTCTCATCCTGTAGGGTGAAGGAAGGACCACATACAGTCATCTATGGGATCAGGATGGGGTGTCTAGGTCCTACAGGTACATCCTCCAGGACCAGGACGGGGTGTCTAGGTCCTACAGATACGTCCTCCAGGACCAGGACGGGGTGTCTAGGTCCTACAGATACGTCCTCCGGGATCAGGACGGGTGTCTAGGTCCTAGAGATACGTCCTCCGGGATCAGGACGGGGTGTCTAGGTCGTACAGATACGTCCTCTGGGATCAGGACGGGGTGTCTAGGTCCTACAGGTACATCCTCCAGGACCAGGACGGGGTTTCTAGGTCCTCCACATACGTCCTCCGGGGTCAGGACGGGGTGTCTAGGTCCTACAGATAAGTCCTCCGGGATCAGGACGGGGTGTATAGGTCCTACAGATACGTCCTCCGGGATCAGGACGCGGTGTCTAGGTCCTACAGATACGTCCTCCGGGATCAGGACGGGCTGTGTCTAGTTCCTACAGATAAGTCCTCCGGAGATCAGGACGGGGTGTCTAGGTTCTACAGATATGTCCTCCAGGATCAGTCAGGACGGGGTGTCTAGGTCCTATAGATACCGTCCTCCAGGACCAGGACGGGTGTCTAGGTCCTACAGATACATCCTCCTGGATCAGGACGAGGTGTCTAGGTCCTACAGATACGTCCTCCGGGATCAGGACGGGGTGTCTAGTCCTACAGATACATCTTCTGGGATCAGGACGGGGTGTCTAGGTCCTACAGATACGTCCTCCACAAGTGACAGGATCAGGATCAGGACGGGGTGTCCTATTATAGGTCCTATAGATACGTCCTCCGGGATCAGGACGGGGTGTCTAGGTCCTACAGATACGTCCTCCACGTTCCGGTTGTATGTTGTACTCCATGTGGATTTTCGTTTCCTCTCAGGTCTGTCGATCGTTATCGGTGATGTTCTCCGGCAGATCCCATTGGCCGTGCTGTTTGGAATCTTCCTGTATATAGGGGGTGACCTCTCTCAATGGGATCCAGTTCTACGAGCGATTACAGATGCTACTGAAGCCCCCAAAGCATCATCCAGACGTCATGTATGTGAAGAAGGTGAGCACGTGAATATGACATCACAGGACCATGACATCGCAGGACCATGACATCGCAGGACCATGACATCACAGGACCATGACATCACATGACCTGTATGTGAAGCAGGTGAGCACGTGACCATGACATCACATGACCATGACATCACATGACCATGACATCACAGGACCATGACATCACATGACCTGTATGTGAAGCAGGTGAGCACGTGACCATGACATCACGTGACCATGACATCACATGACCATGACATCACAGGACCTGTATGTGCAGGGCGCTCATCACATACCTTCCCACGATGGTTCCTGTGAGAGAGCGCCGCCCTGTGCAATGGAAGGAGGAACTTCACCAACACATGGGGGAGGGGCTTCCATCTCCCACTGTCATGGCGCCAATGAAGTGCAGTATTGATCACTTTATCACCTATATGGGGTTGTAGTTCAGTATTGATCACTTTATCACCTATATGGGGTTGTAGTTCAGTATTGATCACCTTATTACCTATATGGGGTTGTAGTTCAGTATTGATCACTTTATCACCTATATGGGGTTGTGGTTCAGTATTGATCACCTTATTACCTATATGGGGTTGTAGTTCAGTATTGATCACTTCATCACCTATATGGGGTTGTAGTTCAGTATTGATCCCTGTATCACCTATATGGGGTTGTAGTTCAGTATTGATCACTTTATCACCTATATGGGGTTGTAGTTCAGTATTGATCACCTTATCACCTATATGGGGTTGTAGTTCAGTATTGATCACCTTATCACCTATATGGGGTTGTAGCTCAGTATTGATCGCCTTATCACCTATACGGGGTTGTAGTTCAGTATTGATCACCTTATCACCTATATGGGGTTGTAGTTCAGTATTGATCACTTTATTATCTCTATAGATTTGTAGGTCTATATATGAGTGTTTGCACCTGTATATACCTCAGGGCTGTAATATGAACTTTATGTATGATCCCATTAGGTGGAGATATTGATTATCGGTCATTATATAGAATGTATCAATGTTTTGTGACATTGGTGGTTTTAATTCATTTTCGATGAAGTGCCTGTTTAGGGGGATGGGGTTGTAGGGATTGGGGGGAATTGGGATTGTCCTGTATTGATTGTCGTGGCTCCTCCTCTTCTTTCAGGTGCGCAGTCTCCGGATGCATCTCTTCACCGTGCTGCAGCTCATCTGTCTGGCGGTGCTCTGGGTCGTCATGTCCACAGCGGCGTCTCTGGCTTTTCCCTTCGTCCTGATCCTGACCGTCCCGCTGCGCATCTTCATTTTGCGGAGGATTTTCACCGAGCGAGAGATGACATGTGTACGTTTCCTTCACCTTTTGCTTCGCTTTTCACACTAATTTTGTCAGGCCCCACCCACCTCTCTGGCCCCACCCTTTATCTGGCCCCACCCACCTCTCTGGCCCCACTCCTTTATCAGGCCCCACCCACCTCTCTGGCCCCACTCCTTTATCTGGCCCCACCCACCTCTCTGGCCCCACTCCTTTATCTGGCCCCACCCACCTCTCTGGCCCCACCCACCTCTCTGGCCCCACTCCTTTATCTGGCCCCACCCATCTCTCTGGCCCCACCCCTTTATCTGGCCACACTTTTCCCCATGTCTTTTCAACTCAGACTTACTACCACATTGAGACTGAGGACTCTGTCATGTGACCAGCAGCCAATGGCAGGCTTCCATCACCCCACCAATACGGAGCAGCATGGGAGTCCATCGTAGGTGAATGACATTGGGCCCCAGCCCTACCACCCTGTATAGACTGCAGAGGGCACTATAGAGTAAATCCCCAAACATTCACTGCTGGGTGAATCCTTGAGGTCCAGTGTGTTTTCAGTGACCTCCTACGGTGAATCCTTGAGGTCCATGTGTTTTCAGTGACCTCCCGGGTGAATCCTTGAGGTCCATGGTGTTTTCAGCGACCTCCACGGGTGAATCCTTGAGGTCCAGTGTTTTTCAGCGACCTCCTCGGGTGAATCCTTGAGGTCCATGTGTTTTCAGCGACCTCCTCGGGTGAATCCCCAGCCAGGTCCATGTGTTTTCAGTGACCTCAGCTACCTCCTCGGGTGAATCCTTGAGGTCCATGTGTTTTCAGCTACCTCCTCGGGTGAATCCTTGAGGTCCATGTGTTTTCAGCGACCTCCTCGGGTGAATCCTTGAGGTCCATGTGTTTTCAGCGACCTCCTCGGTGAATCCCATCAGCTCCCCGGGTGAATCCTTGAGGTCCATGTGTTTTCAGCGACCTCCTTGAATCCCCCCCAGGTCCATGTGTTTTTCCGACCTCCCCGTGTTTTCAGCGACCTCCCTTGAGGTCCGGTGTGAATCCTTGAGGTCCATGTGTTTTCAGCGACCTCCTCGGTGTGAATCCTTGAGGTCCATGTGTTTTCAGCGACCTCCCCGGGTGAATCCTTGAGGTCCATGTGTTTTCAGCGTTTTCACCCTCCCCGGGTGAATCCTTGAGGTCCATGTGTGTTTTCAGTCCATGAGCTCCTCCTCGGTTGAATCCTTGGGTGAACCTCCTGAATCCCCCAGGTCCATGTGTTTTCAGTGACCTCCTTCGGGTGAATCCTTGAGGTCCATGTAGGTCCAATCCTTGAGGTGTTTTTCAGTGACCTCCCCGGGTGAATCCCCCAGGTCCATGTGTTTTCAGTGACCTCCTCGGGTGAATCCTTGAGGTCCATGTGTTTTCAGCGACCTCCTCGGGTGAATCCCTGAGGTCCATGTGTTTTCAGCTACCTCCTCGGGTGAATCCTTGAGGTCCATGTGAATCCTCCCGGGTGAATCCTTGAGGTCCATGTGTTTTCAGCTGACCTCCCCGGGTGAATCCTTGAGGTCCAGGTGTTTTCAGCGACCTCCTCGGGTGAATCCCCCAGGTCCATGTGTTTTCAGCGACCTCCTCGGGTGAATCCCCCAGGTCCCAGGTGTTTTCAGTTACCTCCCTCCCGTGACCTCCATGTGTTTTCCGGGTGAATCCCCCAGGTCCAGGTGTTTTCAGTGACCTCCCCATGGGTGAATCCCCGGTTGAGGTCCATGTGTTTTCAGTGACCTCCTCGTGAATCCTCCTGTTTTCAGTGACCTCCTCGGGTGAATCCCCCAGGTCCATGTGTTTTTCAGACCTCCCCGGGTGAATCCTCCAGGTCCAGGTGTTTTCAGTGACCTCCTCGGGTGAATCCCCCAGGTCCAGGTGTTTTCAGCGACCTCCTCGGGTGAATCCTCCAGGTCCAGTGTTTTCAGTGACCTCCCCGGGGTGAATCCCCCAGGTCCATGTGTTTTCAGTGACCTCCCCGGGTGAATCCCCCCAGGTCCATGTGTTTTCAGCGACCTCCCTCCAGGGTGAATCCCCCCCAGGTCCAGGTGTTTTCAGTGACCTCCCCGGGTGAATCCCCCAGGTCCAGGTGTTTTCAGCGACCTCCCCCGGGTGAATCCCCCAGGTCCAGGTGTTTTCAGTGACCTCCTCGGGTGAATCCCCCAGGTCCAGGTGTTTTCAGTGACCTCCTCCGGTGAATCCTCCCAGGTCCAGGTGTTTTCAGTGACCTCCCCGGGTGAATCCCCCAGGTCCAGGTGTTTTCAGTGACCTCCTCGGGTGAATCCTCCAGGTCCAGGTGTTTTCAGCGATCCTCCCCGGGTGACCTGAATCCCCCAGGTCCATGTGTTTTCAGTGACCTCCTCCGGGTGAATCCCCCAGGTCCAGGTGTTTTCAGCGACCTCCTCGGGTGAATCCCCCAGGTCCAGGTGTTTTCAGTGATCCTCGGTGTGAATCCCCAGGTCCAGGTGTTTTCAGCGACCTCCTCGGGTGAATCCTCCAGGTCCAGGTGTTTTCAGTGACCTCCTGGGTGAATCCCCCAGGTCCAGGTGTTTTTCAGTGACCTCCCCGGGTGAATCCCCCAGGTCCAGGTGTTTTCAGGGTGAATCCTCCAGGTGTTTTCAGCGACCTCGGGTGAATCCCCCAGGTCCAGGTGTTTTCAGTGACCTCCCCGGGTGAATCCTCCAGGTCCCCAGGTCCAGTGTTTTCAGTGACCTCCCCGGGTGAATCCCCCAGGTCCAGGTGTTTTCAGTGACCTCCTCCGGGTGAATCCCCCAGGGTCCAGGTGTTTTCAGTGACCTCCCCGGGTGAATCCCCAGGTCCAGGTGTTTTCAGCGACCTCCTCGGGTGAATCCCCCAGTCCAGGTGTTTTCAGTGACCCCCGGTCCTCCCCCTGGTCCATGTGTTTTCAGTGACCTCCCCGGGTGAATCCCCCCGGTCCATGTGTTTTCAGCGACCTCCCCGGGTGAATCCCCCCGGTCCAGGTGTTTTCAGTGACCTCCCCGGGTGAATCCCCCAGGTCCAGTGTTTTTCAGTGACCTCCCCGGGTGAATCCCCCAGGTCCAGGTGTTTTCAGCGACCTCCCGGGTGAATCCCCCAGGTCCAGGTGTTTTCAGTGACCTCCCCGGGTGAATCCCCCAGGTCCAGGTGTTTTCAGTGACCTCCCCGGGTGAATCCCCCAGGTCCAGGTGTTTTCAGCGACCTCCCCGGGTGAATCCCCCCGGTCCAGGTGTTTTCAGTGACCTCCCCGGGTGAATCCCCCAGGTCCAGGTGTTTTCAGCGACCTCCCCGGGTGAATCCCCCCGGTCCATGTGTTTTCAGTGACCTCCCCGGGTGAATCCTCCAGGTCCATGTGTTTTCAGCGACCTCTCCCGGGTGAATCCCCCAGGTCCAGGTGTTTTCAGTGATCTCCCCGGTGAATCCCCCCGGTCCAGGTGTTTTCAGTGACTCCTTGGGTGAATCCCCCAGGTCCAGGTGTTTTCAGCGACCTCCCCGGGTGAATCCCCCAGGTCCAGGTGTTTTCAGTGACCTCCCCGGGTGAATCCCCCGGTCCAGGTGTTTTCAGCGACCTCCCCGGGTGAATCCCCCAGGTCCAGTGTTTTCAGCGACCTCCCCGGGTGAATCCCCCCGGTCCAGGTGTTTTCAGTGATCTCCCCGGGTGAATCCCCCCGGTCCATGTGTTTTCAGCGACCTCCCCGGGTGAATCCCCCAGGTCCAGGTGTTTTCAGTGATCTCCCCGGGTGAATCCCCCAGGTCCAGGTGTTTTCAGTGACCTCCCCGGGTGAATCCCCCCGGTCCATGTGTTTTTCAGCGACCTCCCCCGGGTGAATCCCCCCGGTCCAGGTGTTTTCAGTGATCTCCCCGGGTGAATCCCCCAGGTCCATGTGTTTTCAGCGACCTCCCCGGGTGAATCCCCCGGTCCAGGTGTTTTCAGTGACCTCCCGGGTGAATCCCCCAGGTCCAGGTGTTTTCAGTGACCTCCCCGGGTGAATCCCCCAGGTCCAGGTGTTTTCAGTGACCCTCCCCGGGTGAATCCCCCCAGGTCCATGTGTTTTCAGCGACCTCCCCGGGTGAATCCCCCCAGGTCCATGTGTTTTCAGCGATCTCCCCGGGTGAATCCCCCAGGTCCAGGTGTTTTCAGCGATCTCCCGGGTGAATCCCCCAGGTCCAGGTGTTTTCAGTGACCTCCCCGGGTGAATCCCCCAGGTCCAGGTGTTTTTCAGTGACCTCCCCGGGTGAATCCCCCCAGGTCCATGGTGTTTTCAGTGACCTCCTTGGGTGAATCCCCCGGTCCAGGTGTTTTCAGTGACCTCCCCGGGTGAATCCCCCCGGTCCAGGTGTTTTCAGTGATCTCCTTGGGTGAATCCCCCCGGTCCAGGTGTTTTCAGTGATCTCCTTGGGTGAATCCCCCCGGTCCAGGTGTTTTCAGTGATCCTCCTTGGGTGAATCCCCCAGGTCCATGTGTTTTCAGCGAGCCCTCCCCGGGTGAATCTCCCCGGTCCAGGTGTTTTCAGTGATCTCCCCGGGTGAATCCCCCCGGTCCAGGTGTTTTCAGTGATCTCCTTGGGTGAATCCCCCCGGTCCAGGTGTTTTCAGTGATCTCCTTGGGTGAATGTTTGGTGAAAGTCTCCATCACTTCTATATGACCCCGGTGACCTCCCTCTCTTTGTCTCCCCCCAGTTGGACGCGGATGAGGTGCAGCCAATCTTCGATGAACAGGAGGGAGTCGATGAATACAACGAAATGCCGATGCCGGTTTAGTACCTCCTGGTGCCTCGGGCAGAACTGCGGAGACCCGATTCCCTGTGATCCTCACCAACCCCCGACCCACAATCCCCTCCCCCCCCCCCCACAATCTCCCATAGAAGCTGCTGTAGAAGAGTCAGAGTGCACTGCTCGGGGGCGGGGCTTTCCATGGTGGATCATGCTGCTCGGGGGCGGGATCATTCTAGATGAAGGACAGACAATATCTGCACTCTGATACGCCCCCCGCGCTGCCCTGCAGGTTACAATCATGATAGCCGTGTCAAATCCTAGGACCCGCCCCCCCCCCCTCCCCCCGCCGGGGCAGATCATGGTGAGGATTCCCTGAAATCTGTGAAGACGGAGGACAGACCACACGTGGTGCCACGCCCGGCTGTACCCAGAATCCCTGTGGCCAGCAGTATATTTATAGAGTATTATTATTGGTCGGATGACGTCACATGACCAAACATTTGTTATAGTGTTCATATATAAATGAATAGAAGTATCCGTGTGATCATTTCCTTGTGTGGGGGGTCCGTGTGTGGGGGGTCCGTGTGGGGGGGTCCGTGTGTGGGGGGGTCCGTGTGTGGGGGGTCCGTGTGTGGAGGGGTCCGTGTGTGGAGGGGTCCGTGTGTGGGGGGTCCGTGTGTGGGGGTCCGTGTGTGGGGGGTCCGTGTGTGGGGGTCCGTGTGTGGGGGGTCCGTGTGTGGGGGGTCCGTGTGGGGGGGTCCGTGTGTGGGGGGTCCGTGTGTGGGGGGGTTGGTCCGTGTGTGGGGGTCCGTGTGTGGGGGGGTCCGTGTGAACATTTCCTTGTGTGGGGGGTCCGTGTGGGGGGTCCGTGTGTGGGGGGTCTGTGTGTGGGGGTCCATGTTATATCAGTGTGATCAATTCCGTGTGTGGGGGGGGGTCCGTGTGTGGGGGGTCCGTGTGTGGGGGGGTCCGTGTGTGTGGGGGGTCCGTGTGGGGGGGGTGTGTGGGGGTCCGTGTGTGGGGGTCCGTGTGATCATTTCCTTGTGTGGGGGGGTCCGTGTGTGGGGGGGTCCGTGTGTGGGGGGTCTGTGTGTGGGGGTCCATGTTATATCAGTGTGATCAATTCCGTGTGTGTGGGGGGGGTCCGTGTGTGGGGGGTCTGTGTGTGGGGGTCCATGTTATATTGGTGTGATCATTTCCTTGTGTGGGGGGTCCGTGGGGGGGTCCATCTGTGGGGGGGTTTGTGTGTGGGGGGGGGGTCCGTGTGTGGGGGTCCGTGTGTGGGGGGGGTCCGTGTTATATCGGTGTGATCATTTCCTTGTGTGAGGTCCGTGTGTGGGGGGTCTGTGTGTGGGGGCCCATGTTATATCCGTGTGATCATTGTCCGTGTGGGGGGGTCCGAGTGTGGGGGGTCCGTGTGTGGGGGGGGGTCCATGTTATATCGGTGTGATCATTGTCCGTGTGTGGGGGGTCTGTGTGTGGGGGCCCATGTTATATCCATGTGATCATTGTCCGTGTGGGGGGGTCTGAGTGTGGGGGGTCCGTGTGTGTGGGGGGTCCGTGTGGGGGGTCCGTGTTATATCGGTGTGATCATTGTCCGTGTGGGGGGGTCCGAGTGTGGGGGGGTCCGTGTGGGGGGTCCGTGTGATCATTGTCCGTGTTACTCCAGAACCCAATACACTGTACAGGGGGGGGGGCTGAAACCCGCAGCTCAGCGCTCCCTACATGTGGGGGCTGCAGTTGTTTTCTCCTTCATTCTGCACCTGGTGATCCTGCCAGTAACGCCCTTCCTGTCCTCGGGTGACAACGCTCAATGTACGGTATCTATGGAGGAGCAGCGTTGTCACTGCAGGCCAAGACTACAGAACACCCCCCTCTCCATAACACAGGGGGAGGTGTTCTATAGTCCAGAGAAAGGCCTGGTAACAACGTGACTGATCACAGTCCGCACATGCAGGGAGCACAGGAAGTGACAGATTTTCTGGCAGGATCAACCGATCTTTCAAGTCTGTTGGGGGACACAAGATCTCAGATACGGTTGTGTTTATGCTGCCACCTACAGGAAGCCGAGGTCACAGAGAAAAATCAGTGAGCCAGCCCCCCCCCCCCCATAAATCCTCCTCTACCCAGCATGCATCTGGGTTTTTGGGGGAGTTTTGCTGGTGTCCTCGGACAGTGGTCTCCAAACTGCGGCCCTTTGCTTGCTTTTATCTGACCCTTGAGGCGCTATTCCTCCCACTGACACCAACGATGGGGCGCTATTCCTCCCACTGACACCAACGATGGGGCACTATTCCTCCCACTGACACCAACGATGGGGCGCTATTCCTCCACTGACACCAACGATGGGGCACTATTCCTCCCACTGACACCAACGATGGGGCGCTATTCCTCCCGCTGACACCAACGATGGGGCGCTATTCCCCCCACTGACACCAACGATGGGGCACTATTCCTCCCACTGACACCAACGATGGGGCGCTATTCCTCCCGCTGACACCAATGATGGAGCACTATTCCCCCCGCTGACACCAACGATGGGGCACTATTCCTCCCACTGACACCAACGATGGGGCGCTATTCCTCCACTGACACCAACGATGGGGCACTATTCCTCCCACTGACACCAACGATGGGGCGCTATTCCCTCCCGCTGACACCAACGATGGGGCGCTATTCCTCCCGCTGACACCAACGATGGGGCGCTATTCCTCCCGCTGACACCAACGATGGGGCGCTATTCCTCCCGCTGACACCAACGATGGGGCGCTATTCCTCCCGCTGACACCAACGATGGGGCGCTATTCCTCCCCCCACTGACACCAACGATGGGACGCTATTCCTCCCCGCTGACACCAACGATGGGGCGCTATTCCTCCCGCTGACACCAACGATGGGGCGCTATTCCTCCCCCCACTGACACCAACGATGGGACGCTATTCCTCCCGCTGACACCAACGATGGGACGCTATTCCTCCCACTGACACCAACGATGGGGCGCTATTCCTCCCACTGACACCAACGATGGGGCGCTATTCCCCCCACTGACACCAACGATGGGGCGCTATTCCCCCCACTGACACCAACGCTGGGGCGCTATTCCTCCCACTGACACCAACGATGGGGCACTATTCCTCCCCACTGACACCAACGATGGGGCGCTATTCCTCCCACTGACACCAACGATGGGGCGCTATTCCTCCCACTGACACCAATGATGGGGCACTATTCCTCCCACTGACAATAACGATGGGGCGCTATTCCTCCCACTGACACCAACGATGGGCACTATTCCTCCCACTGACACCAACGATGGGGCACTATTCCTCCCACTGACACCAACGATGGGACACTATTCCCCCCACCGACACCAATGATGGGGCACTATTCCTCCCCCCACTGACACCAATGATGGGGCACTATTCATCCCACTGACACCAATGATGGGGCACTATTCATCCCCACTGACACCAATGATGGGACACTATTCCTCCCACTGACACCAACGATGGGGTACTATTCCTCCCACTGACATCAGTGATGGGGCGCTATTCCTCCCACTGACACCAATGATGGGGCGCTATTCCTCCCACTGACACCAATGATGGGACGCTATTCCTCCCCACTGACACCAATGATGATGATGGGACGCTATTCCTCCCACTGACACCAATGATGGGGCGCTATTCCTCCCACTGACACCAATGATGGGGCGCTATTCCTCCCACTGACACCAATGATGGGGCACTATTCCCCCCACTGACACCAATGATGGGGCACTATTCCTCCCACTGACACCAATGATGGGGCACTATTCCTCCCACTGACACCAATGATGGAGCACTATTCCTCCCACTGACACCAATGATGGGGCACTATTCCTCCCACTGACACCAATGATGGGGCACTATTCCTCCCACTGATACCAATGATGGGGCACTATTCCTCCCACTGACACCAATGATGGGGCACTATTCCTCCCACTGACACCAATGATGGGGCACTATTCCTCCCACTGACACCAATGATGGGGCGCTATTCCCCCCACTGACACCAATGATGGGGCACTATTCCTCCCACCGACACCAATGATGGGGCACTATTCCTCCACTGACACCAATATACCCAGCCTCACAGGAGAGGCCCCCTCAGTGTGATGTCTTCTCTATAGCGGTATGGGGGTTCAAATACACAGCCAGTGGGAAAATGATGATGGTACACTCCAGGGGCCCGCTCTCCGGTACACTCCAGGGGCCCGCTCTCCGGTACACTCCAGGGGCCCGCTCTCCGGTACACTCCAGGGGCCCGCTCTCCGGTACACTCCAGGGGCCCGCTCTCCGGTACATACAGGAATAGAAGATGGACATCTGATCGGGAGAATTGCTGGTTGTCACGGAACCCCAAGAGCTGACATTTCACCATATAACAGTCTCGGGGGATCCAACCGCCTGACACAGCCGAGTCCTTCTACCCATTCAGTGTTACTGACCTTCATCTGTCAGGGGCCACTTCCAAGATGGCGGACCATCAATCAGCTGGTGATTGGACAGTATCTAATATCCTACATCATGGGGAGAGGAGAGCAGAGGCGAGAGAGGAGACAGGGGAGAGGAGAGGAGAGAGGAGACGGGAGGAGAGAGAGAGAGAGGAGACAGGGGAGAGGAGAGGAGAGCAGAGAGGAGACAGCGGAGAGGAGAGAAGAGAGAGAGGGGAGAGGAGAGAAGAGAGGAGACAGAGGAGAGAGGAGAGCGGAGAGGAGAGAGGAGACGGGAGAGGAGAGCAGAGACGAGAGAGGAGACAGGGGAGAGGAGAGCGGAGAGGAGAGCAGAGACGAGAGAGGAGACGGGAGAGGAGAGCAGAGGCGAGAGAGGAGACGGGAGAGGAGAGGAGAGCAGAGAGGTGAGGAACGAGGAGAGGAGAGACATGTAGGAATGACGCCACAGAGGAATGACGCCACAGAGGAATGACACCAGAGGAATGACGCCACAGAGGAATGACACCAGAGGAATGACACCACAGAGGAATGACACCACAGAGGAATGACGCCACAGAGGAATGACGCCACAGAGGAATGACACCAGAGGAATGACGCCACAGAGGAATGACGCCACAGAGGAATGACGCCACAGAGGAATGACGCCACAGAGGAATGACACCAGAGGAATGACGCCACAGAGGAATGACGCCACAGAGGAATGACGCCAGAGGAATGACGCCACAGAGGAATGACGCCACAGAGGAATGACACCAGAGGAATGACGCCACAGAGGAATGACGCCACAGAGGAATGACGCCACAGAGGAATGATGCCACAGAGGAATGACAGGAATGACCCACAGAGGAATGACACCCCACAGAGGAATGACGACAGAGGAATGACACCACAGAGGAATGACCCACAGAGGAATGACGCCACAGAGGAATGACACCACAGAGGAATGACGCCACAGAGGAATGACGCCACAGAGGAATGACACCAGAGGAGGATGACACCAGAGGAATGACACCACAGAGGAATGACACCACAAAGGAATGACACCACAGAGAGGAATGACGCCACAGAGGAATGACGCCACACAGGGAATGACGCCACAGAGGAATGACGCCACAGAGGAATGACGCCACACAGGAATGACGCCACAGAGGAATGACGCCACAGAGGAATGACCCACAGAGGAATGACACCACAGAGGAATGACCCACAGAGGAATGACGCCACAGAGGAATGACGCCACAGAGGAATGACGCCACAGAGGAATGACGACACTAGAGGAATGACGCCACAGAGGAATGACACCACAGAGGAATGACACCACAGAGGAATGACGCCACAGAGGAATGACACCACAGAGGAATGACCCACAGAGGAATGACACCACAGAGGAATGACGCCACAGAGGAATGACGCCACAGAGGAATGACACCACAGAGGAATGACATTACAGAGGAATGACGCCCACAGAGGAATGACGCCCCACAGGAATGACGCCACAGAGGAATGACCACACAGGGAATGACCCCACAGAGGAATGACACCCCACAGAGGAATGACACCCAGAGGATGACACCACAGAGGAATGACGCCACAGAGGAATGACACCCACCACAGAGGAATGACCCCCACAGAGGAATGACGCCACACAGGAATGACGCCACAGAGGAATGACACCAGAGGAATGACGCCACAGAGGAATGACGCCACAGAGGAATGACCCCACAGAGGAATGACGCCACAGAGGAATGACCCACAGAGGAATGACGCCACACAGGAATGACGCCACAGAGGAATGACGCCACAGAGGAATGACGCCACAGAGGAATGACCCCACAGAGGAATGACACCACACAGGAATGACGCCACAGAGGAATGACGCCACAGAGGAATGACACCCACAGGAATGACACCACAGAGGAATGACGCCCACAGAGGAATGACACCACAGAGGAATGACACCAGAGGAATGACACCAAAGAGGAATGACACCACAGAGGAATGACGCCACAGAGGAATGACACACAGAGGAATGACACAGAGGAATGACCCCACAGAGGAATGACGCCACAGAGGAATGACGCCACACAGAGGAATGACGCCCCACAGAGGAATGACGCCACAGAGGAATGACGCCCCACAGAGGAATGACACCCACAGAGGAATGACGCCCACAGGAATGACCCCCAAGAGGAATGACGCCACAGAGGAATGACACCACAGAGGAATGACACCCACAGGAATGACACCCACAGAGGAATGACACCACAGAGGAATGACCCACAGAGGAATGACACCAGAGGAATGACCCACAGAGGAATGACGCCACAGAGGAATGATCCACACAGAGGAATGACACCACAGAGGAATGACACCAGAGGAATGACGCCCCACAGAGGAATGACGCCACAGAGGAATGACGCCACAGAGGAATGACCCCAGAGGAATGACGCCACAGAGGAATGACGCCACAGAGGAATGACGCCACAGAGGAATGACCCCACAGAGGAATGACCCACAGAGGAATGACACCACAGAGGAATGACCCCACAGAGGAATGACACCACAGAGGAATGACACCCACAGAGGAATGACCCCACAGAGGAATGACACCAGAGGAATGACGACAGAGGACCACCAGAGGAATGACGCCACAGAGGAATGACCCCACAGAGGAATGACCCCCACAGAGGAATGAATCCCCACAGAGGATGAGGCCACAGAGGAATGACACCCACAGAGGAATGACCCACAGAGGAATGACGCCACAGAGGAATGACACCACAGAGGATGACACCACAGAGGAATGACACCACAGAGGAATGACGCCACAGAGGAATGACACCAGAGGAATGACACAGAGGAATGACACCACAGAGGAATGACCCACAAGGAATGACCCCAGAGAGGATGACGCCACAGAGGAATGACGCCACACAGGAATGACGCCCACACAGGAATGACCCCACAGAGGAATGACCCCCACAGGAATGACGCCACAGAGGAATGACGCCACAGAGGAATGACCCCACAGAGGAATGACACCACAGAGGAATGACGCCACAGAGGAATGACGCCACAGAGGAATGACGCCACAGAGGAATGACACCACAGAGGAATGACGCCACAGAGGAATGACACCACAGAGGAATGACACCACAGAGGAATGACGCCACAGAGGATGACACCAGAGGAATGACACCACAGAGGAATGACACCACAGAGGAATGACGCCACAGAGGAATGACGCCACAGAGGAATGACACCACAGAGGAATGACATTACACAGAGGAATGACGCCACAGAGGAATGACCCACAGAGGAATGACCCACAGAGGAATGACGCCACACAGAGGAATGACACCACAGAGGAATGACCCACAGAGGAATGACACCCACAGAGGAATGACACCACAGAGGAATGACGCCACAGAGGAATGACACCACAGAGGAATGACGCCACAGAGGAATGACGCCACACCAGGAATGACGCCACAGAGGAATGACACCACAGGAATGACGCCACAGAGGAATGACGCCACAGAGGAATGACGCCACACAGGAATGACGCCACAGAGGAATGACACCACAGAGGAATGACGCCACACACAGGAATGACGCCACAGAGGAATGACGCCACAGAGGAATGACGCCACAGAGGAATGACGCCACAGAGGAATGACGCCACAGAGGAATGACGCCACACAGGAATGACCCACAGAGGAAATGACGCCACAGAGGAATGACACCACACAGAGGAATGACACCACAGAGAATGACGCCACAGAGGAATGACACCACAGAGGAATGACACCAGAGGAATGACACCACAGAGGAATGACACCACAGAGGAATGACGCCACAGAGGAATGACACCAGAGGAATGACGCCACAGAGGAATGACGCCACACAGGAATGACGCCACAGAGGAATGACGCCACAGAGGAATGACGCCACAGAGGAATGACGCCACAGAGGAATGACGCCACAGAGGAATGACGCCACAGAGGAATGACACAGAGGAATGACACCACAGAGGAATGACGCCACAGAGGAATGACGCCACACAGGAATGACGCCACAGAGGAATGACACCAGAGGAATGACACCACAGAGGATGACGCCACAGAGGAATGACGCCACACAGGAATGACGCCACAGAGGAATGACGCCACAGAGGAATGACGCCACAGAGGAATGACACCAGAGGAATGACGCCACACAGGAATGACACCAGAGGAATGACGCCACAGAGGAATGACACCAGAGGAATGACGCCACACAGGAATGACACCACAGAGGAATGACACCACAGGGAATGACACCACAGAGGAATGACACCAGAGGAATGACACCACAGAGGAATGACGCCACAGAGGAATGACACCAGAGAATGACGCCACAGAGGAATGACACCACAGAGGAATGCCACACAGGAATGACGCCACACAGGAATGACACCAGAGGAATGACGCCACAGAGGAATGACGCCACAGAGGAATGACGCCACACAGGAATGACGCCACAGAGGAATGACGCCACAGAGGAATGACACCAGAGGAATGACGCCACAGAGGAATGACGCCACAGAGGAATGCCACACAGGAATGACGCCACACAGGAATGACACCAGAGGAATGACGCCACAGAGGAATGACGCCACACAGGAATGACGCCACACAGGAATGACGCCACACAGGAATGACGCCACAGAGGAATGACACCACAGAGGATGACACCACATGTTCCCCCCATCCAGAGGTGATTGGAATGGAGGAGATGATGATGTGTTGTGTATGAGGAGCTCAGTGATGGCCCCTCACCTCCCCTAAATCAGGAGAAAGTCACAGATCTGGGTCCCCCCATTCTCTCCCCGTGTTGGAGTCTCTTGGTGATGGCACCCCTCTGTTGTGTCAGGGGCCTGGTTATCAGGCCAAGTGGGTGCCTCCTAGGCCTGAGCACTGCATTATGGGAAAAGGTCTCCGGATGCCCCCTACCCAGAAGGTGGCATTGCTGGAGAACTGAGTATAAAGTGGTTGGGGGGTTGGGTGGCATCTCTGAAGATCGATCAAGGGACGTCCCAAGTTTCTGGAGAGGCTGAACCATCCCTGGAAAGGTCCCGAACCTCGAGCTGCTGGTCTGCGAGGAAACGTTCAGCCAAAACCTAGAGGGGAACTCCTCCTCCTAATGACACCGAAGGATATTCAGAATCAACCATCGCATTCTCTGCGTATTGAGGCCTCCAGCTGACGGGTCTGGTTGGGGGATTCCTGTAGAATGGTGACATTTTCAGAACTTCTGAGTTGGTGGTGCCAAGGCCATACATGGAAGATCTCCTCGCCGGATCGGGACCCTTCTTGTACAAAGAGAACCATGCCAGGAGGGCCCTGCCCCCGAGAGGTGAGGAGATGGACTCTCCTGGGGTCAGACCAGGGCAGGTCCAGTGGAGATGAGTACATTTCGGGTGAGGAATCCAAACCCCATTGAGCTCAATAGGAGCTGAATGAACACAAGAAATGAACGGCCATTTTTTTTTTAGGCAAACAACAAAGATCATGGGGGACCAAATCCCTGCTTCACCATCCCTGACCTGCACCTCTTCGCCATCCCTGACCTGCACCCCTTCACCTCCCTGACCTGCACCCCTTCGCCATCCCTGACCTGCACCCCTTCGCCATCCCTGACCTGCACCCCTTCGCCATCCCTGACCTGCACCCCTTCGCCATCCCTGACCTGCACCCCTTCACCTCCCTGACCTGCACCCCTTCGCCATCCCTGACCTGCACCCCTTCACCTCCCACGGCGCTGCACAGACCTCCGCCTTCACATCCAGACCTGCACCCCTTCACCATCCCTGACCTGCACCCCCTTCCCATCCCTGACCAGCACCCCTTCACCTCCCCAGACCTTTCCAGCACCCCGCTCACCCCAACATGCCGCCCGCACTCCTCCTCCTCCTCCCCTCCATCCCTAAAACCCCCTCCCTCTACCCGCCCACCCCCACTAAGCAGCTCTATATCGCCCCTCACTCCTCCCCCCTCTCCCCATTACGGCACCCACCACCTCCTCCTGCTACTCCACTTCCCCGCTGACCCATTTGCCACCACGTCCAGACCCACACGCCCCTACACCTCCCGTTCCCATGCCACCTTCCTCACCCTCCTCCTTCTCATATCAGCTGGGGACATCTCCCCAAACCCTGGCCCCCTCACCACCTCACCCCCCCCCCCCCCTAGAGACCCCCCTGCTCACGCCAGCTGCCGTAACCCCCGCAACCTCATACATGTACCCCTCCTCCCCATACCTATCCCCCATCTCTCGATTGCACTCCTGAATGCTCGTTCGGTTTGCAACAAACTCACCGCCATCCATGACCTCTTCATCTCCAGCTCCCTCAACCTCCTAACAGTCACCGAAACCTGGGTACAGGCCCCCGACTCCACTTCCCCTGCGGCCCTCACCCATGGAGGTCTCGTCTGGTCCCATTCACCAAGACCGAGCGATCGCAGAGGTGGGGGGGGTCGGCCTGCTCCTATCACCGCTGAGCACCTTCCAGGTCCTCCCTAACCCACCCTCTCTTTCCTTCCCCTCCTTTGAGGCGCACTGCATCCGACTCTTCTCCCCCACCCCCCTAAGGATCGCAGTGATCTACAGGCCTCCCGGGTCCATAGCCCGCTTCCTGGATGACTTCTCCGCCTGGCTCCCCTTCTTCCTCTCCTCTGAGCTACCCACCATCATCCTCGGGGACTTCAATATCCCCATCAACGACAACACCCGGCTACTTCCCAATTCCTCCACCTAACCTCCTCCTTCGCGCTCACACAGCACACGCAATCCTCCACCCACATCAATGGAACACCCTGGACCTCGTCTTCTCCCCACCTCTGTACCCTCAACCAGTTCTCTAACACCCCCTTCCCTCTCTCTGACCACCACCTCTCTCACGTTCTCCATCTCCCCTTCCCCCAACTCCCCCCCCCAAAAACACCAAACCATCACCAGCCGCAACCTACCGCAACCTGAACCCGGCCCCCCTCCACTCAGCCGCCGACCGCCTACACGACAGCATCCTTCCACTGTCATGTCCTGACATAGCCACCTAACACGTACAACGACTCACTGTCAGCTACCCTAGACTCTCTGGCACCCCTAACCACACGCATCATCAAACCCAGACCGCTCCAACCCTGGCAGACTGACCACACTAAACGCCTCAAACGTCGCAGTCGTGCGCTGGAGAGACTATGGCGCAAAACCAGGTCCCCCCGTTCATTCTCCCTCTACAAATCTGCCTTCCTCACCTACACCTCCTCCCTCCACGCTGCCAAGCAGGCCTACTTCGTTGACCTGATCAACACCCTCTCCACCTGCCCTCGCCGACTCTTCTCCACCTTCAACTCCCTGCTCTCTCCCCCCCCTCCTCCACTCAGTACCTCACTCACCACCCACGAGATTGCCACTCATCTCCACAACAAGATTGACGCTATCCGCAAGGACATTGTCAACTCGCAATCTACCTCCCCACCTAGCCTCCCCACCCCCGTCACCCCTTCTTCTCCCCCCCTCCTCTGCCCTCACAACCGCACTGCCCTCCACCGCTCCCAAGGCCCCGCCCACCGTAACCCCCCCTGAACTGCACTCCCTCAGCCCTGTCACTACTGAGGAAGTCACCAAGGTCCTCTCAGAAGCCTGCCTCACTACCTGCCCCCTGGACCCTATCCCCTCTCAACTCCTCCGGTCACCCCCCTCTTCCCTCATCCGCTCCCTCACCCACATCTTCAAATCTCTCCTCTTCTACTGGCGCATTCCCCTCCCCCCTAAAGCATGCGCATATCACCCCCATCCTCAAAAAGCCCTCCCTGGATCCCGCGGACCCCAACAACCTCAGACCCATCTCCCTGCTGCCACTCACCTCCAAGCTCCTTGAGCGCATAGTCTACATCGCCTAAGCGCCCACCTTATTGACAATAACCTCCTTGACCCCCTACAGTCCGGCTTCCGTCCCCTACACTCCACCCGAAACCCCCTACACTCCACCGAAACCCCCTACACTCCACCGAAACCGCCCTACACTCCACCGAAACTGCCCTACACTCCACCGAAACCACCCTACACTCCACCGAAACTGACCTCCTCAAAATCACCAACGCCTGCTAACCGCCAAAGCCAAAGGTGACTACTCTGTCCTCCTTCTCCTGGACCTCTCCGCGGCCTTCGACACAGTTGACCACCCCCCTCCTCCTTAATAAACTACTCTCCCTTGGCATCAGAGACTCCGCCCTCTCCTGGCTCTCATCCTACCTATCCCGATGCTCCTTCAGCGTCACCTCCAACGGTGCCACCTCCCTCCCCCCTCCCTGTTGGGGTCCCCCAAGGCTCTGTCCTCGGCCCCCTTCTCTTCTCCATCTACACCTCCTCCCTTGGCCAACTCATACACTCTCACGGCTTCAACTACCACCTCTATGCCGACGACACACAAATCTACCTCTCAACCCCCCACCTCACCCCCTCGGTCTCCGCCCCCCCAACTCACCCCCTCACTCTCCGCCCACCTCCTAAACGACATCTCAGACTGGATGTCGCTCCATTTCCTCAAGCTTAACCTATCCAAAACCAAGCTCCTGGTCTTTCCCCCCCCCCCATCCTATCCATCATCACCAACAACTCCACCATCAATCCCGCCCCGCAAGCCAAAGTCCTTGGCGTCATTCTGGACTCAAACCTCTCCTTCCAATCTCATGTCCAATCACTTACTAACACATGCAGGCTCCGCCTCCGCAACATCGCCAAGATAAGTACGTTCCTTACCCCAGTGCAGGCTCTCCCCGCTCCAGACCATCCTGAACTCCGCGGCCAGACTCATCCACCTCACCAGCCGCTCCACCTCTGCCACCCCCCTCTGCCTCTCCCCTCCACTGGCTCCACCCCCTCTGCCTCTCCCTCCACTCCCCCCCCTCTGCCTATCCCTTCATTGGCTCCACCCCCCTCTGCCTATCCCTCCACTGGCCTCCATTCAGTGTCCTCCACCCCCCCTCTGCCTCTCCCTCCACTGGCTTCCGATTGCCCACCGCATCAAATTTAAACTCCTTACCCCGACCTACAAAGCCGTTCACAACACTGCCCCTGACTACCTCACCAACCTGATCCCCAAGTACCACCCTACCCGTACCCTCCACTCTTCACAGGACCTCCTTCTATCCTGCTCCCTGGTCTCCTCCTCCCACGCACGACTGCAGGACTTCTCCAGGTCCTCCCCTATCCTCTGGAACTCACTGCCCCAATCCATCCGACTGTTGCCTTCCCTCCCCACATTCAGGCGCTCCCTCAAAACCCATCTCTTCAGGGAAGCCTACCCCACCCTCACCTAACGGCCGCTTCCCTTCCTCCTCCTCCCACCACTCCATCCCCCACAGCCACTTCCTCCTGTACCACTATCCCCCCTCCTAGATTGTAAGCTGGAAAGAGTAGGGCCCTCTTACCCCTCGTACGTTGTTTGTTATTGTCCCCCCCCCTATTGTACAGAGCTGAGCATACCCTTTGGCGCTATATAAACTCGATGTAATAATAATAATAATAATAAACTGAAACGTAAAATATACAAAAATTCCCTTCCATAACATGTCTGGGGGGCTCCCTGACCCGGCCAGTGAAGGGGCCCCTCCATACGATGCATCCAACCGACTACAGAACTCCAACATTTACAAAAAGTGTGTTTGCCAGTAAATGACAGTTCCCGGCCTCTTCATTCTGCAGCCGGGGATTCCCCCTCATCTAGACCAACCCTTACCCTAGATGGGGGTCTGCTATCCATGGACTCCTGCTATAGAGGGGTGCCCAACTCCCACCAAATGACAGCTGTTATAAAAAGGGGCGGGGTCTCCAAGATGACATCAGTGGACATGACCATATATGGGGGTCCCCATGACCAAATATGGTCAACGAAGCCACCTGGGAGACCCCGTCCCTTTGCGGTCATCCACCAGACCTGTCATTTGATGGGTATGACTAGACAGGAAGAGACGTGTACGTGTGCATCTGTCCCCCCGCCGCCTCTACACCGAGAACTGAGCGATCGCACGACTGCCGATCGCTCAGTTCTCTGTCTTCAGTGAGCAGTGACCATCAGTCTCTGGTTCACTGGAGCGTGGGGTTGTGGAAGGGGTGGGTGGGGCTGGTTTAGGCTCTCAGCAGTGCATCAACAGGCTGAGCCATCTGTCAGTCAGGAATCTGGGTGGATCCTGACATTATTGTCAGGATCCCTGCAGAGTCTGGACCAGCTCTGTGGCGGGATTTATCCAGCTGTTTGCAGATTCTGGGTCATAGGAGAGCAAAAGTAAGTGCACCCCTGTGATCCACGAGAGATGTATGCTCAAAAGAACTTTACCCATACTTCTATTCTAAAGGTTGTTTGTGGGATCCAGTCTGCTGCAGCACACAGTTCTGCCCCACGTGGCAACACAACATACACACGTGGCAACACAACATACACACGTGGCAATACAACATACAGCTCCCTGACACTAAAATCAACAGACAGATTCTCTTCTCACTGGAAGAAACCGGGCCAGTGGATCTGGTAGGCCACAGGAACTGTAAATTTGAAAGGTGTATGGGAGATCCTGAGCCAGTAGATCTGGGTGGACAATGGCCCACTGAACTGAAATGACAGCTCATAGGCACTGCATCAGTGGATTTAACTAGTTTCCAGGAGACATTGGGGTCTCAGGAGAACCCTAGTAGGTCTGGTTGGGCCATCTCAGGAGAACCCTGGGTCAGTGGACCTGGATGGTCAACTGGTCACTGGGCAAGTGGGTCTGGTTGGTCTCAGGGAACCCTGGGTCAGTGATTCTGGATAGTCACTGGGCAGTAGGTCTGGTTGGTCTCAGGAGAACCCTGGGTCAGTGAATCTGGATGGTCACTGGAAACCAGTGGGGGTCTGGAGTAAGTCTCAGCGGAACCCAGTGGGTCTCAGGAGACCTGGGGTCTAGTCTCACGGGGGACCTGGATGGTCACTGGTGGGTCTGGTTGGTCTCAGGAGAACCCTGGGTCAGTGGATGGTCTGGATGGTCACTGAATCTGCCTGCATGAACTGGTGGTTCTCAGGAGAACCCTGGTCAGTAAATTTGGATGGTCACTGGGCCAGTGGGTCTGGTTGGTTCAGGAGAACCCTGGGTCAGTGAATCTGATGGTCACTGGGCCAGTGGTCTGGTTGGTCTCAGGAGAACCACTGGGTCAGTAATTCTGGATGGTCACTGGGCCAGTAGGTCTGGTTGGTCTCAGGAGAACCCTGGGTCAGTGAATCTGGATGGTCACTGGGCAGTGGGTCTGGTAATCTCAGCGGAACCCTGGGTCAGTGACCTGGATAGTCACGGGCCGGTGGGTCTGGTTGTTCTCAGGAGAACCCTGGGTCAGTGGATCTGGATGGTCACTGAGCCAGCATGTGGGTCTGGTTGATCTTAGGAGAAACCCTGGTCCAGTGAATTTGGATGGTCACTGGCCAGTGGGTCTGGTTGTTCTCAGGAGAACCCTGGGTCAGTGGGTCTGGATGGTCACTGGCCAGTGGATCTATTTTTTCTCAAGAGAACCCTGGGTCAGTGGGTCTGGATGGTCTCAGGAGAACCCTTGGTCAGTAAGTATGGATGGTCATTGGAGGTCACTGGACCAGTGGGTCTGATTGGTCTCAGGAGAAACCTGGGCAGTGGATCTGCTTGGTCCCTGGAGGACATTGGACCAGTATATTTGACTGATTTCTGGTAGACAGTGGGTCAGTGGATCTGGCTGGTCCATGTACGACTCTGGGACTACATACACAGAGAAGCAGCACATTTGAGGCAATATATTGCATCTTTAGAGAATTGGTGTTCTATTATATTATTACTGAGGAGACACAATGACACCATACACCGGACACGTCCATAACCAAAGAGAATTCGGTTTGCTTTTAGACTCATCACAGACAGTGGCATGGAAACTGACAGATGTTTATTGATGTGAAGAAAACACCAGATCTCACAAGACGTGAAGAAGCCTCCAGATCTCACAAGACGTGAAGAAGCCTCCAGATCTCACAAGACGTGAAGAAGCCTCCAGATCTCACAAGACGTGAAGAAGCCTCCAGATCTCACAAGACGTGAAGAAGCCTCCAGATCTCACAAGACGTGAAGAAGCCTCCAGATCTCACAAGACGTGAAGAAGCCTCCAGATCTCACAAGATGTGAAGGAGCCTCCAGATCTCACAAGACGTGAAGGAGCCTCCAGATCTCACAAGACGTGAAGGAGCCTCCAGATCTCACAAGATGTGAAGGAGCCTCCAGATCTCACAAGACGTGAAGGAGCCTCCAGATCTCACAAGACGTGAAGGAGCCTCCAGATCTCACCAGACGTGAAGAAGCCTCCAGATCTCACAAGACGTGAAGAAGCCTCCAGATCTCACAAGACGTGAAGAAGCCTCCAGATCTCACAGACGTGAAGAAGCCTCCAGATCTCACAAGACGTGAAGAAGCCTCCAGATCTCACAAGACGTGAAGAAGCCTCCAGATCTCACAAGACGTGAAGAAGCCTCCAGATCTCACAAGACGTGAAGAAGCCTCCAGATCTCACCAGAAGTGAAGAAGCCTCCAGATCTCACCAGAAGTGAAGAAGCCTCCAGATCTCACCAGATGTGAAGAAGCCCCCAGATCTCATAAGACGTGGTCAGACTGTCGGGGGAAGTTCTGATATTACCTCAGCAATGGTGAGTCTGATCCAAATGATGGATGGAAATGTGGAAGATGGTGTATGGCACAAGTGCAGAATGAAGATTTGCAGTCATTGCTGGTGACGGACCTCCTATCCACGGTACGTGGCGAATGTTATGACGATGACAAGCAGAGTGATGGCTCCCAGGCACACAGTGGCTGTGGCAGTGAAGATATGAAGAGGTACTGAAACTGGCAGTACCACAGTAAGGCTAAAATTAGGACTAATAAAGGGACCAGGAGAGTACCAATGTTCAGAGGAACCTCAGGAAGGTCGCTACTACTCTGTCCAGGAGATGGTGCATGCTGGGAGATGTGACAATGCACCACACACCCATCCGTCAGCTGAAGAGACGCCACAGTCTGAGAATCATCCCGAAGGAGTTGCCCCTGATAGATGAGACGGACGTGACCCTCCTGGCCGGGAAACTGTGTCCTGGAAGAAGAAAAGGACCAATGGTCATTCACACACAAAACACCCGGGTACATAGTACACCCCTTCAATACCCAACATGAACCACTGATCCCCCCAATGATTACCGGGTACATAGTACGCCCCTTCAATACCCAACATGAACCATGATCCCCCAATGATTACCGGGTACACAACGTAATACACCCCTTCAATACCCAACATGAACCATTGATCCCCCCAATGATTACCGGGTACACAACGTAATACACCCCTTCAATACCCAACATGCACCATTGATCCCCCCAATGATTACCAGGTACATAGTACGCCCCTTCAATACCCAACATGAACCATTGATCCCCCCAATGATTACCGGGTACATAATACGCCCCTTCAATACCCAACATGGACCATTGATCCCCCCAATGATTACCGGGTACATAGTACGCCCCCCCTTCAATACCCAACATGAACCATTGATCCCCCCAATGATTACCGGGTACATAGTACGCCCCTTCAATACCCAACATGAACCATTGATCCCCCCAATGATTACCGGGTACACAACGTAATACGCCCTTCAATACCCAACATGAACCATTGATCCCCCCCAATGATTACCAGGTACATAGTACGCCCCTTCAATACCCAACATGAACCATTGATTCCCCAATGATTACCGGGTACACAAATATAATACACCCCTTCAATACCCAACATGGACCATTGATCCCCCCAATGATTACCGGGTACACAACGTAATACACCCCATCCTTCAATACCCAACATGGACCATTGATCCCCCCAATGATTACCGGTACACAACGTAATACACCCCTTCAATACCCAACATGAACCATTGATCCCCCCAATGATTACCGGGTACACAACGTAATACACCCCTTCAATACCCAACATGGACCATTGATCCCCCCAATGATTACCGGGTACACAACATAATACGTCCCTTCAATACCCAACATGAACCATTGATCCCCCCAATGATTACCGGGTACATAATACGCCCCTTCAATACCCAACATGGACCATTGATCCCCCCAATGATTACCGGGTACATAATACACCCCTTCAATACCCAACATGGAACCATTGATCCCCCCAATGATTACCGGGTACACAACGTAATACGCCCCTTCAATACCCAACATGAACCATTGATCCCCCCAATGATTACCGGGTACATAATACACCCCTTCAATACCCAACATGGACCATTGATCCCCCCAATGATTACCGGGTACACAACGTAATACGCCCCTTCAATACCCAACATGAACCATTGATCCCCCCAATGATTACCGGGTACATAGTACGCCCCCTCAATACCCAACATGCACCAGTGATCCCCCCAATGATTACCGGGTACATAATACGCCCCTTCAATACCCAACATGGACCATTGATCCCCCCAATGATTACCGGGTACACATAGTACGCCCCTTCAATACCCAACATGCACCATGATCCCCCCAATGATTACCGGGTACATAACGTAATACACCCCTTCAATACCCAACATGGACCAGTGATCCCCCCAATGATTACCGGGTACATAGTACGCCCCTTCAATACCCAACATGAACCATTGATCCCCCCAATGATTACCGGGTACATAATACGCCCCTTCAATACCCAACATGGACCATTGATCCCCCCAATGATTACCGGGTACATAGTACGCCCCTTCAATACCCAACATGAACCATTGATCCCCCCAATGATTACCGGGTACACAACATAATACCCCCTTCAATACCCAACATGGACCATTGATCCCCCCAATGATTACCGGGTACATAGTACGCCCCTTCAATACCCAACATGGACCATTGATCCCCCCAATGATTACCGGGTACATAATACGTCCCTTCAATACCCAACATGGACCATTGATCCCCCCAATGATTACCGGGTACATAGTACGCCCCTTCAATACCCAACATGGACCATTGATCCCCCCAATGATTACCGGGTACATAGTACGCCCCTTCAATACCCAACATGACCATTGATCCCCCCAATGATTACCGGGTACATAGTACGCCCCTTCAATACCCAACATGGACCATTGATCCCCCCAATGATTACCGGGTACACAACGTAATACGTCCCCTTCAATACCCAACATGGACCACTGATCCCCCCAATGATTACCGGGTACACAACGTAATACACCCCTTCAATACCCAACATGGACCATTGATCCCCCCAATGATTACCGGGTACACAACGTAATACACCCCTTCAATACCCAACATGGACCACTGATCCCCCCAATGATTACCGGGTACATAGTACGCCCCTTCAATACCCAACATGCACCAGTGATCCCCCAATGATTACCGGGTACATAGTACGCCCCTTCAATACCCAACATGCACCAGTGATCCCCCCAATGATTACCGGGTACATAATACGCCCCTTCAATACCCAACATGGACCATGATCCCCCCAATGGCGGGTGCAGGCAGGGTCGGGGTCAGGTGGGGCAGGCGGGGGTCAGGCAGGGTCAGGCGGGGGACATGGCGGGTGCAGGCGGGGGTCGGGCGGGTGCAGGGCGGGGTCGGGCGGGTGCAGGCAGGGGGGGGGGGGGGGGGGGTGCAGGCGGGGGTCGGGAGGGGGATGCAGGCGGGGGTCGGGGGTGCAGGCGGGGGTCGGGAGGGTGCAGGCGGGGGGTCGGGAGAGTGCAGGCGGGGGTCGGGCGGGTGCAGGCGGGGGTCGGGAGGGTGCAGGCGGGGTCGGGCGAGTGCAGGCGGGGGTCGGGAGGGTGCAGGCGGGGGGCGGGTGAGCGTGCAGGCGGGGGTCGGGGGTGCAGGCGGGGGTCGGGAGGGTGCAGGCGGGGGTCGGGCGGGTGCAGGCGGGGGGGGGGGGGGGGGGGTCGGGAGGGGCAGGCGGGGGGTCGGGAGGGTGCAGGCGGGGGTCGGGGGGTGCAGGCGGGGGTCGGGAGGGTGCAGGCGGGGGTCGGGAGGGTGCAGGCGGGGGTCGGGAGGGTGCAGGCGGGGGTCGGGCGGGGGGCGCAGGGGGGGTCGGGAGGGTGCAGGCGGGGGTCGGGAGGGTGCAGGCAGGGGGTCAGGCAGGTTCAGGTGGCAGTGCTGATGGTGATCTGAAGGTAATCTGATCTCCTGTAATGGCCGGGCGGCGTATCCTGATCTGGGGGGTTGTGATCTGCGGTTCCGGGGTTCCTCCACATGGAGAGGAGAAGACATGGAACCAGTCCTGCTGAACATAATGGAACGGGTCACAACCCCACATACCTAACTCCGGTATAGGATGGCGATTTACCCTTCCTGGGGGGAGGAGTCGGGGGCAGCAGACGATCCATACACCAATGTGTCATACCCAGAAGTGGGCCGCTGGGGAATACAAGGTTGGGTATATTCTCCTGGCCATCAGAGGGCGCAGGAGAGTCAACAAGGGGCCAGGAGAGGGCAACAGGGGCAGGGGAACCACAGGGGAGCCACTCCAGGGCCAAGAGAGGGCAATGGGGGCAGGGGAGTCATGGGCAGCCACCAGGGGGCACAGGACAGAGCAATAGGGGTGGGGGGGGGAAATATCACAGAAGGGACATATGGGGGGCAATAGGGACAGGGGATCACAGGGTAGTCACCAGGAGGCCAGGCGATGGCAAGGACAAGGGCAGCAGGAGGATAACAGCACAACCACCAGGGGGGGCAAGAAAGGGCAAGGAGGAGTAGACTGGTCGGCGGCTCTGCGTGGGAGGAGTAAACTGCTCGGCGGCTCTGTGTGGGAGGAGTAGACAGGTCGGTGGCTCTGCGTGGGAGGAGTAGACAGGTCGGTGGCTCTGCGTGGGAGGAGTAGACAGGTCAGTGGCTCTGTGTGGGAGGAGTAGACAGGTCAGTGGCTCTGCGTGGGAGGAGTAAACTGCTCGGCGGCTCTGCGTGGGAGTAGACAGGTCAGTGGCTCTGTGTGGGAGGAGTAGACAGGTCGGTGGCTCTGCGTGGGAGGAGTAGACAGGTCGGTGGCTCTGCGTGGGAGGAGTAGACAGGTCGGTGGCTCTGCGTGGGAGGAGTAGACTGGTCGGTGGCTCTGAGTGGGAGGAGTAGACAGGTCGTGGCTCTGTGTGGGAGGAGTAGACCGGTCAGCGGCTCTGTGTGGGAGGAGTAGACCGGTCAGTGGCTCTGTGTGGGAGGAGTAGACTGGTCGGTGGCTCTGTGTGGGAGGAGTAGACAGGTCGGTGGGCTCTGTGTGGGAGGAGTAGACTGGTCGATGGGAGGAGTCCATGGCTGGTGGGAGAACATGTTGATGCCACCAATCATTCATACAATCCTCCGGCTCCACCCTTACCTCTTGATGTGCAGGACGGTGTCAGACAGACAGACGGGCACCACGCGCTCCGTGTCATTCAAGAACTTTAAGCGCAGAGATATTCTGTCTGTACTTTCTGAGTGGGCCCCGGGCCCTCGATTTCTCAGTGTGGGCGGGTCATTCACAGGTGGTTCCCCGTTGGTGGGATCAGAACCCAGGGGGGGCTCCTGGGGGCTCTCAGAGGAGGTTCCTTCAGAAGAGTCGCTGGGAATATCGGGGGTTGGTGGACGGTTATCTAAGGTGGCCTCCGTAGTGGACAGAAGGTCATCAGAGATACATGGGCCATCTGTGCCGGCTCCGCCCTGTTCTTCCTCGGGAACACCTGATGAGGGAGATGACCAATGAGTGCTGCTCCGCTCTGATGTGTGAGTGGAGATCCACGCCAAGACCACGACGGAGAGGAGAAGAACCAGAGCGAACAGGAGTGTCACCTCATCACCCACGCCTTCGATAAACGCCATGGAGGCCGCCCTATGGAGGGAAGACAATTACTGGAGGAACCAGCAATGGTATCCTGCCCCACCCCCGAACCCCTATCCTTTATTACCCCAGGAAGGGGAGGGACACGTCATGGGGGGGGGGGGGGTACCTTATCAGCACTGTGATGTCGTGTCGTGTGTTGTGCGCAGCTCTGTGACAACGTTTCCCTGTTAGAGGGCAATACTGAGCCCCACGAAAAGACCACATCCCACTCAGTCCCCCCCCCATCCTGGCCACTGATTGGCTGACTGGAGTAGTGATGTCACCATTGCAAAGTGTCCAGAGTGGTGAGCCAACACTGCAGGTAGAAGGAGCGGAGCTACGATCTCCACCTCCAGCTCCGCCCTCTGGCCAAGTGGATGTGTGACACCAGATGGAAGTCTATGGTATGGGAAGAAGAAGGCCTCTCCAATCATATATTACCACATCTCACCGTCTGTTGGCCATGGATGGTCACATCTCACCGTCTGTTGGCCATGGATGGTCACAACTAACCGAATCTCGGCCATGGATGGTCACATCTCACCGTCTGTTGGCCATGGATGGTCACATCTCACCGTCTGTTGGCCATGGATGGTCACATCTCACCTTCTGTTGGCCGTGGATGGTCACAACTAACCGAATCTCGGCCATGGATGGTCACATCTCACCGTCTGTTGGCCATGGATGGTCACATCTCACCATCTGATGGTCACATCTCACCATCTCTTGGCCGGGGATGGTCACATCTCACCGTCTGTTGGCCATGGATGGTCACATCTCACCGTCTGTTGGCCATGGATGGTCACATCTCACCGTCTGTTGGCCATGGATGGTCACATCTCACCGTCTGTTGGCCATGGATGGTCACATCTCATCTCACCGTCTGTTGGCCATGGATGGTCACATCTCACCATCTGATGGTCACATCTCACCATCTCTTGGCCGGGGATGGTCCCATCTCACCGCCTGTTGGCCGGGGATGGTCCCATCTCCCGGGAACTAACACAGATCTGTGAGGGACCCCACACTGCACATTGGCTGGTTATGAGAACAGTCAGCCCCCCTAGACTGTGGCCGGGCCCCCCTTGTCTGTGGGACCCCCCTCCCCTCTTGTCTGCAGGGACCCCCCTCCCCTCTTGTCTGCAGGGACCCCCCTCCCCTCTTGTCTGCAGGAACCCCCTCCCCCTTGTCTGTAGGACACCCTCTCTCCTTGTCTGTGGGACCCCCCTCCCCCCTTGTCTGTGGGACCCCCCTCCCCACTTGTCTATAGGACCCCCTCCTCCTTGTCTGTAGAACCCCCCTTGTCTGTAGAACCCCCCCCTCCCCCTTGCCTGTAGAACCCCCCTCCCCCTTGCCTGTAGGACCCCCTCCCCCTTCTCTGTAGGACCCCCTCCCCCCTTGTCTTTAGGACCCCCTCCCCCTTTGTCTGTAGGACCCCCTAAATGACACAGAAGTTTGGATCCCAATTTCTGGAGTTCTGTCCCTCGAAACCCACCAATGGGCTGTGACCTGCTGACCTCAGCACCCCCAGATAGAGAGCCCCCCAGATTCACATCCCCCTCCCCCAATTCAGAGCCCCTCTCCATCACACAGAACCAACAATAGCCGGAATGTCACTCACAGTCATCTCTGCTCTTCCTGTGTCACGTGTACACTACACGCTGAGCATGCTGGGAAATCCGCCTCCCACCTGACTCTCCTCCGCAGCCATATTGAATACTGGCAAAGTCGTCCTGTCCTCTACTGCCACCTAATGTCTGCTCTACGGTACTGCACCTCTCCTATGTATGTGAATGGGATCCCCTCCTGTCCTCTACTACTGCCACCCTAATGTCTGCTCTACGGTAATGTCTGCACCTCTCCTATGTATGTGAATGAGATCCCCTCCTCCTGTCCTCTACTGCTGCACCTAATGTCTGCTCTACGGTACTGCACCTCTCCTATATGTATGTGAATGGGATCCCCTCCTCCTGTCCTCTACTGCCACCTAATGTCGGCTCTGCGGTACTGCACCTCTCCTATGTATGTGAATGGGATCCCCTCCTCCTGTCCTCTACTGCCACCTAATGTCCGCTCTGCGGTACTGCACCTCTCCTATGTATGTGAATGAGATCCCCTCCTCCTGTCCTCTCTACTGCCACCTAATGTCTGCTCTACGGTACTGCACCTCTCCTATGTATGTGAATGAGATCCCCTCCTCCTGTCCTCTACTGCCACCTAATGTCTGCTCTGCGGTACTGCACCTCTCCTATGTATGTGAATGAGATCCCCTCCTCCTGTCCTCTACTGCCACCTAATGTCTGCTCTACGGTACTGCACCTCTCCTATGTATGTGAATGAGATCCCCTCCTCCTGTCCTCTACTGCCACCTAATGTCTGCTCTGCGGTACTGCACCTCTCCTATGTATGTGAATGAGATCCCCCTCCTGTCCTCTACTGCCACCTAATGTCCGCTCTGCGGTACTGCACCTCTCCTATGTATGTGAATGAGATCCCCTCCTCCTGTCCTCTACTGCCACCTAATGTCTGCTCTACGGTACTGCACCTCTCCTATGTATGTGAATGAGATCCCCTCCTCCTGTCCTCTACTGCCACCTAATGTCTGCTCTGCGGTACTGCACCTCTCCTATGTATGTGAATGAGATCCCCTCCTGTCCTCTACTGCCACCTAATGTCCGCTCTGCGGTACTGCACCTCTCCTATGTATGTGAATGGGATCCCCTCCTGTCCTGTCCTCTACTGCCACCTAATGTCTGCTCTGCGGTACTGCACCTCTCCTATGTATGTGAATGAGATCCCCTCCTGTCCTCTACTGCCACCTAATGTCCGCTCTGCGGTACTGCACCTCTCCTATGTATTTGAATGGGATCCCCTCCTCTTGTCCTCTACCGCCACCTAATGTCCGCTCTGCGGTACTGCACCTCCTATTATATGTATGTGAATGGGATCCCCTCCTCCTGTCCTCTACTGCCACCTAATGTCCGCTCTGCGGTACTGCACCTCTCCTATGTATGTGAATGGGATCCCCCTCCTGTCCTCTGCTGCCACCTAATGTCCGCTCTGCAGTACTGCACCTCTCCTATGTATGTGAATGGGATCCCCTCCTCTGTCCTCTGCTGCCACCTAATGTCCGCTCTGCGGTACTGCACCTCTCCTATGTATGTGAATGGGATCCCCTCCTCCTCCTGTCCTCTGCTGCCACCTAATGTCCGCTCTGCGGTACTGCACCTCTCCTATTATATGTATGTGAATGGGATCCCCTCCTCCTGTCCTCTGCTGCCACCTAATGTCCGCTCTGCGGTACTGCACCTCTCCTATGTATGTGAATGGGATCCCCTCCTCCTGTCCTCTGCCGCCACCTAATGTCCGCTCTGCGGTACTGCACCTCTCCTATGTATTTGAATGGGATCCCCTCCTGTCCTCTGCTGCCACCTAATGTCCGCTCTGCGGTACTGCACCTCTCCTATGTATGTGAATGGGATCCCCTCCTCCTGTCCTCTGCTGCCACCTAATGTCCGCTCTGCGGTACTGCACCTCTTCTGTTGCGTGTGAATGTGATCCTTGCTTTCCTCTCGTAGGTCTTTTTTTTCACATGTGATTTGGTCTATGAAGAGCGATCTCCATCCAGATTGATCTTCAGAGAGCTTTTGACAGGCAGGAATTGTTGCATTACCTCTTTTAACCCTTTAGACTCAACTAGTGCGCCACAATTTTGTGCATTTTACGCAGTTGCATCGTGTTTGCGGCCCCATTCACTGTTGGAAAGTGATGGGGGATATAATTCTTGCCACGATGCAAAGCATTGTGGGATATATGTACACCCCTGGCCACTGCAGCTAAAGGGGGTAGTGTTTGGGGGATGGTAAGAATGCGGCTTGACCACCATTCAACCTCATATATGAAGGAGATCCTGTCAGCACAGGGCTGCCTACCGAGGTGTCACTAGAACCTTCAGGGCCCCAGTGCAAGAAACCATGAAGGGCCCCCCAACCCCTGACCGGGGCCCTTCCCTTTGAGCCCAGGTGTGAACTTTGTGACCTTGGTAGTTCCTCCACTGGTGCCAGTAGTTTTTGATTTTAGTTTTTTACATTTTTTTTTTACCATTTTATTTACTTTTTACAATATTCGTTTTTTCCATTTTGTACTATTTTAGGAGTTCTCGTTGGGGGTCTTTGGTGAGATATCGGGGTCAGACCTCTGATGTTCCACCTTTCAGACAGGGAATGGAGATTGAGGACACCTCCCCTCTTCCTCCATCTTTGCAGCCTTAGCTGCACAGAATGAATGGACAGGAATCGCTCTGTACAGAGGCTTCCCCTTCATTCACAAACGGAAGCATCATAAACACAGCTTACTATGCTTCAGGTAGGAATGAACACAGTGAGCGATTGGTATGGATCAGTGACTTTGTCCATTCTGAAAAAGGAAGGGGCTGGTATAGTACATATTTACCGGCCTCTTCCCCACTCTCCATCCTGACACATCCCCCGCAGCAGCAGGTGAAGGGGGAATCCGGCAGCACTACAGGAAGGGGGGGGCAGAAGAGCACACAGGGGCCCGGGGTCAGCAGAAAGAAGCTGGACAGGACATATAGAAGTATTGATCCCCTCCATTTTCCTCCTGCAGCCGCTGAATGCCTGTGGGAGGGAGAGGAGGAGGAGCCGGCAGAGTCAGCAGGCTGAAGTCAGGATCCAGGTTGGGTTCAAAACAGATGACTGGATGGTGGTGTGTTGACCATTGTGGTGCCTCTGCCATCTGGTGGTTGCCACTATGCACTGCATCACACTGGAGCCACACCTGAACCTCATTATTTACCTTCATAGGGAACCCTGACCTTCCGCTCAGACAGGTTGAGTTTGTTGGGGTCGGCCTGATTACTGTGTTTGTATTTGGTTCATGGAATGTGACCTCAGCTTGGACTTTGGATTATGAATTTGTGTCTCCAGATCTGGTAGATCTAGTTGTCTGCCAGGTAGATGTTGTCACCGCCGGATCTTCCTCCATTGCCACATCCACATCCCTAGCGGCTCTGGATAAAACCTGACACCTGGGGGGAGTCCTGGGGGGAGTCCGGTGCTTCTGTGACATGAAGGTCCACTAACCTGACAGGTGGTACCAAGCAGGGGCGGACTGACAACTCATGGGGCCCCTGGGCAATAGGGGATCATGGGGCCCCTGTGTCCTTGCCCAAACAAAAAAGCCTATGAAAAAGGTACCAGGGGCATCTCATGGGGCCCCCTACTGACCCTGGGCCCTCGGGCAGTGCCCGAGTTTCCAAATGGTCAGTCCGCCCCTGGTACCAAGCCAGCATGCAGGAACAGAGCCGGGAATTCAGGCCAAAGTCAGGAACAGGCGGCCAGCAAAGGTGCAAAGTCAGCAGGTAGAACATGGGGCAATCCAGAGTCAATGTCAGAAGGCCCTCAAAGCCAATGCTGTCATGGGAAGGCAGGAAGGCAAGTCAGGTCACAAGGAACATGAGGAGAACCAATCAGCACTCTCGGCAGGCAAAGCTGAGCCTTAAATTGGCACCAGAACCAGTGTAGAGTGTGCCGCCTGTATGTATGCCATGAGGTGCGAATGCCCAGCTGGCAGGAACCCTATGTGCAGAGCCAGGTATGGGGATATGAACATGTCTATGTGCCCACACGGGGCCCAACAACATGTCCAGAGCCAGGTATGGGGATATGAACATGTCTATGTGCCCACACGGGGCCCAACAACATGTCCAGAGCCAGGTATGGGGATATGAACATGTCTATGTGCCCACACGGGGCCCAACAACATGTCCAGAGCCAGGTATGGGGAAATGAACATGTCTATGTGCCCACACGGGGCCCAACAACATGTCCAGAGCCAGGTATGGGGATATGAACATGTCTATGTGCCCACACGGGGCCCAACAACATGTCCAGAGCCAGGTATGGGGATATGAACATGTCTATGTGCCCACACGGGGCCCAACAACATGTCCAGAGCCAGGTATGGGGATATGAACATGTCTATGTGCCCACACGGGGCCCAACAACATGTGCAGAGCCAGGTATGGGGATATGAACATGTCTATGTGCCCACACGGGGCCCAACAACATGTCCAGAGCCAGGTATGGGGATATGAACATGTCTATGTGCCCACACGGGGCCCAACAACATGTGCAGAGCCAGGTATGGGGATATGAACATGTCTATGTGCCCACACGGGGCCCAACAACATGTCCAGAGCCAGGTATGGGGATATGAACATGTCTATGTGCCCACACGGGGCCCAACAACATGTCCAGAGCCAGGTATGGGGATATGAACATGTCTATGTGCCCACACGGGGCCCAACAACATGTCCAGAGCCAGGTATGGGGATATGAACATGTCTATGTGCCCACACGGGGCCCAACAACATGTCCAGAGCCAGGTATCGGGATATGAACATGTCTATGTGCCCACACGGGGCCCAACAACATGTCCAGAGCCAGGTATCGGGATATGAACATGTCTATGTGCCCACACGGGGCCCAACAACATGTCCAGAGCCAGGTATGGGGATATGAACATGTCTATGTGCCCACACGGGGCCCAACAACATGTCCAGAGCCAGGTATGGGGATATGAACATGTCTATGTGCCCACACGGGGCCCAGCAACATGTCCAGAGCCAGGTATCGGGATATGAACATGTCTATGTGCCCACACGGGGCCCAGCAACATGTCCAGAGCCAGGTATGGGGATATGAACATGTCTATGTGCCCACACGGGGCCCAACAACATGTCCAGAGCCAGGAATGGGGATATGAACATGTCTATGTGCCCACACGGGGCCCAACAACATGTCCAGAGCCAGGTATGGGGATATGAACATGTCTATGTGCCCACACGGGACCCAACAACATGTGCAGAGCCAGGTATGGGGGGGATATGAACATGTCTATGTGCCCACACGGGGCCCAACAACATGTCCAGAGCCAGGTATGGGGGATATGAACATGTCTATGTGCCCACACGGGGCCCAACAACATGTGCAGAGCCAGGTATCGGGATATGAACATGTCTATGTGCCCACACGGGGCCCAACAACAAGGACTTTTACCTTTTTATAATGGACTAATGACCTCCCTCACCCTCCACAGACATAGGATTGTCTCCCGACTACCCCCTGTACCGGCCTTACTGCATGTCCTACAGATCTCCATACAGCTGATTCCAATGCATCCTCTTCATTGGATCATCACTGGGTGACCTCATACCCCGTGTCATCCTAGGGTGACCTCATAACCCGTGTCATCCTAAGGTGACATCATACCCCGTGTCATCCTAGGGTGACCTCATACCCCCGTGTCATTCTATGGTGACTTCACACCCCGTGTCATCCTAGGGTGACTGCATACCCCGTGTCATCCTATGGTGACTTCATACCCCGTGTCATCCTATGGTGACTTCATACCCCGTGTCATCCTATGGTGACTTCATACCCCGTGTCATCCTAGGGTGACTTCATACCCCGTGTCATCCTATGGTGACTTCATACCCCGTGTCATCCTAGGGTGACTTCATACCCCGTGTCATCTTAGGGTGACTGCATACCCGTGTCATCCTACGGTGACTTCATACCCCGTGTCATCCTAGGGTGACTTCATACCCCGTGTCATCTTAGGGTGACTTCATACCCCGTGTCATCCTAGGGTGACTTCATACCCCGTGTCATCTTAGGGTGACTTCATACCCCGTGTCATCCTATGGTGACTGCATACCCCGTGTCATCCTAGGGTGACTTCATACCCCGTGTCATCCTAGGGTGACTGCATACCCCGTGTCATCCTATGGTGACTTCATACCCCGTGTCATCCTAGGGTGACTTCATACCCCGTGTCATCTTAGGGTGACTTCATACCCCGTGTCATCCTATGGTGACTGCATACCCTGTGTCATCCTAGGGTGACTTCATACCCCGTGTCATCCTATGGTGACTGCATACCCCGTGTCATCCTAGGGTGACTTCATACCCCGTGTCATCCTAGGGTGACTGCATACCCGTGTCATCTTAGGGTGACTGCGTACCCCGTGTCATTCTATGGTGACTTCATACCCCGTGTCATCCTGTGGTGACTTCATACCCCCGTGTCATCTTAGGGTGACTGCATACCCCGTGTCATTCTATGGTGACTTCATACCCCGTGTCATCCTATGGTGACTTCATACCCCGTGTCATTCTATGGTGACTGCATACCCCGTGTCATCCTATGGTGACTTCATACCCCGTGTCATCCTAGGGTGACTGCATACCCCGTGTCATTCTATGGTGACTGCATACCCCGTGTCATCCTATGGTGACTTCATACCCCGTGTCATCCTAGGGTGACTTCATACCCCGTGTCATCCTAGGGTGACTTCATACCCCATGTCATCCTAGGGTGACATCATACCCCGTGTCATCCTATGGTGACTTCATACCCCGTGTCATCCTATGGTGACTTCATACCCCGTGTCATCCTATGGTGACTTCATACCCCGTGTCATCCTAGGGTGACTGCATACCCGTGTCATCCTAGGGTGACTTCATACCCCCGTGTCATCCTAGGGTGACTGCATACCCGTGTCATCCTAGGGTGACTGCATACCCCGTGTCATCTTAGGGTGACTGCGTACCCCGTGTCATTCTATGGTGACTTCATACCCCGTGTCATCCTAGGGTGACTTCATACCCCGTGTCATTCTATGGTGACTTCATACCCCGTGTCATCCTAGGGTGACTGCATACCCCGTGTCATCCTATGGTGACTTCATACCCCGTGTCATCCTAGGGTGACTGCATACCCCGTGTCATCCTATGGTGACTTCATACCCCGTGTCATCCTAGGGTGACTTCATACCCCGTGTCATCCTAGGGTGACTTCATACCCCCGTGTCATCCTATGGGTGACTTCATACCCCGTGTCATCCTAGGGTGACTTCATACCCCCCCGTGTCATCCTATGGTGACTTCATACCCCGTGTCATCCTATGGTGACTTCATACCCCGTGTCATCCTAGGGTGACTTCATACCCCGTGTCATCCTAGGGTGACTTCATACCCCCGTGTCATCCTATGGTGACTTCATACCCCCGTGTCATCCTAGGGTGACTTCATACCCCGTGTCATCCTAGGGTGACTTCATACCCCGTGTCATCCTAGGGTGACTTCATACCCCCGTGTCATCCTAGGGTGACTTCATACCCGTGTCATCTTAGGGTGACTGCGTACCCCGTGTCATTCTATGGTGACTTCATACCCCGTGTCATCCTGTGGTGACTTCATACCCCGTGTCATTCTATGGTGACTGCATACCCCGTGTCATCCTAGGGTGACTTCATACCCCCGTGTCATTCTATGGTGACTGCATACCCCGTGTCATTCTATGGTGACTGCATACCTCGTGTCATCCTAGGGTGACTTCATACCCCGTGTCATCCTAGGGTGACTTCATACCCCGTGTCATCCTATGGTGACTTCATACCCCGTGTCATCCTAGGGTGACTTCATACCCCGTGTCATCCTAGGCTGACTGCATACCCCGTGTCATCCTAGGGTGACTGCATACCCCGTGTCATCCTAGGGTGACTTCATACCCCGTGTCATCCTATGGTGACTTCATACCCCGTGTCATCCTAGGGTGACTTCATACCCCATGTCATCCTATTTATGTGTCTTTCCTGACCACTGTACATGGGTTTGGACACGTCTAGACTGCATGACCAAAAAATCATCTTTTCAGTTTGCAGCACAGCTCTGATATGGTCACCAACATTGGGACTCTTTCCAGAAATGATATTTTTCCTTCATTCTGCAAATGTTAAACCACCTATTTCTCTGGACGTCCATTGCTGTACGCACTAGATCACGGGGTATATGCCCCTCCCTATTCTGTGTATCCCTGCGCACTGCCAGCCAGCTTCAGCTTGGTGTCCTAAGGAGGTTGGATGTCATTCCCAGCTCTATGGGTTGAAGATTACATCTTACCACCATTGTCCCACCACCAGATGGTCCATTGGCACTGCCAGCCAGCTTCAGCTTGGTGTCCTAAGGAGGTTGGATGTCATTCCCAGAAAAAGAGAGGAAGGCGCCTCTAAGTGCAGTATTACAATTTATTAGTAGACAATGGAAAAGTTGCACTTACAAGATAAACGGTTAAAAAGACTCGTCGTGTGGTAATTAGATCCAGGTGGGACATCCAGCCGTCCAGCAGCAAGCTATGCCTATAGGATCAGGAAGTAGAGTCCAGGATGTGCCTGTGCATCAAAAATGAAGCTTGGAGAGCAGATGTAGCAGGTGAAGGGGGCAGTAATGCATTTCGGAGCATGCTCAATAGGATCCTTCTTCAGACCTCAGGTCTGGGTTGAAGATTACATCTTACCGCCATTGTCCCACCACCGGATGGTCCCATGGTACTGCCAGCCAGCTTCAGCTTGGTGTCCTAAGGAGGTTGGATGTCATTCCCAGCTCTATGGGTTGAAGATTACATCTTACCAGCATTGTCCCACCACCGGATGGTCCCATGTTACTGCCAGCCAGATTCAGCTTGGTGTCCTAAGGAGGTTGGATGTCATTCCCAGCTCTATGGGTTGAAGATTACATCTTACCGCCATTGTCCCACCACCGGATGGTCCCATGGTACTGCCAGCCAGCTTCAACTTGGTGTCCTAAGGAGGTTGGATGTCATTCCCAGCTCTATGGGTTGAAGATTACATCTTACCAGCATTGTCCCACCACCAGATGGTCCCATGGTACTGCCAGCCAGCTTCAACTTGGTGTCCTAAGGAGGTTGGATGTCATTCCCAGCTCTATGGGTTGAAGATTACATCTTACCGCCATTGTCCCACCACCGGATGGTCCCATGGTACTGCCAGCCAGCTTCAACTTGGTGTCCTAAGGAGGTTGGATGTCATTCCCAGCTCTATGGGTTGAAGATTACATCTTACCGCCATTGTCCCACCACCGGATGGTCCCATGGTACTGCCAGCCAGCTTCAACTTGGTGTCCTAAGGAGGTTGGATGTCATTCCCAGCTCTATGGGTTGAAGATTACATCTTACCACCATTGTCCCACCACCGGATGGTCCCATGGTACTGCCAGCCAGCTTCAACTTGGTGTCCTAAGGAGGTTGGATGTCATTCCCAGCTCTATGGGTTGAAGATTACATCTTACCCTCCATTGTCCCACCACCGGATGGTCCCATGTTACTGCCAGCCAGCTTCAGCTTGGTGTCCTAAGGAGGTTGGATGTCATTCCCAGCTCTATGGGTTGAAGATTACATCTTACCACCATTGTCCCACCACCGGATGGTCCCATGGTACTGCCAGCCAGCTTCAGCTTGGTGTCCTAAGGAGGTTGGATGTCATTCCCAGCTCTATGGGTTGAAGATTACATCTTGCCACCATTGTCCCACCACCGGATGGTCCCATGTCCTATAGATAAACCATCACCCCCATGCTCACTGTCATACCTTGCTCTCCAGGTCTTGGAGGTTCTCTGCAGTCACTGCTACTGGGTCACTACTGACGAATGACCTTCTGCAGGCTCAGCATCACACAAAGCCACTAAACCCTGGAGATTCACTCTGAGGAATCCTGTGAGGTCGTGGTACAAAATCCGTGGAAATGTACTGCTGCCTTGGTATCTCTCCTAGGATAAGGCTGTGCCTATGGGGTGCCGTGCCCCTATGGAGGCTTCTGGAATCTTTTTAGCTCCTTTGTATTGATTTCTTCCTGGGACTCCTTACTAACAGAGTGATTGCAGTACATGCCCTTGTTGGCAGGTGCAGTCTGTGCCTTCCAACTGTCCCTGATTTCGAGGGACTGTCCCAGATTTCGAGGGACTGTCCCTGATTTCGAGGGACTGTCCCGGATTTGGAACAAAGTCCCTCTGTCCTCCTCATTTGTCCCTCATTTTATTCTGATCAATATAGTTGTGTATAAAGTGGACTATTAATCTTTCAAGAGGTGTTTCCCAATGCTAAACCTTTCCTCCAGTTTCTGTAAACTTCAAAAGCCAGTATAAAGGAACAGTAGTTGTAAAATAAAGCACTTGTGGGTTTAACTGCTCTTTATTTTTGTATAATTCTCCTTTAAGGGGGTGTGGGCAAGGGGTGTGTCCTACGCCTAGATATATTTGCTAATAGGTGTCCCTTGTTCCCATCTCAAACATTTGGGAGGTATTCCCTTGTGAGGAACTTAATTCCTCTGGTGCTTCCTGCCGTCATTGGGGGCAGCTGTCTGAATGGACGCTGGGCCCCTGACAGACCTCTGCAGCCATCTTGGGTGAGGGCAATGCTTATTTAAGACAATGGCAACCTGATTTTGCACCCATTTTGCGAGTGGTTGGTGTAGGGATTGGTTCCCCATCTGCCAAGGAGAGTAATTAGAGATAGGGAAAGGTTCCGTAGGAGTAGGGACAGAGCAGGGACCATGCCATCCTCTTCTTAGGAAGCCTCCCAGTTGGGTGTGAACCAGCCAGGCTACATTCTCGCTCCTCATTGCAGAAACTGTTGGCATCATCTGAAGACAAAAGATCGTTGCTACAATTTCCATAAAAAACGGTTGTCTACCTGCTTGGACCTAGTTGTACCTTGTTGGAACTTCCTGATATTCATGTTATCTAGGCTTCTATGTGACCATCGACACACCATGCTGCACCCAGCTCACATACTCCATACACCGGCATCCACCACTTCTCAGCCATGTTAATGGTGCTCCAACAGAACCATCTGAACCCTCTCTGCAGGCACTCACAGGCCACTGAGAACATTTCTCACCACAGAACTCATTTTGAACTTTTAGGTATGGCAATGGAGAAAGTATCTCTTCTCTCTGAGCCACCTGAGATGCTGAATCAGCTCCTTGCCTGATTCCTTAGACAATCCTGCCTTGTATCTTGTTTCTGGTGAACCTTGAACCCTTTGTTCCTCCAATGAACTTCTTGATTTAAGCCACGTCTCTGCACATCCTGTTTGCCAGATTATTGTGCTCTCTGCAGCCAATATCTCGCTCTTGTCACTCCTGTGGCTGTCTTTATCTTCTCCACCATTCGTTACCGACCTTTGGCTTGTTCCTTGACTATGCTTCTGCTTGATCCCTACCTACCAACATCGGCTACTTGCCCCCAGCTTGCTCACCTCCTGGTGGGGCGACCTTGAGGACTGCAACCTGGTGCTAACATGCAGCAAAACCCATCCCCACACTCAGGTTTAGCTAGACACTATAGCTGGACGTTGGTTGTCTACTAAGGTCAGCTTTGGAACAGAAAAGTTCAAGACCAGATCATAGGAGGGTTTCAAGACACCATATCTAAAGAGTAACAACCCTGACAAGGCCTTCTGTGTCTATAGTTGCTTCATCACTTCTCCAATGTTACCTGCTGGTATCTCACCTAACGTAGAGCCACTGGTATCCCACCTAACGTAGAGCCCCTGGTATCCCACCTAACGTAGAGCCCCTGGTATCCCACCTAACGTAAAGAGCCACTGGTATCCCACCAAACGTATAGTCCCTGGTATCCCACACAAAGTAGAGCCCCTGGTATCCCACCTAAAGTAGAGCCCCTGGTGTCCCACCAAAAGTAGAGTCCCTGGTGTTCCACCTAAAGTAGAGCCCCTGGTATCCCACCTAAAGTAGAGCCCCTGGTATCCCCCACCTAAAGTATAGCCCCTGGTGTTCCACCTAACGTATAGCCCCTGGTATCCCACCTAACGTATAGCCCCTGGTATCCCACCTAAAGTAGAGCCCCTGGTATCCCACCTAAAGTAGAGCCCCTGGTATCCCACCTAAAGCAGAGCCCCTGGTATCCCACCTAACGTAGAGCCCCTGGTATCCCACCAAAAGTAGAGCCCCTGGTATCCCACCTAACATAGAGCCACTGGTGTTCCACCTAAAGTAGAGCCCCTGGTATCCCACCTAAAGTAGAGCCCCTGGTATCCCACCTAACATAGAGCCCCTGGTGTTCCACCTAACGTAGAGCCCCTGGTATCCCACCTAAAGTAGAGCCCCTGGTATCCCACCTAACATAGAGCCCCTGGTGTTCCACCTAACGTAGAGCCCCTGGTATCCCACCTAAAAAGTAGAGCCCCTGGTATCCCACCTAACATAGAGCCACTGGTGTTCCACCTTAACGTAGAGCCCCTGGTATCCCACCTAAAGAAGAGCCCCTGGTATCCCACCTAACATAGAGCCACTGGTGTTCCACCTAAAAGTAGAGCCCCTGGTATCCCACCTAAAGAAGAGCCCCTGGTATCCCACCCAACATAGAGCCACTGGTGTTCCACCTTAACGTAGAGCCCCTGGTGTTCCACCTAAAGTAGAGCCCCTGGTTTCCCACCTAACGTATAGCCCCTGGTATCCCACCTAAAGTAGAGCCCCCCACCTGGTATCCCACCTAAAGTAGAGCCCCTGGTATCCCACCTAACATAGAGCCACTGGTGTTCCACCTAACGTAGAGCCCCTAGTATCCCACCTAAAGTAGAGCCCCTGGTGTTCCACCTAATGTATAGCCCCTGGTATCCCACCTAAAGTAGAGCCCCTGGTATCCCACCTAACATAGAGCCACTGGTGTTTCACCTTAACGTAGAGCCCCTGGTGTTCCACCTAACGTAGAGCCCCTGGTATCCCATCTAAAGTAGAGCCCCTGGTGTTCCACCCAAAGTAGAGCCCCTGGTATCCCACCTAACATAGAGCCACTGGTGTTCCACCTAAAGTAGAGCCCCTGGTATCCCACCTAAAGTAGAGCCCCTGGTATCCCACCTAACGTAGAGCCCCTGGTGTTCCACCTAACGTAGAGCCCCTGGTGTTCCACCTAACGTGGTGTTCCAGTAGAGCCCCTGGTATCCCACCTAACGTAGAGCCCCTGGTATCCCACCTAACGTATAGCCCCTGGTATCCCACCCACCTAAAGTAGTGCCCCTGGTATCCCACCTAAAGTAGAGCCCCTGGTATCCCACCTAACATAACATAGAGCCACTGGTGTTCCACCTAAAGTAGAGCCCCTGGTATCCCACCTAAAGTAGAGCCCCTGGTGTTCCACCTAAAGTAGAGCCCCTGGTATCCCACCTAAAGTAGAGCCCCTGGTATCCCACCTAACATAGAGCCCCCTGGTGTTCCACTGGTGTTCCACCTAAAGTAGAGCCCCTGGTATCCCACCTAAAGTAGAGCCCCTGGTATCCCACCTAACATAGAGCCACTGGTATCCCACCTAACATAGAGCCCCTGGTGTTCCCACCTAACATAGAGCCCCTGGTGTTCCACCTAATGTAGAGCCCCTGGTATCCCACCTAAAGTAGAGCCCCTGGTTTCCCACCTAAAGTAGAGCCCCTCGTATCCGACCTAAAGTAGAGCCACTGGTATCCCACCTGAAGTTGAGCCCCTGGTATCCAACCTAGAATAGAGCCCCTGTGGTCCCACCTAAAGTGGAGCTTCTGTTATCCCACCTAAAGTGGAGCCCCTGGTAGCCCACCTAAAGTGAAACCCCTGGAAGGAATCCCACCTAAAGTGGAGAGCCCCTGGGTATATCCCACCTACAGTGGGGCCACTGGTGTCCCACCTAAAGTGGAGCCCTTGGTAACCCACCTAATGTGAAGCCCCTGGTATCCCACCTAAAGTAGAGCCCCTGGTGTCCCACCTAAAGTAGAGCCCCTGGTGTCCCACCTGAAGTGGACCCCCCCCTGTGGTTCCACCTTAACAGGATGAAGTTCTTCATAGTTGTCCTCTAAAGACCAGACAGACATAAAAATGGAAACCCATATAAAGCTGGTGTTACGTGTTGTGGGATCCCCACTGAGACCGTTGTTCACCTCAACGTGATTGGCCAAGGCCTTGGCAGAGTGGGCTAGAGTTCTTCATCAGAAGGTGAACTTTGAAGGATCTATGGCATAAGGTGACCCTTTCAGGTCATCAATACAATACCATAGTGGTGTAGAGGGCCAGCAGATGGGACCACAGGGCATGGTCAGGAGGAGCCTAGGCATGTGGCGAAGGCATCTGGAACAAAGACTTGAGGACCAGGATAGGGGAGTATTAATGTTACTCTTTTGTAGGCTTTTCTTTTAAACAGCCACATAGTCACTTCAAATGCACTGCCATTCATTGGCTCCTGTCTGTTTGGGATGATATCATCAAGGATATCACAGGAGGGAAAGTACTCATCTTCTCCAGACAAGAAAGCCAAATCCATCTTCTAAGAAAAGGGCTTCCTCCCTCCACAGACCATTTTCAGGTCCAATTCCTTCTCAAAACAGAAATCTCAACACAGAGATAAAGCTTCCTGGGCCACCAAGTTCAACAAGGCGTTAACCAAGTCTATGAAGGTGCCACATACCTGGTGGAGGGCTCTCCCTTACACCCCCCTGTCCGGTTCTGACAGGGTAGGACAGGACAAGGAGGGCCACGGGTGGCTGTAGAAAGTTCTGGCCAGCAGAAGAACTGTGGTGAAGCAGAAGCTGAAGAGCAGAAGGCAGGAACGTGGTCAGACAGGTAGAAGTTGGCAGCATTCGGGTGGAGGAAGTCCAGATTCAGAAGACGAGAGCATAAACAGAAGCTGGGCCGAGGTCAGTATCACACAAGCAGACAATGAGCCAAAATGATAGACAAAATGTGGAGTCATGAAACAGGCCGGAGGGTCAGGTACCGGAGAGGTCAAGATCAGGCGAAGTCAGAAGGCAAACTGAGTATAACAGAGGAACAAGAAGGGTGTGGTCATGGGACACAGGAGCTGACAATCACTAAGCAATTCCCACCCTCACACGGAACATTTACTGCAGGTGGGCGGCACAGGCAGGCTGGATGACATACATGTACGTGATCCAGCCTGCTCTGGGCTGCTGACCCGTGCTTGTCTCTGGCTACAGCAGGATTTTGTCAACAGATCCTGGCCAGTGGTGATCAAATACCACCAAAAGAAAGCTCTATTTGTGGGGGAAAAAAAATGATATACTTTTCATTAGGGTACATCGTTGCATGATCGCGCAATTACCAGGTGAAGTAGTGCAGTGCTGAACAGCAAAAATGGTTTGGTCATGAAGGGGGTAAAACCTTCTGGAGGTATAGTGGTTAAATAGGCCACTGGGCGCTGACAGCCCTGATTCTGTGCATAGGGCTCCAGGCCAGGCATGCGCAGTTCTTCACATGGGAATATGAACTCGGTTTTCCCAACAGAAGGTCCATATGTTTAGCAAAAAAGCTGGGAAGAAGACTGGTAATGTTCGTCAAGTAGTGGCTTCACAACATCCTGGACATCAGGGTGAGGGAGGGAGCTTCCACCAGCTACAAAACAGAGGTCTTATGACTCCCGCACCAAAGACTTTTTTGTAATTCAGATCTCTTTCTCCTCAGTGCAGCTCCGCACTGGTCATGGACCTCATCTCTCATGGAATTTCCGTTCCTATGTTACCTCAGGAGCATCTCCAGTACATGCAAAGTCTGGCCCATCCCCGACCTTGAGGTTTCCTAAAGCCAACTTCTACATCACGTTGGTGAGATCTGTTGTACCATCCCTAGAACTGAGAGAACTTCTGGCCAGTCTCCACATCCCCATATCCCCATGGACCTCATCTCTCATGGAATTTCGGTTCCTATGTTACCTCAGGAGCATCTCCAGTACATGCAAAGTCTGGCCCATCCCCGACTTTGAGGTTTCCTAAAGCCAACTTCTACATCACGTTGGTGAGATCTGTTGTACCATCCCTAGAACTGAGAGAACTTCTGGCCAGTCTCCACATCCCCATATCCCCATGGACCTCATCTCTCATGGAATTTCGGTTTCCTATGTTACCTCAGGAGCATCTCCAGTACATGCAAAGTCTGGCCCATCCCCGACCTTGAGGTTTCCTAAAGCCAACTTCTACATCACGTTGGTGAGATCTGTTGTACCATCCCTAGAACTGAGAGAACTTCTAGCCAGTCTCCACATCCCCATGGACCTCATCTCTCATGGAATTTTCGGTTCCTGTGTTACCTCAGGAGCATCTCCAGTACATGCAAAGTCTGGCCCATCCCCGACTTTGAGGTTTCCTAAAGCCAACTTCTACATCACGTTGGTGAGATCTGTTGTACCATCCCTAGAACTGAGAGAACTTCTGGCCAGTCTCCACATCCCCATATCCCCATGGACCTCATCTCTCATGGAATTTCGGTTCCTATGTTACCTCAGGAGCATCTCCAGTACATGCAAAGTCTGGCCCATCCCCGACCTTGAGGTTTCCTAAAGCCAACTTCTACATCACGTTGGTGAGATCTGTTGTACCATCCCTAGAACTGAGAGAACTTCTGGCCAGTCTCCACATCCCCATATCCCCATGGACCTCATCTCTCATGGAATTTCGGTTCCTATGTTACCTCAGGAGCATCTCCAGTACATGCAAAGTCTGGCCCATCCCCGAGCTTGAGGTTTCCTAAAGCCAACTTCTACATCACGTTGGTGAGATCTGTTGTACCATCCCTAGAACTGAGAGAACTTCTGGCCAGTCTCCACATCCCCATATTCCCTCCACACCAGCAACTTCTGTGCTTTGCAATGTCACTTCTGGGGTGTGGCCTTGTCCTTCTGCTTAGCCGTAGGTCTGAGGGTTTTTCACCTTGGTGCCCCTATTGGTTTTAGTCAGAGCCAGTTGCATTATAGTCATGCCCTACATTACCAACCTCCTCTTCAGGGTCCCATCCTGCAAGGAGCTGGAGACCAGCATACAGGTGACCCGGGACTCTCTTTAGAGTTTTCATTTGGCTTATGTCCGTCACCAATAGTCCTGTCTGGACCCATCACAAAGCCTGGGCATGCTGCTGGACGCTAGGGAGGTGAAGGTTCTCCTTCCTCCAGAGACAAAAGCCCCGAGGCAGCAAATCTCCTTACATAATGCTCAGACTCACTTCTTCTATGTAGGAGGTCACCGTGGCTAATGGTCTCCTTCTAGTCAATTCTCTTTCTGATCAAAATCCTTCAATGTGACATTCTGGTCAGATGGGACATGTCACCGGTATCATTAGGGAAGACTTCATTGTCCTCTTAGACCAAGCTGGAACATCCATGTTTTTTCATTCCTGGTCCTTCCTTTCAGCCTGGCAACTCATCTGTGGAGGCTTATATAAGTCTTTAAGGAGAAACCAGGAGTGAAGAAAAGGGGTGGCTTACATCCTGTGCTGGACGGAACATCACATGCCAGCTCTGACCACATCTTAGGAGTGGACAGTTGGATGGTGGACTTTCCATGTAATCATCAGCTGGACCTGGGGGATGAGGCTACGGTGTCTGGTGTTGGGGCTTCTCTCGAATTCAGAAGAAGAAGAGTTCCTGGTCTTTGGACGTGTGACTTGCAGCTTCAACGTCTGGATCTCTAGGGCAGGATGAAAATCAAAGGTCCTGCAACTGCCAATCAGCCTTTCTGTAGATGATCATTGTGCTGATATCCACAGTCATGGCTAGAAGAAGGAACCGAAGAGCTGGAGCCGTGTGCCCCTAGACACATAGGAAACCTTCAGCTGCCCATCCCATCCCGTGTTGTCACAAACAGCTGATTGGGTGCAGCCAGTACAACCAAATTCCAAACAACTCCCCAAACTGATCATCCCATCGAAGACCTGGAGGTCCTACAATGAGCCAGAATGTGAGGACAGCTGAACATTGCAGACCCCAGAGATGTGGAGCACGGCAGAAGTTCAGAAGAAGAAGACTTCCTGGTCTTTGGAAGTGTGACTTTCAGCTTCCACGTTTGGATCTGAAGGGAAGGATGAAAGTCAAAGATCCTGCAACTGCCAATCAGCCTTTTTGTAGATGATCATTGTGCTGATATCCACAGTCATGGCTAGAAGAAGGAACCGAAGAGTAGACCATCATCCAAATAGAGGCATTGCCAAAGGAATTCCAACCTGACTCTGCAGAGAACAATTCGGGGGACTTGTCTTCTGTCTGGGTGTCTTTGTGTTTTATGGAGCCGTGTGCCCCCAGACACATAGGAAACCTTCAGCTACCCATCCCCATCCCGTGTTGTCACAAACAGCTGATTGGGTGCAGCCAGTACAACCAAATTCCAAACAACTCCCCAAACTGATCATCCCATCGAAGACCTGGAGGTCCTACAATGAGCCAGAATATGAGGACAGCTGAACATTGCAGACCCCAGAGATGAGGAGCACGGCAGGAATTCAGAAGATTCCAGGGATGAGGAAAAGCTTTGCTGGGAAAATCTGGTGGATGTCATAGATGGAGAGGAAGTCATTCTCCCGAAGGACCATGGGGGGGGGGGGGGGGGGCAGAGCGGAGGAAAGCAATGTCTGCCATTCATTTTCATGGTCACTTGAAAGTAAATGACTGTGAGTGGGGTCTCTGGTGACAGATCAGTATTGGGGGTCTCTAGTGACGGATCAGTATTGGGGGGTCTCTGGTGATAGGTCAGTATTGGGGGGTCTCTGGTGGCAGATCAGTATTGGGGGGGTCACTGGTGACAGATCTGTATTGGGGGTTTCTGGTGACAGATCTGTATTGGGGGTTTCTGGTGACAGATCTGTATTGGGGGTCACTGGTGACAGATCTTTATTGGGGGTCACTGGTGACAGATCTGTATTGGGGGTCACTGGTGACAGATCTGTATTGGGGGTTTCTGGTGACAGATCAGTATTGGGGGTCACTGGTGACAGATCAGTATTGGGGGTCACTGGTGACAGATCAGTATTGGGGGTTTCTGGTGACAGATCAGTATTGGGGGGTCACTGGTGACAGATCAGTATTGGGGGTTTCTGGTGACAGATCAGTATGGGAGGGTCTCTGGTGATAGGTCAGTATTGGGGGGTCTCTGGTGACAGATCAGTATTGGGGGGTCTATAGTGACAGATCATTATTGGGGGGTCTCTGGTGACAGATCAGTATTGGGGGGTCTATAGTGACAGATCATTATTGGGGGGTCTCTGGTGACAGATCAGTATTGGGGGGTCTCTGCTGACAGATCAGTATTGGGGGTCTCTGCTGACAGATCAGTATTGGGGTCTCTGCTGACAGATCAGTATTGGGGGGGTCTCTGGTGATAGGTTAGGACTGGGGGGTCTAGGGTGACAGATCAGTACTGGGGGGTCTATGGTGACAGATCAGTATTAGGCAGTCTCTGGTGATAGGTCAGTATTGGGGGGTCTATGGTGACAGATCAGTATTGGGGGGTCTCTGGTGACCGATCAGTATTGGGGGGTCCCTGGTGACAGAACAGTATTGGGGGGTCTCTGCTGACAATCAGTATTGGGGGGGGGAGTCTCTGCTGACAGAACAGTATTGGGGGGTCTCTGGTGACAGATCAGTATTGGGGGGTCTCTGGTGACAGATCAGTATTGAGGTCTCTGCTGACAAATCAGTATTGGGGGGTCTCTGGTGACAGATCAGTATTGGGGGTCTATGGTAACAGATCAGTATGGGGGTGTCTTTGGTGACAGATGAGAATTGGGGAGTCTCACTGATGACAGATCAGTATTGGGGGGTCTTTGGTGACAGATGAGAATTGGGGAGTATCACTGATGACAGATCAATATGGGGGGGGTCTCTGGTGACAGATCAGTATGAGGGGTGTCTCTGGTGACAGATCAGTATTGGGGGGTCTCTGGTGACAGATCAGTGTTGGGGGGCTCTCTGATGACAGATGAGAATTGGGGGGTCTCTGGTGACAGATCAGTATGAGGGGTGTCTCTGGTGACAGATCAGTATTGGGGGGTCTCTGGTGACAGATCAGTGTTGGGGGGCTCTCTGGTGACAGATGAGAATTGGGGGGGTCTCTGGTGACAGATCAGTATTGGGGGGGGTCTTTGGTGACAGATGAGAATTGGGGGGTCTCTGGTGACAGATGAGAATTGGGGGGTCTCTGGTGACAGATCAGTATGAGGGGGGGTCTCTGGTGACAGATCAGTGTTGGGGGGGGCTCTCTGGTGACAGATCAGTATGAGGGGGGGTCTCTGGTGACAGATCAGTGTTGGGGGGGCTCTCTGGTGACAGATCAGTATGAGGGGTGTCTCTGGTGACAGATCAGTATTGGGGGGGTCTCTGGTGACAGATCAGTGTTGGGGGGGGGGCTCTCTGGTGACAGATGAGAATTGGGGGGGTCTCTGGTGACAGATCAGTATTCGGGGGGTCTTTGGTGACAGATCAGTATTGGGGGGGGGTCTTTGGTGACAGATCAGTATTGGGGGGGGAGTCTCTGGTGACAGATGAGAATTGGGGGGTCTCTGGTGACAGATCAGTATTGGGGGGGTCTTTGGTGACAGATCAGTATTGGGGGGGTCTCTGGTGACAGATGAGAATTGGGGGGTCTCTGGTGACAGATCAGTATTGGGGGGGTCTTTGGTGACAGATCAGTATTGGGGGGGTCTTTGGTGACAGATCAGTATGGGGGGGTAGGATGTTCTGCAGGACTGGGACATGAGAGGCCCATGGTTATGTAGGATCAAGACATGCGTGGCCCCATATTATGGTTCTGTGGGTCCAGAGGTGGTTCTGTAGAACTGGGACATAAGTCAGCCTGACATAACGGTTCTGTGGGCCCCCTGGTAGTTCTGTAGGACCAGGACATGAATGGGTCCATATAATGGTTCTGTGGGTCGGGGTAGTTCTGTAGGACCAGGACATGAGTGGACCCCATATAACAGTTCTGTGGGCCGGGGGAGGTTCTGTAGGACCGGGACATGAGTGGCCCCATATAACGGCTCTTTGGGTCTGGGGGTGGTTCTGTGGGACCAAGACATGAGAGGCTCCATATAATTGTTTTGTGGGTCCGTAGGAGGTTCTGCAGGACTGGGACATGAGCAGGCCCATGTAATGGTTCTGTGGGTCCAAGGGTGGTTCTGTAGGATCAGGACATGAGCAGCCCCATATAATGGTTCTGTGGGTCCAGAGGTGGTTCTGTACAACTGGGACATGAGCAGGCCCCATATATTGGGAATTTGGGTCCGGAGGTGGTTCTTTTAGACCAGGACATTAGTGGCCCCATATAACGGTTCTATGGGTTCGGGGTGGTTCTGTAGGATCAGGACGTGAGTGGTCCCATATAATGGTTCTGTGGGTCCAGAGGTGGTTCTGTAGAACTGGGATACGAGCAGCAGGCCCCATATAATGGTAATTTGGGTTCAGAGGTGGTTCTTTAGGACCAGGATGTTAGTGACCCCATATATCGGTTCTATGGGTCCGGGGGTGGTTCTGTAGGACCAGGATGTGAGTGGCCCCATATAATGGTTCTGTAAGTCCGGTGGTGGTTCTTTAGGCACAGGACAAAAGCCGGCCTGACATAACCGTTCTGTAGGCCCCGTGGTAATTCTGTAGGACCAGGACATGAGTGGACCCCATATAACAATTCTGTTGGTCTGGAGTGGTTCTGTAGGATCAGGACAAGAGTGGCCCATATAATGGTAATTTGGGTCCAGAGGTGGTTCTTCAGGACCAGGACATGAGTGGCCCCATTTAATGGTTCTGTGGGTCCAGGGGTGGTTCTTTTTGGCCCAGGACATAAGCTGGCTTGACATAATGGCTCTGTTGGCCCTGTGGTGGTTCTGTAGGACCAGGACATGAGTGGGTCCATATAATGATTCTGTGGGTCTGGGGTGGTTCTGTAGGACCAGGACAAGAGTGGGCCCCATATAAAGGTTCTGTTTGTAGTTCTGTAGGACCAGGACATGAGCAGGCCCCATATAAAGGTTCTGTTTGTAGTTCTGTAGGACCAGGACATGAGCGGGCTCCTTATAAAGGTTCTGTTTGTAGTTCTGTAGGACCAGGACAAGAGTGGTCCCCATATAAAGGTTCTGTTTGTAGTTCTGTAGGACCAGGACATGAGTGGGCCCCATATAAAGGTTTTCTCTGTTTGGTTTCTGTGTAGTTCTGTAGGACCAGGACATGAGTGGGCCCCATATAAAGGTTCTGTTTGTAGTTCTGTAGGACCAGGACAAGAGTGGGCCCCATATAAAGGTTCTGTTTGTAGTTCTGTAGGACCAGGACAAGAGTGGGCCCCATATAAAGGTCTGTTTGTAGTTCTGTAGGACCAGGACATGAGTGGGCCCCATATAAAGGTCTGTTTGTAGTTCTGTAGGACCAGGACATGAGTGGGTCCCATATAAAGGTTCTGTTTGTAGTTCTGTAGGACCAGGACAAGAGTGGGCCCCATATAAAGGTTCTGTTTGTAGTTCTGTAGGACCAGGACAAGAGTGGGCCCCTATATAAAGGTTCTGTTTGTAGTTCTGTAGGACCAGGACATGAGTGGGCCCCATATAAAGGTTCTGTTTGTAGTTCTGTAGGACCAGGACAAGAGTGGGCCCCATATAAAGGTCTGTTTGTAGTTCTGTAGGACCAGGACAAGAGTGGGCCCCATATAAAGGTCTGTGTAACGCAGGAGCAGGCAGAATAGTCAGAACAAAGCCGGGGTCAATCACAGGGGCAGGTAGAATAGTCAGAACAAAGCCGGGTCAATCACAGGGGCAGGCAGCGTAGTCAGGGTCAAAAAACAGGGTCACAACAGCAGGAGCAGGTATTTCAGGATCACATATAGACCTTGCGGCAATTTGTGACAGTGCAGGGCATCTTTAAATAGTGCGCCCCTGCACTGTCATTGGCTGGCTAGGACGCGCCCCCCGGCTGTCATTGGACGCCTGAGGCGCGCCCGCGGTTTCTACTGCGCATGCGCGGCGTCCTGTCAGCCGCGGCTCGCCGGGACCTAGTTCCTGTGTCCCGGCGTGATCTGCCGCCAATGCGCATGCGCGGGGGACAGAGCCGCGATTGCGGCAGACGGGAGCCGGGATCCCTGACATTGCCCCCCCCCAACGGGCACCCTCCGGGAGCCCCACTGATCTCTCCACCGCGGATTGTGAAGAGCACGAAAAAACTCCCGGATGAGCCCTTGGGCGCGTGAACGTTCCGGGCGGGTTCCCAGGAGTTCTCCTCAGGACCATAACCCTTCCATTTTATCAGGAACTGAGTCTGGCCCCCCCTCCTTCGGCAACTGAGGATAGTCTCCACTTCAAATTCCTCCTGGTCACCTATGGCGATTGCCTCGGGAGGTCTGGATTCTCGGTCTGGGAAGGGATCCGGTCTGGACGGCTTCAGGAGAGATACATGAAACACAGGATGTATTTTGAAAGTCTGCGGAAGCTCGAGTTCGTAGGCCACCTCGTTGACCATTCGTTTAACAGGAAATGGGCCAATGTACTTGGGTCCCAGCTTCTTGAGGGGCACAGCATCTTCAAGTTGGCCGTTGCCAGCCAAACCAGATCTCCTGGTTGAAGCAGTAAATCTCCTCTTCTCTTTCTGTCGAAAGCCTTCTTACTGTCCTCCTGGGCCTTAGCGATGGCTTCCTGAATAGTCTTGTTGTTGACGGAAAAGAAGTTCAAGATGTCCTGCGACGCCGGTACCAGATTTTCAGGCATTAGATCGGGGAGGAATGTGGGGTGATACCCGTAATTAGAAAAGAATGGCGATTGACCCGTGGCTGAGTGACTTGAGTTGTTGTATGAGAACTCCGCAGAAGGCAAACAACGTCAGCCAGTCATCCTGGAGATAGGAGGTGTAGCATCGTAAATACTGTTCCAGCGTTTGGTTGGTCCTCTCGGTTTTTTGACCGTTGGTCTGCGGGGGTGGTAGGCGGATGAGAGCGACAGCTTGATTCCCAGCGCTTTAACATAGGGGGCGTTCCAGAACCTGGAGGTGAATTGCACCCCCCGATCCGACACAATGTCTTCGGGGGACTCCATGAAGCCTTACACTTCCCGAATGAAGATCCGTGCCGTTTCCGGTGCCGATGGGGTCTTCTCCAGGGGCACGAAATGCGCCATCTTCGAGAAGCGGTCGGACGATCACCATTATCGATGTGTGGCCTTGGGATGGTGGGAGTTCGACCACAAAATCCATGGCTACTCATTTGCCAGGCCCCCGCTTGGGTATAGGTAATGGACGTAACAATCCCCATGCCCTACTCCTGGAGGGTTTGTTCCTTTGACAGGTGGGGGACAGCGTCCGGACGTAACGCTCACAATCCTTGATCATGTCCGGCCACCAGAACGAGCGCCGTAGCAGTTCTAGAGTCTTCGTCACCCCGAAGTGACCTGCCATTGGATGGTCGTGGCAATGCCCTAGGACCAAGGTTCGCCACCTCTTCTGGGGACCATGATTCGGGTCTTCCTTCCAAAACAGGCCACCGTGGCTCTGGAGGGGTGACCCAGACAGAACGGGTAGTCTTACCGAAGCATCAAAGAAGCCGGGAGCGCAGTTACCGTTTGTAGCGCGAGGAAGCTTCCAGAAGGCAGGATGGTGTCTGGTAACCGCAGCGTCGTCGGGGTCCTCAAACATGCGGGACAGGGCGTCTGGTTTGGTATTCTTAGTACCCCTTGGGTCGGTACGTTATATGGAATGAGAATCGAGAAAAGAAAAGAGCCCATCTCGCTTGGCGTGGTCTCAGTCGTTTTGCCGTCCTTAAATATTCTAGGTTTTTGTGATCTGTAAATATTAGGATTGGGTTTGGTGTGTGGCTCCTTCCAGTAAGTACCGCGAGTCCATTCTTCCAGAGCGGTTTTAAATGGCCAGGAGCTCCCGATCTCCAATGTCATAGTTGCGCTCCGCTGGTGTCAGCTTCCTGGAGAAGAACGCCACAGGGTGCAGTAGTTCCATTGGTACCATTCCTTTGGGACAGAAGCCGCTCCTACACTCACCGTCTGCGTTTTCGAGGCGTCAACTTCCCAACACATATGGGAGCGAAGAATCCGGATGCAGAGAATGGGTTAGCAGAGGTGAACAGTCTCTTGAGCTTATCGAAGGCCGACTGAGCTTCGGAGGTCCACTTAAAACGCGGACCCCTTGTTTCGTCAGTTGCGTGATCGGGGAGACCAGGCCGAGAAGTTCCTAACAAATTTTCTGTAAAAGTTAGCAAAGCCGTATGAAGCGCTGTACCCCCTTTTTGTCGGCGGGTATTGGCCAATCTAAGATCGCCGTGACCTTCTGGGGATCACATCGCGCGACCCCCGCGGAAAGAGAGAACCAGTCCCAAGAATGTGATCTTGTGCTGTTCAAAACAGCACTTTTCAGCCTTAGCGTATAGCCACGTGTTGGCGCAAACAAACTTCACCGTTCTAAGACCCGTGACACGTGACCCCAGATGAAACCTCCAGTGAGGGGGAAAAAATTAGGATGTCATCCAAGTAAACTACCACGAAAATATCAAAGAAAATCGCGAAAAACATCATTGATAAAATGCTGAAAAGTCGACCGGGGCATTACAGAGCCCGAACGGCATCACCAAATATTCGTTAGTGACCGAATCTCGTACGGAACGCCGTTTTCCACTCATCCCCCTCCCTGATTACGAACAAGGTTATAGGCCCCCCGCAGGTCTAATTTAGTGAATATCGTTGCTGATCTCAATCTCTGGAGGAGCTCGGGGACATAGGGGTAAGGGATAACGATTCTTTTACCGTAATTTTATTTAGGTCACGGTAGTCTATGCAGGGCCGTAACGACTTGTCCTTCTTCTCTACAAAGAACAACCCGGCCCAAGGCTGGGGATCGTGGAAGGACGAATAAAGCCCTTCCGAAGGTTTTCGTCGATATATTCCCTCAGCACCCCCGATTCCGCATTTCGGACAAGGGGAAGATACGGCCGAAAGAGATTTACCGACCCGGGTAGGAGGTCAATGGGGCAGTCGAGGGACGGACGTGTGGAGGTAGGAACGAAGTCAGCTCCCCGCTTACTAAAGACGTCCAAGAAGTCATGATAGGCGGAGGAATCACCTGGGATAGATTGGTGTCTCCGTCCAAGCACAGAGGAACCGGGGAACCATGGGTCCTGTGACGTGGCAGTGACTCAAACAATAGGGTGACCCGAAAAAATGAATCGTTCCCTTTTCCCAGTCAATCTGGGGGTTATGGGCCCTCAGCCAAGGGAACCAGCCCCAGAATGACTGGAAAAAGGGGGGAGGCCGATGAGGATGGCGTCCAAACGGAAGGAACTCCTGGTGATGGTCTGCCATAGTGGTGAAAATGGGTGGTGTCTCCTGGGTCCACCCACCACAGATTTTTTATACTGGACCCATCTGCCAAGAAAATGTTGAAACACCCCCTTTCTTTGGTCTTGGAGAGGGGATTTTTTTGCCTGGGTGGGCAAATGTAAGATCAATTAAAAACAGCTACAGGCTCCTGAGTCAACGATCGCGGTCACCGACAATATTCCGTCCGGGGAGCTGTAAAGACACAGGAATGGCCAGGTAACTAGACTGATCATCCCTGCCTGCAGGTAAGGAACAAGAATACGGGGTGGACTTACTCGTTTTGTGCAGGACAGGGAGCGCACCTGGTGACCAGCTTCCCCGCAGTACAGACACAGTTGTTCAGTGAGCGCCTCCTCTGCGTTCCTCGACCGATAAGTGGGAACGGGCCAGTCCCAGCTGCATGGGTTCCGAGTTGTCTCCCATCTCCGTGTGTTTCGCGGATGGTTCCCTGGGGCTGGAGTTGTATCTCTTGATTGGAATCCATGCCACCCTTTGACCCCATGGCCGCTCCTTTTCTGTCGACGTTCCCTTAGTCTACGGTCAATTTTGAATGGCAAACTCAATCAATCTTTTCCAGGGAGTCAGGTAGGCCTACTCGTGCGAGTTCGTCCTTGAGAGGCTCAGACAGTCCAATGCGGAAATCGGTGAACATAAGGGCCGCATCGTTCCATCTGGTGTCTCCGCGATGCTACGCCTAAAATCGGACGCGTATTCTTCCGCTGGCCCGGCGGCCCTGTATCTCGCAGAGAGTATAGGGGTAGCCTCTGCGGAAGCAGCCCGCTGAGGGTCGTCATACAAAACGGCCATGGCCTGAAAGAAACTCGGTCACGGAGTCAAGATGGGGGTCGCGCCTCTCCATCAGGACGTGTGGGGCCCAATCCTGGGGCTCATCCTGAAGGAGAGAGAACTATAAACCCCACCACTGACGGTCTCGGAGGAGAATGTGCGAGGCTGTAAGTCAAAATATAGTGTTGCAAGCGTTCCGAAAGGCTCGGAGCGGCTCCAGTCCCCACGGAACGCTCCGGCAGGGGAACGCGGGGTTCAGGGAGCTAAGGGTGTGGCAACCGCTCCGGATACCGGGGTAGCGGGGAGGTTCCACAGACGGGGAATTCTGAGCAGGGGGAGTCTGGGGGGCTAATGTCTCCATGCGGTCTTCCAGTCGGGCGCACGAGAGACTGTGGAAGTTCTGGAAAGCCTGGGTCAAAGTTGCCAGGTGCTGGCAAATATCCTCTAGGGACGCCGGGTCCACTTCCTGGCTCTGTTCATGGCCGCAACGGTGACTGTTAGGATCCGCCAGGCGGAGCCCTCCGTCTGCCAGCTGGTAGACCCTACCCAGAGCGTGGGGGTCTAAGCCCGGGCGCTGTGCTTTCACCCGGGCCCCTGATGGTGGGGATGTTTTATTGACTTGGTGAACACAGTCCCGGGCCAGGTTCACGATCCTGTCTGAGTACGGGCCACCAGTGGCCGAGGAGGCCGTCCGGGGTGGGATGTATGTAGGTACCAGGAGGAGACCAGCTGTGAAGAGGATGGCGGGCCCACAGGGTGGTACAGATAGTGGCCCCGTGGGGTAAGCGGGGGGGTACCGAATCGGCGGGCTAGGAGTAGTCGGGTCACACGCAGGGTCAGCCAGGTTAAATCAATCCGTAGGAACAGTCAGGATAAGCCGAGTCAAAACGCAGGAGCAGGCAGAATAGTCAGAACAAAGCGGGTCAATCACAGGGGCAGGCAGCGTAGGTCAGGTCAAAAAACAGGGTCACAGCAGGAGCAGGTATTCGTGATCTGCCGCCAATGCGCATGCGCGGGGGGACAGAGCCGCGATTGCGGCAGACGGAGCCGGGATCCCTGACAGTCTGTTTGTAGTTCTGTAGGACCAGGACAAGAGCGGGGGCCCCATATAAAGGTCTGTTTGTAGTTCTGTAGGACCAGGACAAGAGCGGGCCCCATATAAAGGTTCTGTTTGTAGTTCTGTAGGACCAGGACAAGAGTGGGCCCCATATAAAGGTTCTGTTTGTAGTTCTGTAGGACCAGGACAAGAGTGGGCCCTATATAAAGGTCTGTTTGTAGTTCTGTAGGACCAGGACAAGAGTGGGCCCCATATAAAGGTTCTGTTTGTAGTTCTGTAGGACCAGGACAAGAGTGGGCCCTATATAAAGGCTGTTTGTAGTTTTGTAGGACCAGGACAAGAGTGGGCCCCATATAAAGGTTCTGTTTGTAGTTCTGTAGGACCAGGACATGAGTGGGCCCCATATAAAGGCTGTTTGTAGTTTTGTAGGACCAGGACAAGAGTGGGCCCCATATAAAGGTGTTTGTAGTTCTGTAGGACCAGGACAAGAGTGGGCCCCATATAAAGGTCTGTTTGTAGTTCTGTAGGACCAGGACAAGAGTGGGCCCCATATAAAGGTCTGTTTGTAGTTCTGTAGGACCAGGACATGAGTGGGCCCATATAAAGGTGTTTGTAGTTCTGTAGGACCAGGACATGAGTTGGTCTCATATAAAGGTTCTGTTTGTAGTTCTGTAGGACCAGGACAAGAGTGGGCCCCATATAAAGGTCTGTTTGTAGTTCTGTAGGACCAGGACATGAGTGGGCCCCATATAAAGGTTCTGTTTGTAGTTCTGTAGGACCAGGACAAGAGTGGGCCCCATATAAAGGTCTGTTTGTAGTTCTGTAGGACCAGGACATGAGTGGGCCCCATATAAAAGGTGTTTGTAGTTCTGTAGGACCAGGACATGAGTTGGTCTCATATAAAGGTTCTGTTTGTAGTTCTGTAGGACCAGGACATGAGTGGGCCCCATATAAAGGTTCTGTTTGTAGTTCTGTAGGACCAGGACTGAGTGGGCCCCATATAAAGGTTCTGTTTGTAGTTCTGTAGGACCAGGACAAGAGTGGGCCCCATATAAAGGTCTGTTTGTAGTTCTGTAGGACCAGGACAAGAGTGGGCCCATATAAAGGTTCTGTTTGTAGTTCTGTAGGACCAGGACAAGAGTGGGCCCCATATAAAGGTTCTGTTTGTAGTTCTGTAGGACCAGGACAAGAGTGGGCCCCATATAAAGGTTCTGTTTGTAGTTCTGTAGGACCAGGAAAATGAGTGGGCCCCATATAAAGGTTCTGTTTGTAGTTCTGTAGGACCAGGACAAGAGTGGGCCCCATATAAAGGTTCTGTTTGTAGTTCTGTAGGACCAGGACATGAGCGGGCTCCTTATAAAGGTTCTGTTTGTAGTTCTGTAGGACCAGGACATGAGTGGGCCCCATATAAAGGTTCTGTTTGTAGTTCTGTAGGACCAGGACATGAGTTGGTCTCATATAAAGGTTCTGTTTGTAGTTCTGTAGGACCAGGACATGAGCGGGCCCCATATAAAGGTCTGTTTGTAGTTCTGTAGGACCAGGACATGAGTTGGTCTCATATAAAGGTTCTGTTTGTAGTTCTGTAGGACCAGGACATGAGCGGGCCCCATATAAAGGTTCTGTTTGTAGTTCTGTAGGACCAGGACATGAGCGGGCCCCATATAAAGGTCTGTTTGTAGTTCTGTAGGACAGGACATGAGTTGGTCTCATATAAAGGTTCTGTTTGTAGTTCTGTGGACCAGGACAAGAGCGGGCCCCATATAAAGGCTCTGTTTGTAGTTCTGTAGGACCAGGACATGAGCGGGCCCCATATAAAGGTTCTGTTTGTAGTTCTGTAGGACCAGGACATGAGTGGGCCCCATATAAAGGTCTGTTTGTAGTTCTGTAGGACCAGGACATGAGTTGGTCTCATATAAAGGTTCTGTTTGTAGTTCTGTAGGACCAGGACAAGAGCGGGCCCCATATAAAGGTCTGTTTGTAGTTCTGTAGGACCAGGACATGAGCGGGCCCCATATAAAGGTCTGTTTGTAGTTCTGTAGGACCAGGACATGAGTGGGCCCCATATAAAGGTTCTGTTTGTAGTTCTGTAGGACCAGGACATGAGTGGGCCCCATATAAAGGTTCTGTTTGTAGTTCTGTAGGACCAGGACATGAGTTGGTCTCATATAAAGGTTCTGTTTGTAGTTCTGTAGGACCAGGACATGAGTTGGTCTCATATAAAGGTTCTGTTTGTAGTTCTGTAGGACCAGGACATGAGTGGACTCCATATAAAGGTTCTGTTTGTAGTTCTGTAGGACCAGGACATGAGTGGGCCCCATATAAAGGTTCTGTTTGTAGTTCTGTAGGACCAGGACGTGAGCGGGCCCCATATAAAGGTCTGTTTGTAGTTCTGTAGGACCAGGACAAGAGTGGGCCCCATATAAAGGTCTGTTTGTAGTTCTGTAGACCAGGACATGAGCGGGCCCCATATAAAGGTCTGTTTGTAGTTCTGTAGGACCAGGACAAGAGTGGGCCCTATATAAAGGTCTGTTTGTAGTTCTGTACGACCAGGACAAGAGTTGGTCTCATATAAAGGTTCTGTTTGTAGTTTCTGTAGGACCAGGACATGAGCGGGCCCCATATAAAGGTCTGTTTGTAGTTCTGTAGGACCAGGACATGAGCGGGCCCCATATAAAGGTTCTGTTTGTAGTTTTGTAGGACCAGGACAAGAGTGGGCCCCATATAAAGGTCTGTTTGTAGTTCTGTAGGACCAGGACAAGAGTGGGCCCCATATAAAGGTTCTGTTTGTAGTTCTGTAGGACCAGGACAAGAGTGGGCCCCATATAAAGGTCTGTTTGTAGTTCTGTAGGACCAGGACAAGAGTGGGCCCCATATAAAGGTTCTGTTTGTAGTTCTGTAGGACCAGGACAAGAGTGGGCACCATATAAAGGTCTGTTTGTAGTTCTGTAGGACCAGGACATGAGTGGGCCCCATATAAAGGTGTTTGTAGTTCTGTAGGACCAGGACATGAGTGGGCCCCATATAAAGGTTCTGTTTGTAGTTCTGTAGGACCAGGACATGAGTGGGCCCCATATAAAGGTTCTGTTTGTAGTTCTGTAGGACCAGGACATGAGTTGGTCTCATATAAAGGTTCTGTTTGTAGTTCTGTAGGACCAGGACATTAGTTGGTCTCATATAAAGGTTCTGTTTGTAGTTCTGTAGGACCAGGACATGAGTGGACTCCATATAAAGGTTCTGTTTGTAGTTCTGTAGGACCAGGACATGAGTGGGCCCCATATAAAGGTTCTGTTTGTAGTTCTGTAGGACCAGGACATGAGCGGGCCCCATATAAAGGTTCTGTTTGTAGTTCTGTAGGACCAGGACATGAGTGGGGCCCCATATAAAGGTTCTGTTTGTAGTTCTGTAGGACCAGGACATGAGCGGGCCCCATATAAAGGTTCTGTTTGTAGTTCTGTAGGACCAGGACATGAGTGGGCCCCATATAAAGGTTCTGTTTGTAGTTCTGTAGGACCAGGACCTGAGTGGGCCCCATATAAAGGTTCTGTTTGTAGTTCTGTAGGACCAGGACATGAGTGGGCCCCATATAAAGGTTCTGTTTGTAGTTCTGTAGGACCAGGACAAGAGTGGGCCCTATATAAAGGTCTGTTTTGTAGTTCTGTAGGACCAGGACATGAGCGGGCCCCATATAAAGGTTCTGTTTGTAGTTTTGTAGGACCAGGACAAGAGTGGGCCCCATATAAAGGTCTGTTTGTAGTTCTGTAGGACCAGGACAAGAGTGGGCCCCATATAAAGGTTCTGTGTTTGTAGTTCTGTAGGACCAGGACAAGAGTGGGGCCCCATATAAAGGTCTGTTTGTAGTTCTGTAGGACCAGGACATGAGTGGGCCCCATATAAAGGTCTGTTTGTAGTTCTGTAGGGCCAGGATATGAGCGGGCCCCATGTAAAGGTTCTGTTTGTAGTTTTGTAGGACCAGGACAAGAGTGGGCCCCATATAAAGGTCTGTTTGTAGTTCTGTAGGACCAGGACAAGAGTGGGCCCCATATAAAGGTTCCATGGGTCAGGGTGGTTCTGTAGGATGAGGACATGAGCAGCTTCATATAAAGGTTTGGGTCGGTATCAGGGGGTGTGTTCGGTATTAGGGGGTACCTAGGTACATATTGGGGGGTCTCGGGGGCTGTGTTTGGTATTGGGGAGTCCCTGGGTACATATTGGGGGTCCCCAATATTGGGAGTCCTGGGTTGGTATCAGGGGGGTGTGTTCGGGATTGGGGGGTCCCTGGGTACATATTTGGGGTTTCGGGGAGTGTGTTCGGTATTGGGGGGTCCCTGGGAACATATTGGGGTCCCTGGGTCGGTTTTAGGGGGTGTGTTTGGTATTGGGGGGTCCTGGGTCAGTATCAGGGGTGTGTGTTTGGTATTGGGGGGTCCCTGGGTACATATTGGGGGTCCCCAATATTGGGAGTCCTGCGTTGGTATCAGGGGGTGTGTTCGGTATTGGGGGGGTCCCTGGGTACATATTTGGGGGTCTCGGGAGTGTGTTCGGTATTGGGGGGTCCCTGGAACATATTGGGGGTCCCTGGGTCGGTATCAGGGGGTGTGTTTGGTATTGGGGGGTCCTGGGTCAGTATCAGGGGGTGTGTTTTGGTATTGGGGGGCCTGGGTTGGTATCAGGGGTTGTGTTCGGTATTAGGGGGTCCTGGGTTAATATCAGGGGGCTGTGTCGGTATTGGGGGGTCCTGGGTCAGTATCAGGGGGTTGTGTTCGGTATTGGGGGGTCTCTGGGTACATATTTGGGGGTCTCGGGGGCTGTGTTTGGTATTGGGGGGTCCCTGGGTATATATTGGGGGTCCTGGGTACATATTTGGGAGTCCTGGGTCGGTATAAGGGGTTGTGTTCGGTATTGGGGGGTCCCCGGGTACATATTTGGGGGTCTCGGGAGTGTGTTCGGTATTAGGGGGTCCCTGGGTACATATTTTGGGGGTCTTGGGGGGGGTGTTCGGTATTGATGGGTCCCTGTGCACATATTGGGGGGGGGTCCTGGGGTGTGTTTGGTATTGGGGGTCCCTGGGTACATATTGGGGGTCCTAAATCGGTATCAGGGGGTGTGTTTCGGTATTGGGGGGGCCCTGGGTACATATTGGGGGGGTCCTGGGTAGGTATCAGGGGTTGTGTTCAGTATTGGGGGGTCCCTGGGTACATATTGGGGGGTCCTGGGTCGGTATCAAGAGCTGTGTTCGGTATTGGGGGGGTCCTGGGGTGTGTGTTCAGTATTGGGGGGGGTCCCTGGGCACATATTGGGGGGGTCTCGGGGTGTGTGTTTGGTATTGGGGGGTCCCTGGTACATATTGGGGGTCCTGGGTCGGTATCAGGAGCTGTGTTCAATATTGGGGGGTCCTGGGGTGTGTTCGGTTTTGGTTGTCCCTGGCTACATAATTGAGGGGTCTCGGTGTGTGTTCAGTATTGGGGGGGTTCCTGGGTACATATTGGGGGGTCCTGGGTCGGCATCAGGGGCTCTGTTCGGTATTGGGGGGTCCCTGGGCACACATTGGGGGGTCTTGGGGTGTGTGTTCTGTATTGGGGGGTCCCTGGGTACATTTTGGGGGTCCTGGGTCGGTATCAGGGGGTGTGTTCGGTATTGGGGGGTCCTGGGGTGTGTGTTCGGTATTGGGGGATCCCTGGGCACATATTGGGGGGTCTCGGGGTGTGTGTTCGGTATTGGGGGGTCCCTGGGCACATATTGGGGGGTCCTGGGTCGGTATCAGGGGCTGTTTGGTATTGGGGGGTCCCTGGGCACACATTGGGGGGTCCCGGGGTGTGTTTTCGGTATTGGGGGGTCCCTAGGCACATATTGGGGGGTCCTGGGTCGGTATCAGGGGCTCTGCTCGGTATTGGGGGGTCCCTGGGCACATATTGGGGTGTCTTGGGGTGTGTGTGTTCGGTATTGGGGGGTCCCTAGGCACATATTGGGGGGGGTCCTGGGGTCGGTATCAGGGGCTCTGCTCGGTATTGGGGGGTCCCTGGGCACACATTGGGGGGTCCCGGGGTGTGTTTTCGGTATTGGGGGGTCCCGTGGTGTCGGGGGGCACAATGGGGGTCCCACCGGAGAGCGGTGACCGGAAGTGGTGGCTGTGAGGGGCTCCGCAGTGACCGGAAGTAGAAGGGGGCGGTGACGCAGCGGTGACGTCGGTGGGTGGGGGCCGGGGACGCGCACTGTGTGTGTGGGAGGCGCGCTCCCGCGGTCGGTTCTGATCAGTGAGAACGGCGGAGAGCGGACACCACCCACTCGGGACCCCCACCCGGGGCTGACACCCCACCGAGACACCCGCCGGGTCACCGACACCCCCCTCCTCCATTCATTAACCCCTCAGTGTCCTCCTCCATCCTCCCATCATTTAGCCCTTGTTGGCCCTCCCCCTCATCCTGCCTGGTGTGGCCCTTGGCTCGGGGCCCCCATCTTGTAGTGAAGCCCTCGTCCCCCCACACCATGAATTTCCCTCCCCCCGGCCTGTCGGGGAGCCCCCAGTCCTCGCTGACCTCCCAGGTGTCGGTGTCGGGCTCCTCCGTCTCCTCCCAGTTTGGGACGGTCCCCCAGTTTGGTTCTGGTCCGGTGGCGGCCCCCCAGGCGTCCGGTGCGCCCCCCTATGTCCTCTCCAATTCGGTGGCCATCCGGGCCGAGATCCAGCGCTTCGAGTCTGTGCACCCCAATATCTACGCCATCTACGACCTGATCGAGAGAGTGGAGGACCTGGGCCTACAGAACCAGATCCGGGAACACGTCATCTCCATCGAAGGTAAGCCGGGCCCCGCATGGGGCAGGTACATCACCCCGCACGGGGCAGGTACAGGTGTGTCACCCTACATGGGGTAGGTACAGGTGTGTCACCCTACATGGGGTAGGTACAGCTGCGTTGTCCTGGCTGGGGTAGGTACAGGTATGTGACCCTGGCTGGGGTATGTACAGGTGCATGGTCCCGGCTGGGGTAGGTACAGGTGGGTTGTCCCGGCTGGGGTAGGTACAGGTGGGTTGTCCCGGCTGGGGTAGGTACAGGTGCGTTGTCCCGGCTGCGGTAGGTACAGGTGGGTTGTCCCGGCTGGGGTAGGTACAGGTGCGTTGTCCCGGCTGGGGTAGGTACAGGTGGGTTGTCCCGGCTGGGGTAGGTACAGGTGGGTTGTCCCGGCTGGGGTAGGTACAGGTGGGTTGTCCCGGCTGGGGTAGGTGCAGGTGCGTTGTCCCGGCTGGGGTAGGTGCAGGTGGGTTGTCCCGGCTGGGGTAGGTACAGGTGCGTTGTCCCGGCTGGGGTAGGTGCAGGTGGGTTGTCCCTGCTGCGGTAGGTGCAGGTGGGTTGTCCCTGCTGGGGTAGGTGCAGGTGGGTTGTCCCGGCTGGGGTAGGTGCAGGTGGGTTGTCCCGGCTGCGGTAGGTGCAGGTGGGTGGTCCCGGCTGCGATAGGTGCACGTGGGTTGTCCCGGCTGGGGTAGGTGCAGGTGCGTTGTCCCGGCTGGGGTAGGTGCAGGTGGGTGGTCCCGGCTGGGGTAGGTGCAGGTGCGTGGTCCCGGCTGGGGAAGGTGCAGGTGCGTGGTCCCGGCTGGGGTAGGTGCAGGTGCGTTGTCCCGGCTGGGGTAGGTGCAGGTGGGTGGTCCCGGCTGGGGTAGGTGCAGGTGCGTGGTCCCGGCTGGGGAAGGTGCAGGTGCGTTTTCCAGGCTGGGTTAAGTGCAGGTGCGTGGTCCCGGCTGGGGTAGGTGCAGGTGCGTGGTCCCGGCTGGGGTAGGTGCAGGTATTTGACCCTGGCTGGGGTAGGTACAGGTGTGTGGTCCTGGCTTGGGTAGGTGCAGGTGGGTGGTCCCGGCTGGGGTAGGTACAGGTGCGTGGTCCTGCCTGGGGTAGGTACAGGTATTTGACCCTGGCTGGGGTAGGTACAGGTGGGTGGTCCCGGCTGGGGTAGGCACAGGTGGGTGGTCCCGGCTGGGGTAGGCACAGGTGGGTGGTCCCGGCTGGGGTAGGCACAGGTGGGTGGTCCCGGCTGGGGTAGGCACAGGTGGGTGGTCCCGGGCTGGGGTAGGCACAGGTGGGTGGTCCCGGCTGGGGTAGGCACAGGTGGGTGGTCCCGGCTGGGGTAGGCACAGGTGGGTGGTCCCGGCTGGGGTAGGCACAGGTGGGTGGTCCCGGCTGGGGTAGGCACAGGTGGGTGGTCCCGGCTGGGGTAGGCACAGGTGGGTGGTCCCGGATGGGGTAGGCACAGGTGGGTGGTCCCGGCTGGGGTAGGCACAGGTGGGTGGTCCCGGCTGGGGTAGGCACAGGTGGGTGGTCCCGGCTGGGGTAGGTACAGGTGGGTGGTCCCGGCTGGGGTAGGCACAGGTGGGTGGTCCCGGCTGGGGTAGGCACAGGTGGGTGGTCCCGGCTGGGGTAGGCACAGGTGGGTGGTCCTCTCCTCAGCAGTCAGTGGAGGTCCTCTCCTCCCCCCTCGGCGGTCAGTGGCGGTCCTCCTCCCCCCCTCGGCGGTCAGTAGCGGTCCTCCTCCCCCCCTCGGCGGTCAGTAGCGGTCCTCCTCCCCCCCTCGGCGGTCAGTAGCGGTCCTCCTCCCCCCCCTCGGCGGTCAGTAGCGGTCCTCCTCCCCCCCCCTCGGCGGTCAGTGGAGGTCCTCCTGCTCTCAGCAGTCAGTGGAGGTCCTCCTCCCCCCCCCCGGGCGGTCGGCAGTCAGTGGCGGTCCTCCTCCCCCCCTCGGCGGTCAGTAGCGGTCCTCCTCCCCCCCTCGGCGGTCAGTAGCGGTCCTCCTCCTCCTCTCGGCGGTCAGTGGGCGGTCCTCCTCCCCCCTCGGCGGTCAGTAGCGGTCCTCCTCCTCCTCTCGGGTCAGATCAGTAGCGGTCCCTCCTCCCCCCCCCTCGGCGGTCAGTAGCGGTCCTCCTCCCCCCCTCAGCGGTCAGTAGCGGTCCTCCTCCTCCTCTCGGCGGTCAGTAGCGGTCCTCCTCCCCCCCTCGGCGGTCAGTAGCGGTCCTCCTCCTCCTCCTCTCGGCGGTCAGTAGCGGTCCTCCTCCCCCCCTCGGCGGTCAGTAGCGGTCCTCCTCCCCCCCTCGGCGGTCAGTAGCGGTCCTCCTCCTCCTCTCGGCGGTCCTCCTCCATGTTGGGTTTGTCTGATGGTGGGGGAAGTTCAGAGGTTGGTCTCTGGTGAAGTGTTGGTCTGTAGGTGACTCTCGTGCAGAGCTGTGATTGGTGTTTGATGACAATGACCCGCCATCATGTAGGGGGAGGAGCTGTGACATCAGGATTCCATTGGCCGTATCCAGTGCCTGTTGGAGTAGTCCTCCCTCCTCCATGTAGCCGGACCTCCAGTAGGGTGATGGTGGGACATGAATGTACAGATGTGACAATGTAAGTCTAGCTCAGTCCTTGTTATTAAAGGAATATTCAGTCCTAGATGGTCACCAATCAGCATCTGCAGGGGCGGAGCTTCCTCTGGAGGTGACACCTGGGTGCTAATAAGATGTTGTCACCTATATGTACTCGGCCCATCTTCCTGAAGCTGAAAAGAGGAACGCAGACGTTTCGGCTTCATGACACCAGGGGGGCCCCGATCTGTCTGGGGGATAAAAGTGTCTCCATCCACCTCGGGGGTGTTCCCTCCCTCATAACAGCTGGAAGATGAGTTGCAGAGAGATGAGAATACTTCCTTCTGATGGGACACTCTGTGGATCACACCGACATATAAAGATCATATTTGTGGTTTAGGTAGAAGGCAGGAAAATGCAGGGAATGGTTGGGTGGTGCTGGATGGTGACAGCAGAACAGTGATTGGTACTGTCGTGATCGGGCCGAGGTGCTGGTGTCAGAAATCCAATCCCCGACTTGGTGATTCAAACCGGTCCTGGTCCGATTGACTTTGGGCATTTCAGCACCCAGAACAGCCTGTGGGCGGGTACAGGAACACCCCCCAGGGTCCATTGGCTGAGGACTAATGTCCCGCCTACCTCCATAACCCCATAAATGGAGTACCTGGACAGTGTGATTCGTATGGAGCCGTCCTATTGACTGACGGATTGCTGACTCTGATTGGCTCCAGTCGCAGGATGGATCTCGGGAAACGTTTTATTCCCTTTTATTTTATAGTCATTTGTGTGTTTTCTCGTATTTTTTCTGGAACTTTCTATACTTTGTACATATTTTATGCTCCGCCCACTTTAGGGAAATGAAATCTTAAAATTAATTAGTGACTTCTGTGTATTTAAGCTCAGGCTCAGATCTCCGGGGGATGGGATCGGAGGGATCTGATTGGAGGGATCTGATTGGAGGGATCTGATTGGAGGGATCTGATTGGAGGGATCTGATTGGAGGGATCTGATTGGAGGGATCTGATCGGAGGGATCTGATCGGAGGGATCTGATCGGAGGGATCTGATTGGAGGGATCTGAGGGATCTTCGGAGGGATCTGATTGGAGGGATCGGGTCGGAGGGATCTGATTGGAGGGATGGGGTCGGAGGGATCTGATTGGAGGGATGGGGTCGGAGGGATCTGATTGGACGGATCTGATTGGAGGGATGGGGTCGGAGGGATGGGGTCGGAGGGATCTGATTGGAGGGATGGGGTCGGAGGGATCTGATTGGAGGGATGGGGTTGGAGGGATCTGATTGGAGGGATGGGGTCGGAGGGATCTGATTGGAGGGATGGGGTCAGAGGGATCTGATTGGAGGGATGGGATCGGAGGGATCTGATTGGAGGGATGGGATCGGAGGGATCTGATCGGAGGGATGGGATCGGAGGGATCTGATTGGAGGGATGGGGTCGGAGGGATCTGATTGGAGGGATGGGATTCGGAGGGATCTGATTGGAGGGATCTGATTGGAGGGATCTGATTGGAGGGATGGGGTCGGAGGGATCTGATTGGAGGGATCTGATTGGAGGGATGGTGTCGGGTCAGATTAGATTGGATTCGGGGGGGGGGTGGGGGGGGGGGGGGTGTGGGGGGGGAGGGGGGGGGGGGGGTGGGGGGGGGGGGGGAGGGGGGGGGGGGGGCAGGGGGGGGGGGGGGGGGGTTTGTGGTCTGGTGGGGGGGGGGGGGGGGGGGGGGGGGGTGTGGGGGGGGGGGGGGGGGTCTGGGGTGGCGGGGGGGTGTAGGGGAGGGGGGGGGGTGTGGTGGGGGGGGGGGGGGGTGCTGGGGGGGGTTGTGTCGGGGTGGGGGGGGGGTGTGTGGGGTGGGTGGGTGTGGGGGGGGAGGGGTGGGGGGGGGGGGGGGGGGGGGGGTGACTGGTGGGGGGGGGGGTGTGTCTGGTGCGGGGTGGGTGGGGGGGTGGGAGGGGGGGGGGGGGGGGGGTTTTGGGTAGTGGGAGGGCGGTAGGGTGGGCAGTGGGAGGGGGTAGGGCGGTGGGTGGGTAGAGGTGGGTTTGGGTAGTGGGAGGGCAGTGGGGGGGGTAGTGGGAGGGCATGGGTGGGTAGTGGGAGGGCAGTGGGTGGGTAGTGGGTGGGTAGTGTGAGGCAGTGGTGAGGGCAGTGGGTGGGTAGTGTGAGGGCAGTGGGTTTGGGTAGTGTGAGGGCAGTGGGTGGGTAGTGGAGGGCAGTGGGTGGGTAGTGGGAGGGCAGTGGGTGGGTAGTGGGGGGCCGTGGGTGGGTAGTGGGAGGGCGGTAGGGCAGTGGGTGGGCAGTGGGTTTGGGTAGTGTGAGGCCGTGGGTGGGTAGTGGGAGGGCGGTAGGTGGGTAAGTGGGAGGGCGGTAGGGCAGTGGGTGGGCAGTGGGTTTGGGTAGTGTGAGGGCAGTGGGTGGGTAGTGGGAGGGCAGTGGGTGGGTAGTGGGAGGGCGGTGGGTTGGTAGTGGGTAGGGGGAGGGCGTGGGTGGGTAGTGGGAGGGCAGTGGGTGGGTAGTGGGAGGGCGTAGGGTGGTGGGTAGTGGGAGGGCGGTAGGGCAGTGGGTGGGCAGTGGGTTTGGGTAGTGTGAGGGCAGTGGGTGGGTAGTGGGAGGGCCGTGGGTGGGTAGTGGGAGGGCCGTGGTGGGCAGTGGGAGGGAGGTGGGTGGGTAGTGGGAGGGCGGTAGGGCGGTGGGTGGGTAGTGGGAGGGCGGTAGGGCGGTGGGGTGGTAGTGGGAGGGCCGTGGGTGGGCAGTGGGTGGTAGTGGGAGGGCGGTAGGGCGGTGGGTGGGTAGTGGGAGGGCCGTGGGTGGGTAGTGGGAGGGCGGTAGGGTGGGTGGGTAGTGGGAGGGCGGTAGGGCAGTGGGTGGGCAGTGGGTTTGGGTAGTGTGAGGGGCAGTGGGTGGGTAGTGGGAGGGCCGTGGGTGGGCAGTGGGTGGGTAGTGGGAGGGCCGTGGGTGGGCAGTGGGAGGGAGGTGGGTGGGTAGTGGGAGGGCGGTAGGGTGGGTAGTGGTAGGGCAGTGGGTGGGCAGTGGGTTTGGGTAGTGGGAGGGGCCGTGGGTGGGCAGTGGGAGGGCCGTGGGTGGGCAGTGGGAGGAGGTGGGTGGGTGGAGGTTCCAGGATTCCGGCTCATAGGATGGTTGGGGAGTCTCAGAAGTGTGTGGGAGCGCTGAGCTGTCTGTCTGTCCAGCAGGCTGGGTTACGCTGCCTCTAGTTGTTCCTGGTGGTATTGCAGGCTGTGATAACTGTTTTCCTCCCCCCCCCCCCCCCTCTTCCTCTTTATATGCCTCCTGGGGCAGTTCCCCCTTCTTTGGCAGTCACCCCCCTCCCAAGGCAGTTCAGTTTTCCCTCCTCCAGGGGCAGATTTCCTCCCCCCTCCTCCTCCTGTTTCCCCCCTTGGGGGGGCAATGTTCCTCCCCCCCTCTCTGTGTTCCATGGTGCTGCCCCGGCCCCCCTCCCCCTGTGATGTCGCATTGTCTGTGTGGGTGAATCATCGCTCGGCTCCTCGGTGATCTTCTCATGTTCAGGAGTTTCCTGCCATCGGGACCGGCTGAGCCCCCCCCTTCCTCTGCATGTGAGGGGTGGTGGGAGTCCCTGGTGCCCTCCGCCTGCAGGAGACGGGATGGGAGCCCCCAAGTCTGTTCTATCTTCTAATTAGTCGGCTCATTAAGTCTTGGATGAGAAGAGTGAGGGGCCCGGGGCCCGAACCGCCAGAAACTAGGACACCGCGCGCCCCCCCGACTCCCTCCGCAACTGGACCGAACCGCCAGAAACTAGGACAAACCGCGCCCCCCCCCGACACCCTCCGCACACCTCCCCAACTGGACCGAACCGCCAGAAACTAGGACACCGCGCCCCCCCCCCGACACCCTCCCCAACTGGACCGAACCGCCAGAAACTAGGACACACCGCGCCCCCCCCCGACACCCTCCCCAACTGGACCGAACCGCCAGAAACTAGGACACCGCGCCCCCCCCGACTCCCTCCGCAACTGGACCGAACCGCCAGAAACTAGGACAACCCCGCGCCCCCCCCCCCGACACCCTCCCCAACTGGACCGAACCGCCAGAAACTAGGACACCGCGCCCCCCCCGACTCCCTCCGCAACTGGACCGAACCGCCAGAAACTAGGACCGAACCGCCAGAAACCGCGCCCCCCCCCCCCCGACACCCTCCCAACTGCAACTGGACCGAACCGCCAGAAACTAGGACAACCGCGCCCCCCCCCCCGACACCCTCCCCAACTGGACCGAACCGCCAGAAACTAGGACACCGCGCCCCCCCCCCCCCCGAAACTGACTCCCTCCGCAACTGGACCGAACCGCCAGAAACTAGGACAAATAACCGCGCGCCCCCCCCCCCCGACACCCTCCCCAACTGGACCGAACCCGCCAGAAACTAGGACACCGCCCCCCCCCGACTCCCTCCGCAACTGGACCGAACCGCCAGAAACTAGGACACCGCGCCCCCCCCCGACACACCTCCCCAACTGGACCGAACCGCCAGAAACTAGGACACCGCGCCCCCCCCCCCGCGACTCCCCTCCCCAACTGGACCGAACCGCCAGAAACTAGGACACACCGTGCGCCCCCCCCCCCCTCCCGCACCCGCAACTGGACCCTCCCCAAAACTGCGCCCCCCCCCCCGAAACCGAACCAGAAACTAGGACACCGCGCCCCCCCCCCCCCGACACCCTCCGCACACCTCCCCAACTGGACCGAACCGCCAGAAACTAGGACACCGCGCCCCCCCCCCCGACACCTCCCAAACACTCCCCAACTGACCGAACCGCCAGAAACTAGGACACCGCGCCAGCCCCCCCCCCCCCCCCTCCCCCTCCGCACACCTCCCCAACTGGACCGAACCGCCAGAAACTAGGACACCCCGCCCCCCCCCCCCCCCCCGACTCCCTCCGCACACCTCCCCAACTGGACCGAACCGCCAGAAACTAGGACACCGCGCCCCCCCCCCCCGACTCCCTCCCGCACACCTCCCCAACTGGACCGAACCGCCAGAAACTAGGACACACCGCGCCCCCCCCCCCCCCCCTCCCCTCCCGCACTCCCTCCCACCTCCCCAACTGGACCGAACCGCCAGAAACTAGGACACCCGCGCCCCCCCCCCCCCCCGACTCCCTCCGCACACCTCCCCAACTGGACCGAACCGCCAGAAACTAGGACACCGCGCGCCCCCCCCCCCCCACTCCCTCCGCACACCTCCCCAACTGGACCGAACCGCCAGAAACTAGGACACCGCGCCCCCCCCCCGACTCCCTCCGCACACCTCCCCAACTGGACCGAACCGCCAGAAACTAGGACAAAAAACAACGCCCCCCCCCCCCCCCCGACTCCCTCCGCACACCTCCCCAACTGGACCGAACCGAAAAACTAGGACACCGCGCCCCCCCCCCCCCCCCCCGACTCCCTCCGCACACCTCCCCAACTGGACCGAACCGCCAGAAACTAGGACACCCCGCCCCCCCCCCCGACTCCCTCCGCGCACACCTCCCCAACTGGACCGAACCGCCAGAAACTAGGACACCCGCCCCCCCCCCCCGACTCCCTCCGCACACCTCCCCAACTGGACCGAACCGCCAGAAACTAGGACACCCGCGCCCCCCCCCGACCCCCCCGACTCCCTCCGCAACACCTCCCCAAAACTGGACCGCGCCCCCCCAGAAACCTCCCCAGGACCCAGAAAACTAGCACCCCCCCCCCCCCCCGACTCCCTCCGCACACCTCCCCAACTGGACCGAACCGCCAGAAACTAGGACACCGCGCCCCCCCCCCCCTCCGACTCCCTCCGCACACAACACTCCCCAACTGGACCGAAACCGCCAGAAACTAGGACACCGCGCGCCCCCCCCCCCGACTCCCTCCGCACACCTCCCCAACTGGACCGAACCGCCAGAAACTAGGACACCCGCGCCCCCCCCCCCCCGACTCCCTCCGCACACCTCCCCAACTGGACCAAACCGCCAGAAACTAGGACACCGCGCCCCCCCCCCGACTCCCCTCCGCACACCTCCCCAACTGGACCGAACCGCCAGAAACTAGGACACCGCGCCCCCCCCCGACTCCCTCCGCACACCTCCCCAACTGGACCGAACCGCCAGAAACTAGGACACCCACCCCCCCCCACTACCTCCCCAACTGGACCGAAACCGCGCCCCCCCCCCCCCCCCCGACTCCCTCCGCACACCTCCCCAACTGGACCGAATCGCCAGAAACTAGGACACCGCGCCCCCCCCCCGACTCCCTCCGCACACCTCCCCAACTGGACCGAACCGCCAGAAACTAGACACCCGCGCCCCCCCCCCCGACACCCTCCCCACACCCTCCCCAACTGAAACTTCACACTCCAAATAGTCCCCTGGCTTTCATCTGAGGAGGCGGTGACCCCAGGAGAGCGAGGAGACCCCAGAACATGGCGACCCCAGGAGAGCGAGGAGACCCCAGAACATGGCGACCCCAGGAGAGCGAGTGACCCCAGAACATGGCGACCCCCAGGAGAGCGAGGTGACCCCAGAACCTGGTGACCCCAGGAGAGCGAGGTGACCCCAGAACCTGGTGACCCCAGGAAGCGAGGTGACCCCAGAATGTGGCGACCCCCAGGAGAATGTTCCGACCCCAGGAGAGCGAGATGACCCCAAAACATGGCGACCCACAGGAGAGCGCAGTGATCCCAGAAGAACATGGTGACCCTGGGAGAGCGTGGCGACCCCAAGAGAGTGCGGCAACCTCAGGAGAACATGGTGACCCCAGGAGAGTGAGGTGACCCCCAGAACATGTGACCCCAGGAGAGTGAGGTGACCCCAGAACATGACGACCCCCAGGAGAACATGGTGACCACAGGACAGTGCGGCGATTCCAGGAGAACATGGCAACCCACAGTGACCCCTGGAGAACATGGTGACCCACAAGAGCGCACAGTGACCCCTGGAGAACATGGTGGCCCACAAGAGCGCACAGTGACCCCTGGAGAACATGGTGACCCCCAAGAGTGCACAGTGACCCCTGGAGAACATGGTGACCCACCAAGAGAGCACAGTGACCCCTGGAGAACATGGTGACCCACAAGAGCGCACAGTGATCCCTGGCGGCGTAGTGTGTTACTGATGGTAGCCTTTGTTACGTTGGTCCCAGCTCTCTGCAGGTCATTCACTAGTCCCCCCCGTGTGGTCCTGGATTTTTGCTCACCGTTCTTGTGATCATTTTGACCCCACGGGGTGAGATCTTGCGTGGAGCCCCAGATGGAGGGAGATTATCAGTGGTCTTGTATGTCTTCCATTTTCTAATTATTGCTCCCACAGTTGATTTGTTCACACCAAGCTGCTTGCCTATTGCAGATTCAGTCTTCCCAGCCTGGTGCAGGTCTACAATTTTTGTTTCTGGTGTCCTTCGACAGCTCTTTGTCTTCACCATAGTGGAGTTTGGAGTGTGACTGTTTGAGGTTGTGGACAGGTGTCCTTTTATACCGATAACAAGTTCAAACAGGTGCCATTGATACAGGTAATGAGTGCAGGACAGAGGAGCCTCTTAAAGAAGAAGGTCCAGGTCTGTGAGAGCCAGAAATCTTGTTGTTTGTAGGTCACCAAATACTTATTTTCCACCATAATTTGCAAATAAATTCTTTCCAGATCAGCCAATGAGATTGTCTGGATTTGTTGTCTCATTTTGTCTCTCATAGTTGAGGTCTCCCTATGATGCCAATTACAGGCCTCTCTCATCTCTGTAAGTGGGAGAACTTGCACCATTGGTGGGGACTAAATACTTTTATATACCCCTCTGTATATTTTTTTTTTTATAACCAAAATCGTCTATAAATTGGAGGTGATATTAGGAATGTCGGGGCCTTCACCCCTCACCTACCGGCACCGCCACCCCCTTCCTGCCTACCGGGCACCGCCACCCCCCTTCCTGCCTACCGGCACCCCCACCACCCCCTTCCTGCCTACCGGGCACTTCTACCCCCTTCCTGCCTACCGGCACTTCTACCCCCTTCCTGCCTACCGGGCACTTCTACCCCCTTCCTGCCTACCGGGCACTTCTACCCCCCTTCCTGCCTACCGGGCACTTCTACCCCCCTTCCTGCCCACCGGGCACTTCTACCCCCTTCCTGCCCCCCCGGGCACTTCTACCCCCCTTCCTGCCTTACAGGGCACTTCTACCCCCTTCCTGCCTACCGGCACTTCTAACCCCCTTCCTGCCCACCGGACACTTCTACCCCCTTCCTGCCTACAGGGCACTTCTACCCCCTTCCTGCCTACAAGCACTTCTACCCCCTTCCTGCCCACCGGCACTTCTACCCCCTTCCCCCCTGCCTACCGGGCACTTCTACCCCCCTTCCTGCCTACAGGGCACTTCTACCCCCTTCCTGCCTACAGGGCACTTCTACCCCCCTTCCTGCCTACCGGCACTTCTACCCCCTTCCTGCCCACCGGGCACTTATACACTTCTACCCCCCTTCCTGCCTACCAGACACTTCTACCCCCTTCCTGCCTACAGGGCACTTCTACCCCCTTCCCATGCCTACAGACACTTCTACCCCCCTCCTGCCTACCCGGGCACTTCTACCCCCTTCCTGCCTACAGGGCACTTCTACCCCCCCCTTCCTGCCTACAGGGCACTTCTACCCCCTTCCTGCCCACCCGACACTTCTACTACCCCCCTTCCTGCCCACCGGACACTTCTACCCCCTTCCTGCCTACAGGGCACTTCTACCCCCCTCCTGCCTACAGGACACTTCTACCCCCTTCCTGCCTACAGGACACTTCTACCCCCTTCCTGCCTACCGGGCACTTCTACCCCCTTCCTGCCTACCCGGGCACTTCTACCCCTTTCCTGCCTACCGGAACACTTCTACCCCCCTTCCTGCCTACCGGACACTTCTACCCCCCCTTCCTGCCTACAGGACACTTCTACCCCCTTCCCCCCCAGGCCCAATTTCCAGCTTTCAGCCCTATCACACTTTGAATGACAATTGCGCGGTCATGCAACACTGTACCCATATGAAACGTTTATCATTGTTTTTGAGACAGATAGAGCTTTATTTTGGTGGTATTTAGTCACCTCGGGGGGGGGGGGGGGGGGGGGGGTTTTATTTTTTTGCTAAACAAACCAAAAACAACTGAAAATTTTGGGGGAAAAAGTTTTTTTCTTAGTTTCTGTTATAAAATGTTGTAATAAGTGATTTTTTTCTCCTTCACTGATGTGCGCTAATGAGGCGGCACTGATGGACACTGATAGGCGGCACTGATGTGCGCTAATGAGGCTGCACTGATGGACACTGATAGGCGGCAGTGATGGACACTGATAGGCGGCAGTGATGGACACTGATAGGCGGCAGTGATGGACACTGATAGGCGGCACTGATGGGCACTGATAGGCGGCACTGATGGGGCACTGATAGGCGGCACTGATGACTGATAGGCGGCACTGATAGCAATGATGGGCACTGATAGGCGGCAGTGATGGACACTGATAGGCGGCACTGATGGGGCACTGATAGGCGGCACTGATGGGCACTGAATAGGCGGCACTGATGGGCACTGATAGGCGGCACTGATGGGCACTGATAGGCGGCACTGATGGGCACTGATAGGCGGCACTGATGGGCACTGATAGGCTGCACTGATGGGCACTGATAGGCGGCACTGATGGGCACTGATAGGCGGAACTGATGGGGCTACACTGATCAGTGCCCTGGTGATCAGTGGTAGATATCCCCTCCTGAGTAATTACCAGCTCTCCCCTCCCCCCCCCCCTCTCCCCCTCCCGTCCCTCTCCCCTCCCGTCCTCCCCCCCCTCCCGTCCTCTCCCCCTCCCGTCCTCTCCCCCCTCCCTTCCTCTCCCCTCCCCTCCCCCCCTCACCCGTCCCCCTCCCCCCTCCCCTCCCGTCCCCTCCCCTCCCGTCCCGTCCCCTCCCCTCCCGTCCCCCCCCCTCCCCCCCCCCCCCCCCGTCCTCCCCCCTCCCCTCCCATCCACCCCCCTCCCCCCCCCCTCCCTCCCCTCCCCTCCCCCTCCCCCTCCCCACCCCCGCCCCCCCCCTCCCCCCACCCCCCCCCCTCCCCCCCCCCCCCTCCCGTCCCCCCCCCTCCCCTCCCCCCCTCCCCCTCCCTCCCCCCCCCCCACCCTGTCCCCCCCCCCCCCTCCCGTCCCCTCCTCCCCCCCTCCCCCCCCTCCCCCTCCCCTCCCCTCCCCCCCCCCTCTCCCCCCCCCCGTCCTCCCCCCCTCCCCCCCTCTCCCTCCCCTCCCCTCCCCTCCTATCCCCCCCCCTCCCCTCCCGTCCCCCCCCCCCCGTCCCCTCCCCTCCCCTCCCCTCCCCCCCCTCTCCCTTCCCCCCCCCCTCCTCTCCTCTCCCTCCCCCCCCCTCCTCCCCCTCCCCCCTCTCCCCTCCCCCCCCCCTCCCCCCTCCCCCCCCCCCCCTCCCCTCCTCCCCCCTCCCCCCTCCCCTCCCCTCCCCTCCCCTCCTCCCCCTCCCCCCCCTCCCCTCCCCCACCCCCCCCCCTCCTCCTCTCCCCCCCCGTCCTCCCCCCTCCCGTCCCTCCCCCTCCCCTCCCCCCTCCCCCCCTCCCCCCTCCCCCCCCCCCCCCCCTCCCCCCCCCTCCCGTCCTCATCCCCCCCCCCCTCCCCCCTCCCTCCCCCCCTCCCCCCCCCCATCCCTTCCCCCCCCCCCCCTCCCCTCCCCTCCCATCCCCCCCCCTCCTCCCCTCCCCCCCCCCCCCCCCCCCTCCCCCCCCTCCCCTCCCCTCCCCCCCCCTCCCCCCCCCCCCCCCCTCCCCCCCCCTCCCCCCCCCCTCCCCCCCCCCCCCCCTCCCCTCCCCCAATCCTCCTATCCCCCCCCCCCCCCCCCCTCCCCTCCCCTTCCTGTCCCCCCCCTTTCCCTCCCTCCCCCCCCCCCCCCCCCTCCCCCCCCCCCCTCCCCTCCCCCCCCCCCTCCCCTCCCCTCCTCCCTCTCCCCCCTCCCCCCCCCCCTCCCCCCCCCCCCCTCCCCCCCCCCCCCTCCCCCCCTCCACCCCCTCCCCTCCCCTCCTTCTCCCCCCCCCCCCTCCTCCTCCCCCCCTCCCCCCCCCCCCCCCCCCCCCTCCCCCCTCTCCCCTCCCCCCCCCCCCCCCCCCCTCCCCCCCCCCTCCCCCCCCCTTCCTCCCCCTCCCCCCTCCCCCCCTTCCTCCCTCCCCCCCCCCCTCTCCCCCCTCCCCCCCCTCCCCCCCCCTTCCCCTCCTTTCCCCCTCCCCCCTTCCCTCCCCTCCCCTCCTTTCCCCCTCCCCCCCCCCCCCCTCCCACCTCCCCCTCCCCCCCCCCCTCTCCCCCCTCCCCCCCCTCCCCTCCCCCCCTCCCCCCCCCTCCCCTCCCCCCTCCCCTTCCCCCCCCCCTCCCCCCCCCTCCCCCTCCCCCCCCCCTCCCCCCCCCCCCCCTCCCTCCCCCCCCCCCCCCCTCCCCTCCCCCCCCTCCCCCCCTCCCCCTCCCCCCCCCCCCCTCCCCCCTCCCCCCCTCCTCTCCCCCCCCCCCCCCCCTCCTCCCCCCCTCCCCCCCCTCTCTCCTCCCCCTCTCCCCCCCCCCCCCCCCTCTCCCCACCCCCCCTCCCCCCCCCCCCTCCCCCCCCCCCCCCCCCTCCCCCCCCCCCCCCCCCCCCCCCTCCCCCCCCCCCTCCCTCCCCCCCCTTCCCCCCCCCCCCCTTCCCCTCCTCTCCCCTCCCCCCCCTCCTCCCCTCCCCCCCCCCCCCCTCCCCCCCCCCCCCCCCCCCTCCCCCTCCCCCCCCCCCCCCCCTCCCCCCCCCCCCCCCCCCCCCCCCCTCCCCCCTCACCCCCCCCCCCCCCACCCCCCCCCCCCCCCCCCCCCCCCCCCTCCCCCCCCCCCCCCCCCCCCCTCCTCCCCCCCCCCCTCCCCCCCCTCCCCCCCTCCCCCCCCCCCCCCCCCCCCCCCCCCCCCTCTCCCCCTCCCCCCCCTTCCCTCCCCCTCCCCTCCTCCCCCTCCTCCCCCCCCCCTCCCCCCCCTCCCTCCCCTCCTCTCCCCCCCCCCCCCCCCCTCCCCCCCCCCCCCCTCCCCCCCCCCCCTCTCCCCCCCTCCCCCACCCCTCTTCCTCATCCTACCCTCCCCCCTCTCCCCCCCCCCCCCCTCCTCTCTCCCTCCTCCCCTCCCCTCCCCCCCCCCTCCCCCCCCCCCCCTCCCCTCTCCCCCCCCCCCTCCTCCCTCCCTCCCCTCCCCTCCTCCCCCCCCTCCCTCCCTCCCCCCCCTCTCCCCTCCCCCCCCCCTCCCTCCCCCCTACCCCTCCCTCCTCCCTCCCCTCCCATCCTCCCCCTCCCCCTCCTCCCTCTCCCCTCCCCTCCCATCCTCTCCCCCCTTCCCCTCCCTCCTCTCCCCTCCCCTCCTCTCCTCTCCCCCTCCCCATCCCATCCTCTCCCCTCCCCTCCCATCCTCTCCCCTCCCCTCCAGCTGTCAGCGTGCGGAGAGGACTGCCGATAACCGGCATTTCCTTATTTACATGCAATTAGCTGTGATTGGACACCGCTGATCACATGACAGAGCCAATGTCTTCAGCTCATTCCGTTGATCTCCCCCCTCTGCTGGCTGTGCGGTGATCTCCCCCCTCTGCTGGCTGTGCGGTGATCTCCCCCTCTGCTGGCTGTGCGGTGATCTCCCCCCTCTGCTGGCTGTGCGGTGATCTCCCCCCTCTGCTGGCTGTGCGGTGATCTCCCCCCTCTGCTGGCTGTGCGGTGATCTCCCCCCTCTGCTGGCGGTACTCCTACTGTCTCATTATCAGTGTTGGCCCCTCCCAATACTGGCTGTACTCGTACTGTCTCCTTGTCGGTATTGACCCCTCCCAGGAGGCGTGGCCTGTGTGCGGAGTGTATTATTGAGCGGAGGAGATATTTGGGCAGTTTCGGTATTCTGCGTCTCGCTGGCTGTACTCGTACTGTCTCCTTGTCGGCACTCGTACTGTCTCCTTGTCGGTATTCATACTGTCTCATTGTCGGTATTGGCCCCTCCCAGGAGGTGTGGCCTGTGTGTGGAGATATTTGGGCAGTTTCGGCATTCTGCGTCTCGCTGGCTGTACTCGTACTGTCTCCTTGTCGGGACTCGTACTGTCTCCTTGTCTGTATTCGTACTGTCTCCTTGTCTGTATTCGTACTGTCTCCTTGTCTGTATTCGTACTGTCTCCTTGTCGGTATTCATACTGTCTCATTGTCGGTATTGGCCCCTCCCAGGAGGCGTGGCCTGTGTGTGGAGATATTTGGGCAGTTTCGGCATTCTGCGTCTCGCTGGCTGTACTCGTACTGTCTCCTTGTTGGCACTCGTACTGTCTCGCTGGCTGTACTCGAACTGTCTCCTTGTCGGCACTCGTACTGTCTCCTTGTCTGTATTCGTACTGTCTCCTTGTCGGCACTCGTACTGTCTCCTTGTCGGCACTCGTACTGTCTCCTTGTCGGCACTCGTACTGTCTCCTTGTCGGCACTCGTACTGTCTCCTTGTCGGCACTCGTACTGTCTCCTTGTCGGCACTCGTACTGTCTCCTTGTCGGCACTCGTACTGTCTCCTTGTCGGCACTCGTACTGTCTCCTTGTCGGCACTCGTACTGTCTCCTTGTCGGCACTCGTACTGTCTCCTTGTCGGCACTCGTACTGTCTCCTTGTCGGTATTGGCCCCTCCGAGGAGGCGTGGCCTGTGTGGAGGAGATATTTGGGCAGTTTCGGTATTCTGCGTCTCGCTGGCTGTACTCGTACTGTCTCCTTGTCTGTATTCGTACTGTCTCCTTGTCTGTATTCGTACTGTCACAGTACGAGTGCCAACAAGGAGACAGTACGAATACAGACAAGGAGACAGTACGAGTGCCGACAAGGTCTCCTTGTCGGTATTGGCCCCTCCCAGGAGGCGTGGCCTGTGTGGAGGAGATATTTGGGCAGTTTCGGTATTCTGCGTCTCGTGGGCCTCTCCCTGTTGAACTTGTTCTGGTCATACGTGTTGGGACATGATGTAGTATGGAGAGTGAGTCTTCTGGAGGCGTGCCTCCCCTCCCTGCCTTGTGTCAGATCTCCCAGCCTTGTGTTCCTCCGTCCTTCCATGGCTCTGGGGTTCAGTTTGGAGGTCCTGGCCAGCCTCCGGCCGGTGCTGTACCATGCTCCTGGTCCTTGGTCTAGGACACTATGAGGACGTGCCGAAGTGCGGAGCTGAGGCATGTATGTTCCTCGGAAAGTATGGAGCCGTGCATCCAGCCAGCAAAGAATGCACCTGATCAGTCAGCCAATCGGGCCGTCCAGGCTGCTGTTAGTGCGGCCAAGCTTCAGAAACAGAGGCCCAAAAGCCTTTGCTCCGTGGGGAATGGACTTACCTCCAGCTCCAAAGCAGATACAAGTCCCAGCTCACTGGGGGGACTATTGGACCTTCTGAAACATCGGTCCGGGCGGAAGTGTGAGCCCCAGGACTGCCCACCATGCAATGGGACGACTTCACCTCGACCTCTTAGTATGAGTGTTCTGGATATAAACCGCCTGAGTGGATCTCAGGGGGCGACCTTCTCCAGGAGGGAGTTCAGCCGCAGCTCAGGGTTTCTGCGCGGTTCTTCAATATTTAGCAGTCAGCGATGGAATGTGTTTGGGAACAGAACTCCGGAACAGAAGAAGAACCTCTCATCCTTACGTAAGAGTTTCAGCTTCAGACTGCGCCGTGTGTCAGAGACGAGGAAGGAGGGCGATTCCGGTGACGGCAGATCACGGTGCCGCAGTGAAGAAGACTCCTATTCCTTGCACACCACACCATCACGGAAGGATCTCCTGGTCACTGAGGCTCCAGCGCCTGATAAAGAAAATAGACCGAGTCTTTGGAGGTTACTCACCAGCCTTTCCGTAAGAAGGAGTACGCCACCAGTGACAGTCGACATAGGGGGGTTGGTGGCAGAGCAGCAGAGCCGGTGCTGGTGGCAGTATCCTGCAATGATAACAGAGGCCTTCTGGGTAAGTTGTGGCTCCATGGGTGTTGTATGTCTTATGTAACCACCTTCTGTAACGAGGAAGCGTTTGATGATTGTCCATCCCTCTAACGGCTCCCAACTGGGTTCCCGGGGGGGTCTAGTGTCTCTTGTGTGATCATCTTCTATAACATGGAAGAGCTTGGTGATTGTCCCACCGGCTCCCATCCTGGGTTCCTGGGGGGTCTTGTGTGTGATCATCTTCTATAACATGGAAGAGCTTGGTGATTGTCCATCCCTCTACCGGCTCCCATCCTGGGTTCCCGGGGGGGTCTTGTGTGATCATCTTCTATAACATGGAAGAGCTTGGTGATTGTCCATCCCTCTACCCGGCTCCCATCCTGGGTTCCCGGGGGAGTCTTGTGTGATCATCTTCTATAACATGGAAGACTTGGTGAATTGTCTCTACCGGCTCCCATCCTGGGTTCCTGGGGGGTCTTGTGTGATCATCTTCTATAACATGGAAGAGCTTGGTGATTGTCCATCCTCTACCGGCTCCCATCCTGGGTTCCAGGGGGTCTTGTGTGATCATCTTCTATAACATGGAAGAGCTTGGTGATTGTCCATCCCCCATCTACCGGCTCCCATGGAAGAGCCTGGGTTCCCATGGGGGGGGTCTTGTGTGATCATCTTCTATAACAGCTGGTGATTGTCCATCCCTCTACTGCTCCCATCCTGGGTTCCCGTGGGGTCTTGTGTGATCCTTCTATAACATGGAAGAGCTTGGTGATTGTCCATCCCTCTACCTCGGCTCCCATCCTGGGTTCCCGGGGGGTCTTGTGTGATCATCTTCTATAACATGGAAGAGCTTGGTGATTGTCCATCCCTCTACTGGCTCCCATCCTGGGTTCCTGGGGGGTCTTGTGTGATCATCTTCTATAACATGGAAGAGCTTGGTGATTGTCCATCCCTCTACCGGCTCCCATCCTGGGTTCCCGGGGGTCTTGTGTGATCATCTTCTATAACATGGAAGAGCTTGGTGATTGTCCATCCCTCTACTGGCTCCCATCCTGGGTTCCCGGGGGGGGGTCTTGTGTGATCATCTTCTATAACATGGAAGAGCTTGGTGATTGTCCATCCCTCTACCGGCTCCCATCCTGGGTTCCCGGGGGGGGGGGGTCTTGTGTGATCATCTTCTATAACATGGAAGAGCTTGGTGATTGTCCATCCCTCTACCGGCTCCCATCCTGGGTTACTGGGGGGGGTCTTGTGTGATCATCTTCTATAACATGGAAGAGCTTGGTGATTGTCCATCCCTCTACCCGGGGGGGGTCTTTTTGGCTCCCATCCTGGGTTCCTGGGGGGGGTCTTGTGTGATCATCTTCTATAACATGGAAGAGCTTGGTGATTGTCCATCCCTCTACTGCTCCCATCCTGGGTTCCCGGGGGGGTCTTGTGTGATCATCTTCTATATAACATGGAAAAGCTTGGTGATTGTCCATCCCTCTACCGGCTCCCATCCTGGGTTCCCGGGGGTCTTGTGTGATCATCTTCTATAACATGGAAGAGCTTGGTGATTGTCCATCCCTCTACCGGCTCCCATCCTGGGTTCCCGGGGGTCTTGTGTGATCATCTTCTATAACATGGAAGAGCTTGGTGATTGTCCATCCCTCTACTGGCTCCCATCCTGGGTTCCCGGGGGGGTCTTGTGTGATCATCTTCTATAACATGGAAGAGCTTGGTGATTGTCCATCCCTCTACCGGCTCCCATCCTGGGTTCCTGGGGGGTCTTGTGTGATCATCTTCTATAACATGGAAGAGCTTGGTGATTGTCCATCCCTCTACCGGCTCCCATCCTGGGTTCCCGGGGGGTGTCTTGTGTGATCATCTTCTATAACATGGAAGAGCTTGGTGATTGTCCATCCCTCTACTGGCTCCCATCCTGGGTTCCTGGGGGGTCTTGTGTGATCATCTTCTATAACATGGAAGAGCTTGGTGATTGTCCATCCCTCTACCGGCTCCCATCCTGGGTTCCTGGGGGGGTCTTGTGTGATCATCTTCTATAACATGGAAGAGCTTGGTGATTGTCCATCCCTCTACCGGCTCCCATCCTGGGTTCCTTCTATAACATGGGGGGGTCTTGTGTGATCATCTTCTATAACATGGAAGAGCTTGGTGATTGTCCATCCCTCTACCGGCTCCCATCCTGGGTTCCCGGGGGGGTCTTGTGTGATCGATAACATGGAAGAGCTTGGTGATTGTCCATCCCCTCTACCGGCTCCCATCCTGGGTTCCTGGGGGGGTCTTGTGTGATCATCTTCTATAACATGGAAGAGCTTGGTGATTGTCCATCCCTCTACCGGCTCCCATCCTGGGTTCCTGGGGGGTCTTGTGTGATCATCTTCTATAACATGGAAGAGCTTGGTGATTGTCCATCCCTCTACCGGCTCCCATCCTGGGTTCCCGGGGGGGTCTTGTGTGATCATCTTCTATAACATGGAAGAGCTTGGTGATTGTCCATCCCTCTACTGGCTCCCATCCTGGGTTCCCGGGGGTCTTGTGTGATCATCTTCTATAACATGGAAGAGCTTGGTGATTGTCCATCCCTCTACGGCTCCCATCCTGGGTTCCCGGGGGGTCTTGTGTGATCATCTTCTATAACATGGAAGAGCTTGGTGATTGTCCATCCCTCTACCGGCTCCCATCCTGGGTTCCTGGGGGGGTCTTGTGTGATCATCTTCTATAACATGGAAGAGCTGGTGATTGTCCATCCCTCTACTGGCTCCCATCCTGGGTTCCCGGGGGGGTCTTGTGTGATCATCTTCTATAACATGGAAGAGCTTGGTGATTGTCCATCCCTCTACCGGCTCCCATCCTGGTTCCCGGGGGGTCTTGTGTGATCATCTTCTATAACATGGAAGATCTTGGTGATTGTCCATCCCTCTACCGGCTCCCATCCTGGGTTCCCGGGGGTCTTGTGTGATCATCTTCTATAACATGGAAGAGCTTGGTGATTGTCCATCCCTCTACCGGCTCCCCCTGGGTCCTGGGTTCCCGGGGGGTCTTGTGTGATCATCTTTCATAACATGGAAGAGCTTGGTGATTGTCCATCCCTCTACCGGCTCCCATCCTGGGTTCCCTGGGGGGTCTTGTGTGATCATCTTCTATAACATGGAAGAGCTTGGTGATTGTCCATCCCTCTACCGGCTCCCATCCTGGGTTCCCGGGGGGTCTTGTGTGATCATCTTCTATAACATGGAAGAGCTTGGTGATTGTCCATCCCTCTACTGGCTCCCATCCTGGGTTCCTGGCTCCCATCCTGGGGGGGGGTCTTGTGTGATCATCTTCTATAACATGGAAGAGCTTGGTGATTGTCCATCCCTCTACCGGCTCCCATCCTGGGTTCCCGGGGGGTCTTGTGTGATCATCTTCTATAACATGGAAGAGCTTGGTGATTGTCCATCCCATCCCTCTACTGGCTCCCATCCTGGGTTCCCGGGGGGTCTTGTGTGATCATCTTCTATAACATGGAAGAGCTTGGTGATTGTCCATCCCTCTACCGGCTCCCATCCTGGGTTCCCGGGGGGTCTTGTGTGATCATCTTCTATAACATGGAACTTGGGTGAAGAGCTTGGTGATTGTCATCCCTCTACCGGCTCCCACCGCTCCCATCCTGGGTTCCCGGGGGGGTCTTGTGTGATCATCTTCTATAACATGGAAGAGCTTGGTGATTGTCCATCCCTCTACCGGCTCCCATCCTGGGTTCCCGGGGGGTCTTGTGTGATCATCTTCTATAACATGGAAGAGCTTGGTGATTGTCCATCCCTCTACCGGCTCCCATCCTGGGTTCCTGGGGGTCTTGTGTGATCATCTTCTATATAATGGAAGAGCTTGGTGATTGTCCATCCCTCTACTGGCTCCCATCCTGGGTTCCCGGGGGGTCTTGTGTGATCATCTTCTATAACATGGAAGAGCTTGGTGATTGTCCATCCCTCTACCGGCTCCCATCCTGGGTTCCCGGGGGGTCTTGTGTGATCATCTTCTATAACATGGAAGAGCTTGGTGATTGTCCATCCCTCTACCGGGCTCCCATCCTGGGTTCCTGGGGGTCTTGTGTGATCATCTTCTATAACATGGAAGAGCTTGGTGATTGTCCATCCCTCTACTGGCTCCATCCTGGGTTCCCGGGGGGTCTTGTGTGATCATCTTCTATAACATGGAAGAGCTTGGTGATTGTCCATCCCTCTACTGGCTCCCATCCTGGGTTCCCCGGGGTCTTGTGTGATCATCTTCTATAACATGGAAGAGCTTGGTGATTGTCCATCCCTCTACTGGCTCCCATCCTGGGTTCCCGGGGGTCTTGTGTGATCATCTTCTATAACATGGAAGAGCTTGGTGATTGTCCATCCCTCTACCGCTCCCATCCTGGGTTCCCAGGGGGGGGTTTGTGTGATCATCTTCTATAACATGGAAGAGCTTGGTGATTGTCCCATCCCTCTACCGGCTCCCATCCTGGGTTCCCGGGGGGGTCTTGTGTGATCATCTTCTATAACATGGAAGAGCTTGGTGATTGTCCATCCCTCTACCGGCTCCCATCCTGGGTTCCCCCGGGGGGTCTTGTGTGATCATCTTCTATAACATGGAAGAGCTTGGTGATTGGTGATTGTCCATCCCTCTACCGGCTCCCATCCTGGGTTCCCGGGGGGGGTCTTGTGTGATCATCTTCTATAACATGGAAGAGCTTGGTGATTGTCCATCCCTCTACCGGCTCCCATCCTGGGTTTCCCGGGGGGGTCTTGTGTGATCATCTTCTATAACATGGAAGAGCTTGGTGATTGTCCATCCCTCTACCGGCTCCCATCCTGGGTTCCCGGGGGGGGGGGGTCTTGTGTGATCATCTTCTATAACATGGAAGAGCTTGGTGATTGTCCATCCCTCTACCGGCTCCCATCCTGGGTTCCCGGGGGGTCTTGTGTGATCATCTTCTATAACATGGAAGAGCTTGGTGATTGTCCATCCCTCTACCGGCTCCCATCCTGGGTTCCCGGGGGGTCTTGTGTGATCATCTTCTATAATGGAGAGCTTGGTGATTGTCCATCCCTCTACCGGCTCCCATCCTGGGTTCCCGGGGGGGTCTTGTGTGATCATCTTCTATAACATGGAAGAGCTTGGTGATTGTCCATCCCTCTACCCAGGCTCCCATCCTGGGTTCTTGGTGTGTTCATTGAGGGGGTCTTGTGTGATGATCTTCTATGTGTGGAGGATCCTCTACCGGCTCCCATCCTGGGTTCTGTCTTGGTGGATGACGCGGTGTAGGTGATCATCTCTATAACCATTGGAGTGCTGGTGATTGTCCATCCCTCTACCAGCTCCCATCCTGGGTTCATTGGGGGGGTCTTGTGTGATCATCTTCTGTGGATGACGCGAGTGTGATTGTCCATCCCGATCTCTAAGATCCATCCTGGAGGCTGTGGGGGTCTTGGTGGATGACGCGGTGTAGGCTGATCACCGATCTCTAAGATCCATTGGAGGCTGTGATTGGTGGATGACGCGGTGTAGGCTGATCACCGATCTCTAAGATCCATTGGAGGCTGTGATTGGTGGATGACGCGGTGTAGGCGGATCACCGATCTCTAAGATCCATTGGAGGCTGTGATTGGTGGATGACGCGGTGTAGGCTGGATCACCGATCTCTAAGATCCATTGGAGGCTGTGATTGGTGGATGACGCGGTTAGGCTGATCACCGATCTCTAAGATCCATTGGAGGCTGTGATTGGTGGATGACGCGGTGTAGGTGTAGCTGATCACCGATCTCTAAGATCCATTGGAGGCTGTGATTGGTGGATGACCGCGGTGTAGGCTGATCACCGATCTCTAAGATCCATTGGAGGCTGTGATTGGTGGATGACGCGGTGTAGGTGGATCACCGATCTCTAAGATCCATTGGAGGCTGTGATTGGTGGATGACGCGGTGTAGGCGATCACCGATCTCTAAGATCCATTGGAGGCTGTGATTGGTGGATGACGCGGTGTAGGCTGATCACCGATCTCTAAGATCCATTGGAGGCTGTGATTGGTGGATGACGCGGTGTAGGCGGATCACCGATCTCTAAGATTCATTGGAGGCTGTGATTGGTGGATGACGTGGTGTAGGCGGATCACCGATCTCTAAGATCCATTGGAGGCTGTGATTGTTAAATGACGCGGTGTAGGCTGATCACCGATCTCTAAGATCCATTGGAGGCTGTGATTGGTGGATGACGCGGTGTAGGCTGATCACCGATCTCTAAGATCCATTGGAGGCTGTGATTGGTGGATGACGTGGTGTAGGCTGATCACCGATCTCTAAGATCCATTGGAGGCTGTGATTGGTGGATGCTGCGGTGTAGGCGGATCACCGATCTCTAAGATCCATTGGAGGCTGTGATTGGTGGATGACGCGGTGTAGGCGGATCACCGATCTCTAAGATCCATTGGAGGCTGTGATTGGTGGATGACGCGGTGTAGGCGGATCACCGATCTCTAAGATCCATTGGAGGCTGTGATTGGTGGATGCTGCGGTGTAGGCGGATCACCGATCTCTAAGATCCATTGGAGGCTGTGATTGGTGGATGACGCGGTGTAGGCGGATCACCGATCTCTAAGATCCATTGGAGGCTGTGATTGGTGGATGACGCGGTGTAGGCTGATCACCGATCTCTAAGATCCACTGGAGGCTGTGATTGGTGGATGACGCGGTGTAGGCTGATCACCGATCTCTAAGATCCATTGGAGGCTGTGATTGGTGGATGACGCGGTGTAGGCGGATCACCGATCTCTAAGATCCATTGGAGGCTGTGATTGGTGGATGACGCGGTGTAGGCTGATCACCGATCTCTAAGATCCATTGGAGGCTGTGATTGGTGGATGACAGTTTATATAGTGCTGACATATACCGTGGAGTCATCACTCAGGGAAATGACATTTTATACAATGAAGGGACACCCTGCTCATCCTCATAGCCCAATGTGTGAGAAGAGAACCTGTCATGGTGGGGTGACCTGAATCTGTATATAGAGATGAATGTCCTCCCCGGCCCGACTGTCCTCCCCATCCTTCTGTCCTCCCCATCCTTCTGTCCTCCCCATCCTTCTGTCCTCCCCATCCTTCTGTCCTCCCCATCCTTCTGTCCTCCCCATCCTTCTGTCCTCCCCATCCTTCTGTCCTCCCCATCCTTCTGTCCTCCCCATCCTTCTGTCCTCCCCATCCTTCTGTCCTCCCCATCCTTCTGTCCTCCTGTCCCTCCTCCTTCTCCTGTCCTCCCCATCCTTCTGTCCTCCTGTCCCTCCTGTTCTCTGTCCCTCCCATCCTTCTGTCCTCCTGTCCCTCCTTTCTCCTGTCCTCCCCATCCTTCTGTCCTCCTGTCCCTCCTGTTCTCCTGTCCTCCCCATCCTTCTGTCCTTCTGTCCTCCTGTCCCTCCTGTTCTCCTGTCCTCCCCATCCTTCTGTCCTCCTGTCCCTCCTGTTCTCCTGTCCTCCCCCCATCCTTCTGTCCTCCTGTCCCTCCTGTTCTCCTGTCCTCCCCATCCTTCTGTCCTCCTGTCCCTCCTGTCCTCCTGTCCCTCCTGTTCTCCTGTCCTCCCCATCCTTCTGTCCTCCTGTCCTCCCCATCCTTCTGTCCTTCCTGTCCTCCCCATCCTTCTGTCCTCCCTGTCCTCCCCCATCCTTCTGTCCTACCTGTCCTCCATCCTTCTGTCCTTCCTGTCCTCCCCCATCCTTCTGTCCTTCCTGTCCTCCCCATCCTTCTGTCCTTCCTGTCCTCCCCATCCTTCTGTCCTTCCTGTCCTCCCCATCCTTCTGTCCTTCCTGTCCTCCCCATCCTTCTGTCCTTCCTGTCCTCCCCATCCTTCTGTCCTTCCTGTCCTCCCCATCCTTCTGTCCTTCCTGTCCTCCCCATCCTTCTGTCCTTCCTGTCCTCCTCTCCTCCCGCCTGTTCTCCTGTCCTCCCCATCCTTCCTGTCCTTCCTGTCCTCCCCTGTCCTTCTGTCCTTCCTGTCCTCCTCTGTCTTTGGCCTGAGCTCACACCTCCCTGAGGCTGAGAGACAACAGTACAGGGGACCTCTGATGGCCTCAATAAGGACAACTCCCTTATTTCTCTCCTCATAGAAGTCCTATATTCTCACCCCAAATAACGGGATAGGAAAGGGCATCCTACGCATTTCGGGTTCCAGAGCCTCCCCTTCCTCAGAGTGATGTCTCTTCACGAAGGCTGGGGCTCCCCAGGCATTGAACACATGTAGTGATGTAACATCGAGCTGCACTTTGCAGCGTCACACTTTATGGACTCCCATTGTTTGGGTCACTTATATTCGGATTTCTTTTTTCCCTTGACCCCTTTGTCTCCAATCTGTAGGGAGCTGCCGATCCTCAGCCACCGGGCTCAACCAGCCTTCCCTTTCTGACGAGTTATAGAGTAGAGTCCAGGGCCTCACTTCCACCACCCCTCATATCTCTCCTGACTGGTTCCCTTATGGAGGGGGTGGGTGCTTAGTAATGAACGATGTAAGTGGTGACATTTCCCCGAGGTAAGTCATGGTCAGAAGCAGCACAACAATAGTAGTGGGGGGAGTCTGGAGAGGACAAGAGCGGTCTTCCAGGATGGAGGACTCTCCTACCAGAGCCCAGCATGGAGCACACAACTCCTCCAGTCCCTGATTGGGTGATCTTGGTGTCTCCAGAGGGCCACTCGTGGCTACAGTTGTGTGCATTTCAGATGTCCAGCTGGCCTCTTCTGTATCCGAGTCTGTGCTGGAAACATGATGGACTACTCCTGGATTCAGATCAGTGATAACTCCGGCATTAGGGTGCAGACACAGAGATACCTCCACCATCTCTCCCGATCACTCCTCTCCTCGTACGGGATTCAGATCAGTGATAACTCCGGCAGTAGGGTGCAGACACACAGATACCTCCACCATCTCTCCCGATCACTCCTCTCCTCGTACTGGGATTCAGATCAGTGATAACTCCGGCATTAGGGTGCAGACACAGAGATACCTCCACCATCTCTCCCGATCACTCCTCTCCTCGTATGGATTCAGATCAGTGATAACTCCGGCATTAGGGTGCAGACACACAGATACCTCCACCATCTCTCCCGATCACTCCTCTCCTCGTACGGGATTCAGATCAGTGATAACTCCGGCAGTTAGGGTGCAGACACAGAGATACCTCCACCATCTCTCCCGATCACTCCTCTCCTCCTGGATTCAGATCAGTGTAACTCCGGCAGTAGGGTGCAGACACACAGATACCTCCACCATCTCTCCCGATCACTCCTCTCCTCGTACTGGATTCAGATCAGTGATAACTCCGGCATTAGGGTGCAGACACAGAGATACCTCCACCATCTCTCCCGATCACTCCTCTCCTCTGTACTGGATCAGGATCAGATCAGTGATAACTCTCTCCCGGCAGTAGGGTGCAGACACACAGAGATACCTCCACCATCTCTCCCGATCACTCCTCTCCTCGTACTGGATTCAGATCAGTGATAACTCCGGCATTAGGGTGCAGACACACAGATACCTCCACCATCTCTCCCGATCACACTCCTCTCCTCGTACGGGATTCAGATCAGTGATAACTCCGGCATTAGGGTGCAGACACACAGAGATACCTCCACCATCTCTCCCGATCACTCCTCTCCTCCTACTGGATTCAGATCAGTGATAACTCCGGCATTAGGGTGCAGACACACAGAGATACCTCCACCATCTCTCCGATCACTCCTCTCCTCGTACGGGATTCAGATCAGTGATAACTCCGGCATTAGGGTGCAGACACAGAGATACCTCCACCATCTCTCCCGATCACTCCTCTCCCTCGTACTGGATTCAGATCAGTGATAACTCCGGCAGTAGGGTGCAGACACACACAGATACCTCCACCATCTCTCCCGATCACTCCTCTCCTCGTACTGGATTCAGATCAGTGATAACTCCGGCATTAGGGTGCAGACACACAGATACCTCCACCATCTCTCCCGATCACTCCTCTCCTCGTACTGGATTCAGATCAGTGATAACTCCGGCATTAGGGTGCAGACACACCAGATACCTCCACCATCTCTCCCGATCACATCACTCTCCTCGTACTGGATTCAGATCAGTGATAACTCCGGCATTAGGGTGCAGACACACATAGATACCTCCACCATCTCTCCCGATCACTCCTCTCCTCCTCGTACTGGATTCAGATCAGTGATAACTCCGGCAGTAGGGTGCAGACACACAGATACCTCCACCATCTCTCCCGATCACTCCTCTCCTCGTACTGGATTCAGATCAGTGATAACTCCGGCAGTAGGGTGCAGACACACAGAGATACCTCCACCATCTCTCCCGATCACTCCTCTCCTCGTACTGGATTCAGATCAGTGATAACTCCGGCATAGGGTGCAGACACACAGATACCTCCACCATCTCTCCCGATCACTCCTCTCCTCGTACTGGATTCAGATCAGTGATAACTCCGGCAGTAGGGTGCAGACACACAGATACCTCCACCATCTCTCCCGATCACTCCTCTCCTCGTACTGGATTCAGATCAGTGATAACTCCGGCAGTAGGGTGCAGACACAGAGATACCTCCACCATCTCTCCCGATCACTCCTCTCCTCGTACTGGATTCAGATCAGTGATAACTCTGGCAGTAGGGTGCAGACACAGAGATACCTCCACCATCTCTCTCCCGATCACTCCTCTCCTCGTACTGGATTCAGATCAGTGATAACTCCGGCAGTAGGGTGCAGACACACAGAGATACCTCCACCATCTCTCCCGATCACTCCTCTCCTCGTACTGGATTCAGATCAGTGATAACTCCGGCAGTAGGGTGCAGACACACAGAGATACCTCCACCATCATCTCCCGATCACTCCTCTCCTCGTACTGGATTCAGATCAGTGATAACTCCGGCAGTAGGGTGCAGACACACGAGATACCTCCACCATCTCTCCCGATCACTCCTCTCCTCGTACTGGATTCAGATCAGTGATAACTCTGGCAGTAGGGTGCAGACACACAGAGATACCTCCACCATCTCTCCCGATCACTCCTCTCCTCGTACTGGATTCAGATCAGTGATAACTCCGGGCAGTAGGGTGCAGACACACAGAGATACCTCCACCATCTCTCCCGATCACTCCTCTCCTCGTACTGGATTCAGATCAGTGATAACTCCGGCATTAGGGTGCAGACACAGAGATACCTCCACCATCTCTCCCGATCACTCCTCTCCTCGTACTGGATTCAGATCAGTGATAACTCCGGCATTAGGGTGCAGACACACAGATACCTCCACCATCTCTCCCGATCACTCCTCTCCTCGTACTGGATTCAGATCAGTGATAACTCCGGCATTAGGGTGCAGACACACAGAGATACCTCCACCATCTCTCTCCCGATCACTCCTCTCCTCGTACTGGATTCAGATCAGTGATAACTCCGGCAGTAGGTGCAGACACACAGATACCTCCACCATCTCTCCCGATCACACTCCTCTCCTCGTACTGGATTCAGATCAGTGATAACTCTGGGCAGTAGGGTGCAGACACAGAGATACCTCCACCATCTCTCCCGATCACTCCTCTCCTCCTGGGATTCAGATCAGTGATAACTCCGGCATTAGGGTGCAGACACAGAGATACCTCCACCATCTCTCCCGATCACTCCTCTCCTCGTACTGGATTCAGATCAGTGATAACTCCGGCATTAGGGTGCAGACACACAGAGATACCTCCACCATCTCTCCCGATCACTCCTCTCCTCCCTGGATTCAGATCAGTGATAACTCCGGCAGTCCTCCACCATCTCTCCCGATCACTCCTCTCCTCGTACTGGATTCAGATCAGTGATAACTCCGGCATTAGGGTGCAGACAGACACATAGATACCATCTCTCCCGATCCTCCTCCTCCTCCATCTCAGTCCCGATCACTCCTCTCTCTCCCGATCACTCCTCTCCTCGTACTGGATTCAGATCAGTGATAACTCCGGCAGTAGGGTGCAGACACATAGAGATACCTCCACCATCTCTCCCGATCACTCCTCTCCTCGTACTGGATTCAGATCAGTGATAACTCCGGCAGTAGGGTGCAGACACAGAGATACCTCCACCATCTCTCCCGATCACCTCTCTCTCGTACTGGATTCAGATCAGTGATAACTCTGGCAGTAGGTGCAGACACACAGATACCTCCACCATCTCTCCCGATCACTCCTCTCCTCGTACTGGATTCAGATCAGTGATAACTCCGGCAGTAGGGTGCAGACACACAGATACCTCCACCATCTCTCCCGATCACTCCTCTCCTCGTACGGATTCAGATCAGTGATAACTCCGGCAGTAGGGTGCAGACACAGTGAAATACCTCCACCATCTCTCCCGATCACTCCTCTCCTCGTACGGGATTCAGATCAGTGATAACTCCGGCAGTAGGGTGCAGACACACAGATACCTCCACCATCTCTCCCGATCACTCCTCTCCTCCTACGGATTCAGATCAGTGATAACTCCGGCAGTAGGGTGCAGACACACAGATACCTCCACCATCTCTCCCGATCACTCCTCTCCTCGTACTGGATTCAGATCAGTGATAACTCTGGCAGTAGGGTGCAGACACACGATACCTCCACCATCTCTCCCGATCACTCCTCTCCTCGTACTGGATTCAGATCAGTGATAACTCCGGCAGTAGGGTGCAGACACACAGAGATACCTCCACCATCTCTCCCGATCACTCCTCTCCTCCTCCTGGATTCAGATCAGTGATAACTCCGCAGTAGGGTGCAGACACACAGATACCTCCACCACTCTCCCGATCACTCCTCTCCTCGTACTGGATTCAGACAGTGATAAACTCCGGCAGTAGGGTGCAGACACACAGATACCTCCACCATCTCTCCCGATCACTCCTCTCCTCTGGATTCAGATCAGTGATAACTCTGGCAGTAGGGTGCAGACACCGATACCTCCGGCTTCTCTCCCAATCACTCCTCTGTGTATCCGGGGCGTTTGAACTTTTTTGGTCACCATACTAACGTAGATCCAACATTCATTTCACAATTGTAGGCAGGAGAGTTTCTTATCGGGGGGTCCTAGAATGTGAGTGCGTGGCGGCAGGGTTTGTATGACGTGGAGGACGTTGAGCGTACAATGTGCACACAGAGTGAAGGTCCTTCACATTGCATGACGTCTTCATGGTAGAAGCTGACAGAAAAAATCTTTTGTCTTTCAGATTCGTTTGTGAACAGCCAGGAATGGACTCTGAGTCGCTCCGTGCCCGAGCTCAAAGTGGTAAGATTCAGCGTGTGTGAGGAGATTGATGTCTACGAATGGTGCGTCAGGGCGCACACAGGGCGCGTTAGTCGTCGGGTCATGCAATTACGGGATATAGACAAAGAGAATATGGAAAGGTTGTGCGTGCTGCGTTCACACAGCGGAGCGCGTAATTATTGATGAAGGTTCTATATATTTATCAGGACAATGTGGTCCACTTATGGCACCATTATTGAAAAATGCTCTGTTTGTCTCCCATCGGTAGTTTGTTTGCAAAGTGTGACGCCCTTCATTGCCATCTGTTCTGTACGATCCGAAACAGGACGAAAAATCTCCTGATTGTAGAGCAGCTTATGATGAAGAACTTCCATCAATCAGATGCCTCCATCACGTGTTTTACTGGTGGCGATTGGTCATGTGATTGTGCCCAACATAAAGTCTCCCATCTCTGGTGACCATTGTAAGGTCTCCGACCTCTGGTGACCATTGTAAGGTCTCCGACCTCTGGTGACCATTGTAAGGTCTCCCATCTCTGGTGACCATTGTAAGGTCTCCCATCTCTGGTGACCATTGTATCTCCGATCTCTGGTGAAGGGTCTCCCATCTCTGTGACCATTGTAAGGTCTCCCATCTCTGGTGACCATTGTAAGGTCTCCCATCTCTGGTGACCATTGTAAGGTCTCCCATCTCTGGTGACCATTGTAAGGTCTCCCATCTCTGGTGACCATTGTAAGGTCTCCCATCTCTGGTGACCATTGTAAGGTCTCCCATCTCTGGTGACCATTGTAAGGTCTCCCATCTCTGGTGACCATTGTAGGTCTTCCATCTCTGGTGACCATTGTAAGGTCTCCGATCTCTGGTGACCATTGTAAGGTCTCCCATCTCTGGTGACCATTGTAAGGTCTCCGACCTCTGGTGACCATTGTAAGGTCTCCCATCTCTGGTGACCATTGTAAGGTCTCCCATCTCTGGTGACCATTGTAAGGTCTCCCATCTCTGGTGACCATTGTAAAGTCTCTCCGATTTTGGTGACCATTGTAAGCTCTCCGATCTCTGGTGCCCAGTAGTAAGGTCTCTGATCTCTGGTGCCCAGTAGTAAGGTCTCTGATCTCTGGTGCCCAGTAGTAAGGTCTCTGATCTCTGGTGCCCAGTAGTAAGGTCTCTGATCTCTGGTGCCCAGTAGTAAGGTCTTTGATCTCTGGTGCCCAGTAGTAAGGTCTCAGATCTCTGATGCCCAGTAGTAAGGTCTCTGATCTCTGGTGCCCAGTAGTAAGGTCTCCCATCTCTGGTGCCCAGTAGTAAGGTCTCCCATCTCTGGTGCCCAGTAGTAAGGTCTCTGATCTCTGGTGCCCAGTAGTAAGATCTCTGATCTCTGGTGCCCAGTAGTAAGGTGTCCGATCTCTGGTGCCCAGTAGTAAGGTCTCCCATCTCTGGTGCCCCAGTAGTAAGGTGTCCGATCTCTGGTGCCCAGTAGTAAGGTCTCTGATCTCTGGTGCCCAGTAGTAAGGTCTCTGATCTCTGGTGCCCAGTAGTAAGGTCTTTGATCTCTGGTGCCCAGTAGTAAAGGTCTCTGATCTCTGGTGCCCAGTAGTAAGGTGTCCGATCTCTGGTGCCCAGTAGTAAGGTCTCCGATCTCTGGTGCCCAGTAGTAAGGTCTCCGATCTCTGGTGCCCAGTAGTAAGGTCTCCGATCTCTGGTGCCCAGTAGTAAGGTCTCCCATCTCTGGTGCCCAGTAGTAAGGTCTCCCATCTCTGGTGCCCAGTAGTAAGGTCTCCCATCTCTGGTGCCCAGTAGTAAGGTCTCCCATCTCTGGTGCCCAGTAGTAAGGTCTCCCATCTCTGGTGCCCAGTAGTAAGGTCTCCCATCTCTGGTGCCCAGTAGTAAGGTCTCCCATCTCTGGCCCCAGTAGCAAGGTCTTTGATCTCTGGTGCCCAGTAGTAAGGTCTCTGATCTCTGGTGCCCAGTAGTAAGGTATCCGATCTCTAGTGCCCAGTAGTAAGGTGTCCGATCTCTGGCGCCCAGTAGTAAGGTGTCCGATCTCTGGCGCCCAGTAGTAAGGTCTCCCATCTCTGGTGCCCAGTAGTAAGGTCTCCCATCTCTGGTGCCCAGTAGTAAGGTCTCCCATCTCTGGCGCCCAGTAGCAAGGTCTTTGATCTCTGGTGCCCAGTAGTAAGGTCTCTGATCTCTGGTGCCCAGTAGTAAGGTATCCGATCTCTGGTGCCCAGTAGTAAGGTGTCCGATCTCTGGTGCCCAGTAGTAAGGTGTCCGATCTCTGGTGCCCAGTAGTAAGGTGTCCGATCTCTGGTGCCCAGTAGTAAGGTGTCCGATCTCTGGTGCCCAGTAGTAAGGTGTCCGATCTCTGGTGCCCAGTAGTAAGGTGTCCGATCTCTGGTGCCCAGTAGTAAGGTGTCTGATCTCTGGTGCCCAGTAGTAAGGTCTCCCATCTCTGGTGCCCAGTAGTAAGGTCTCCCATCTCTGGTGCCCAGTAGTAAGGTGTCCGATCTCTGGTGCCCAGTAGTAAGGTCTCCCATCTCTGGTGCCCAGTAGTAAGGTCTCCGATCTCTGGTGCCCAGTAGTAAGGTCACCCATCTCTGGTGCCCAGTAGTAAGGTGTCCGATCTCTGGTGCCCAGTAGTAAGGTCTCCCATCTCTGGTGCCCAGTAGTAAGGTGTCCGATCTCTGGTGCCCAGTAGTAAGGTCTCCCATCTCTGGTGCCCAGTAGTAAGGTCTCCCATCTCTGGTGCCCAGTAGTAAGGTCTCCCATCTCTGGTGCCCAGTAGTAAGGTCTCTCCCATCTCTGGTGCCCAGTAGTAAGGTCTCCCATCTCTGGTGCCCAGTAGTAAGGTCTCCCATCTCTGGTGCCCAGTAGTAAGGTCTCCCATCTCTGGTGCCCAGTAGTAAGGTCTCCCATCTCTGGTGCCCAGTAGTAAGGTCTCCCATCTCTGGTGCCCAGTAGTAAGGTCTCCCATCTCTGGTGCCCAGTAGTAAGGTCTCCCATCTCTGGTGCCCAGTAGTAAGGTCTCCCATCTCTGGTGCCCAGTAGTAAGGTCTCCCATCTCTGGCGCCCAGTAGCAAGGTCTTTGATCTCTGGTGCCCAGTAGTAAGGTCTCTGATCTCTGGTGCCCAGTAGTAAGGTCTCTGATCTCTGGTGCCCAGTAGTAAGGTATCCGATCTCTGGTGCCCAGTAGTAAGGTGTCCGATCTCTGGTGCCCAGTAGTAAGGTGTCCGATCTCTGGTGCCCAGTAGTAAGGTGTCCGATCTCTGGTGCCCAGTAGTAAGGTGTCCGATCTCTGGTGCCCAGTAGTAAGGTGTCCGATCTCTGGTGCCCAGTAGTAAGGTGTCCGATCTCTGGTGCCCAGTAGTAAGGTGTCCGATCTCTGGTGCCCAGTAGTAAGGTGTCCGATCTCTGGTGCCCAGTAGTAAGGTGTCCGATCTCTGGTGCCCAGTAGTAAGGTGTCCGATCTCTGGTGCCCAGTAGTAAGTGTCCGATCTCTGGCGCCCAGTAGTAAGGTGTCTGATCTCTTGTGCCCAGTAGTAAGTTCTCCCATCTCTGGTGCCCAGTAGTAAGGTCTCCGATCTCTCGTGCCCAGTAGTAAGGTGTCTCCCATCTCTGGTGCCCAGTAATAAGGTCACCCATCTCTGGTGCCTAGTAGTAAGGTTTCCGATCTCTGGTGCCCAGTAGTAAGGTTTCCGATCTCTGGTGCCCAGTAGTAAGGTCTCTGATCTCTGGTGCCCAGTAGTAAGGTCTCCCATCTCTGGTGCCCAGTAGTAAGGTGTCCCCCGATCTCTGGTGCCCAGTAGTAAGGTGTCCGATCTCTGGTGCCCAGTAGTAAGGTGTCCGATCTCTGGTGCCCAGTAGTAAGGTGTCCGATCTCTGGTGCCCAGTGTAAGGTGTCCGATCTCTGGTGCCCAGTAGTAAGGTCTCCCATCTCTGGTGCCCAGTAGTAAGGTGTCCGATCTCTGGCGCCCAGTAGTAAGGTGTCTGATCTCTGGTGCCCAGTAGTAAGGTCACCCATCTCTTGTGCCCAGTAGTAAGTTCTCCCATCTCTGATGCCCAGTAGTAACGTCTCCGATCTCTCGTGCCCAGTAGTAAGGTCTCCATCTCTGGTGCCCAGTAATAAGGTCACCCATCTCTGGTGCCTAGTAGTAAGGTTTCCGATCTCTGGTGCCTAGTAGTAAGGTTTCCGATCTCTGGTGCCCAGTAGTAAGGTCTCTGATCTCTGGTGCCCAGTAGTAAGGTCTCTGATCTCTGGTGCCCAGTAGTAAGGTCTCTGATCTCTGGTGCCCAGTAGTAAGGTCTCTGATCTCTGGTGCCCAGTAGTAAGGTCTCCCATCTCTGGTGCCCAGTAATAAGGTCTCCCATCTCTGGTGCCCAGTAGTAAGGTCTCCCATCTCTGGTGCCCAGTAGTAAGGTCTCCCATCTCTGGTGCCCAGTAGTAAGGTCTCCCATCTCTGGTGCCCAGTAGTAAGGTCTCCCATCTCTGGTGCCCAGTAGTAAGGTCTCCCATCTCTGGTGCCCAGTAGTAAGGTCTCCCATCTCTGGTGCCCAGTAGTAAGGTCTCCCATCTCTGGTGCCCAGTAGTAAGGTCTCCCATCTCTGGTGCCCAGTAGTAAGGTCTCCCATCTCTGGTGCCCAGTAGTAAGGTCTCCCATCTCTGGTGCCCAGTAGTAAGGTCTCCCATCTCTGTGCCCAGTAGTAAGGTCTCCCATCTCTGGCGCCCAGTAGCAAGGTCTTTGATCTCTGGTGCCCAGTAGTAAGGTCTTTGATCTCTGGTGCCCAGTAGTAAGGTCTCTGATCTCTGGTGCCCAGTAGTAAGGTATCCGATCTCTGGTGCCCAGTAGTAAGGTATCCGATCTCTGGTGCCCTGTAGTAAGGTGTCCGATCTCTGGTGCCCAGTAGTAAGGTGTCCGATCTCTGGTGCCCAGTAGTAAGGTGTCCGATCTCTGGTGCCCAGTAGTAAGGTGTCCGATCTCTGGTGCCCAGTAGTAAGGTCTCCCATCTCTGGTGCCCAGTAGTAAGGTCTCCCATCTCTGGTGCCCAGTAGTAAGGTCTCCCATCTCTGGTGCCCAGTAGTAAGGTCTCCCATCTCTCGTGCCCAGTAGTAAGGTCTCCATCTCTGGTGCCCAGTAATAAGGTCACCCATCTCTGGTGCCCAGTAGTAAGGTCTCCCATCTCTGGTGCCCAGTAGTAAGGTGTCCGATCTCTGGCGCCCCAGTAGTAAGGTGTCTGATCTCTGGTGCCCAGTAGTAAGGTCACCCATCTCTTGTGCCCAGTAGTAAGTTCTCCCATCTCTGATGCCCAGTAGTAACGTCTCCGATCTCTCGTGCCCAGTAGTAAGGTCTCCCATCTCTGGTGCCTAGTAGTAAGGTTTCCGATCTCTGGTGCCTAGTAGTAAGGTTTCCGATCTCTGGTGCCCAGTAGTAAGGTCTCTGATCTCTGGTGCCCAGTAGTAAGGTCTCTGATCTCTCTGGTGCCCAGTAGTAAGGTCTCTGATCTCTGGTGCCCAGTAGTAAGGTCTCTGATCTCTGGTGCCCAGTAGTAAGGTCTCCCATCTCTGGTGCCCAGTAATAAGGTCTCCCATCTCTGGTGCCCAGTAGTAAGGTCTCCCATCTCTGGTGCCCAGTAGTAAGGTCTCCCATCTCTGGTGCCCAGTAGTAAGGTCTCCCATCTCTGGTGCCCAGTAGTAAGGTCTCCCATCTCTGGTGCCCAGTAGTAAGGTCTCCCATCTCTGGTGCCCAGTAGTAAGGTCTCCCATCTCTGGTGCCCAGTAGTAAGGTCTCCCATCTCTGGTGCCCAGTAGTAAGGTCTCCCATCTCTGGTGCCCAGTAGTAAGGTCTCCCATCTCTGGTGCCCAGTAGTAAGGTCTCCCATCTCTGGTGCCCAGTAGTAAGGTCTCCCATCTCTGGTGCCCAGTAGTAAGGTCTCCCATCTCTGGCGCCCAGTAGCAAGGTCTTTGATCTCTGGTGCCCAGTAGTAAGGTCTTTGATCTCTGGTGCCCAGTAGTAAGGTCTCTGATCTCTGGTGCCCAGTAGTAAGGTATCCGATCTCTGGTGCCCAGTAGTAAGGTATCCGATCTCTGGTGCCCTGTAGTAAGGTGTCCGATCTCTGGTGCCCAGTAGTAGTAAGGTGTCCGATCTCTGGTGCCAGTAGTAAGGTGTCCGATCTCTGGTGCCCAGTAGTAAGGTGTCCGATCTCTGGTGCCCAGTAGTAAGGTCTCCCATCTCTGGTGCCCAGTAGTAAGGTCTCCCATCTCTGGTGCCCAGTAGTAAGGTCTCCCATCTCTGGTGCCCAGTAGTAAGGTCTCCCATCTCTGGCGTGCCCAGTAGTAAGGTCTCCCATCTCTGGTGCCCAGTAATAAGGTCACCCATCTCTGGTGCCTAGTAGTAAGGTTCCGATCTCTGGTGCCCAGTAGTAAGGTCTCCGATCTCTGGTGCCTAGTAGTAAGGTTTCCGATCTCTGGTGCCCAGTAGTAAGGTCTCTGATCTCTGGTGCCCAGTAGTAAGGTCTCCCATCTCTGGTGCCCAGTAGTAAGGTGTCCGATCTCTGGTGCCCAGTAGTAAGGTGTCCGATCTCTGGTGCCCAGTAGTAAGGTGTCCGATCTCTGGTGCCCAGTAGTAAGGTGTCCGATCTCTGGTGCCCAGTAAGGTAAGGTGTCCGATCTCTGGTGCCCAGTGGTAAGGTGTCCGATCTCTGGTGCCCAGTAGTAAGGTCTCCCATCTCTGGTGCCCAGTAGTAAGGTGTCCGATCTCTGGCGCCCCAGTAGTAAGGTGTCCGATCTCTGGTGCCCAGTAGTAAGGTCACCCATCTCTTGTGCCCAGTAGTAAGTTCTCCCATCTCTGATGCCCAGTAGTAAGTCTCCGATCTCTCGGTGCCCAGTAGTAAGGTCTCCCATCTCTGGTGCCCAGTAATAAGGTCACCCATCTCTGGTGCCCAGTAGTAAGGTTTCCGATCTCTGGTGCCTAGTAGTAAGGTTTCCGATCTCTGGTGCCCAGTAGTAAGGTCTCTGATCTCTGGTGCCCAGTAGTAAGGTCTCTGATCTCTGGTGCCCAGTAGTAAGGTCTCTGATCTCTGGTGCCCAGTAGTAAGGTCTCTGATCTCTGGTGCCCAGTAGTAAGGTCTCCCATCTCTGGTGCCCAGTAATAAGGTCTCCCATCTCTGGTGCCCAGTAGTAAGGTCTCCCATCTCTGGTGCCCAGTAGTAAGTAAGGTCTCCCATCTCTGGTGCCCAGTAGTAAGGTCTCCCATCTCTGGTGCCCAGTAGTAAGGTCTCCCATCTCTGGTGCCCAGTAGTAAGGTCTCCCATCTCTGGTGCCCAGTAGTAAGGTCTCCCATCTCTGGTGCCCAGTAGTAAGGTCTCCCATCTCTGGTGCCCAGTAGTAAGGTCTCCCATCTCTGGTGCCCAGTAGTAAGGTCTCCCATCTCTGGTGCCCAGTAGTAAGGTCTCCCATCTCTGGTGCCCAGTAGTAAGGTCTCCCATCTCTGGTGCCCAGTAGTAAGGTCTCCCATCTCTGGCGCCCAGTAGCAAGGTCTTTGATCTCTGGTGCCCAGTAGTAAGGTCTTTGATCTCTGGTGCCCAGTAGTAAGGTCTCTGATCTCTGGTGCCCAGTAGTAAGGTATCCGATCTCTGGTGCCCAGTAGTAAGGTATCCGATCTCTGGTGCCCTGTAGTAAGGTGTCCGATCTCTGGTGCCCAGTAGTAAGGTGTCCGATCTCTGGTGCCCAGTAGTAAGGTGTCCGATCTCTGGTGCCCAGTAGTAAGGTGTCCGATCTCTGGTGCCCAGTAGTAAGGTCTCCCATCTCTGGTGCCCAGTAGTAAGGTCTCCCATCTCTGGTGCCCAGTAGTAAGGTCTCCCATCTCTGGCGCCCCAGTAGCAAGGTCTTTGATCTCTGGTGCCCAGTAGTAAGGTCTCTGATCTCTGGTGCCCAGTAGTAAGGTATCCGATCTCTGGTGCCCAGTAGTAAGGTGTCCGATCTCTGGTGCCCAGTAGTAAGGTCTCCCATCTCTGGTGCCCAGTAGTAAGGTCTCCCATCTCTGGTGCCCAGTAGTAAGGTCTCCGATCTCTGGTGCCCATTAGTAAGTTCTCCCATCTCTGGTGCCCAGTAGTAAGTTCTCCCATCTCTGGTGCCCAGTAGTAAGGTCTCCCATCTCTGGTGCCCAGTAGTAAGGTCTCCCATCTCTGGTGCCCAGTAGTAAGGTCTCCGATCTCTGGTGCCCAGTAGTAAGGGCTCCGATCTCTGGTGCCCAGTAGTAAGGTCTCCCATCTCTGGTGCCCAGTAGTAAGGTCTCTGATCTCTGGTGCCCAGTAGTAAGGTCTCCGATCTCTGGTGCCCAGTAGTAAGGTCTCCGATCTCTGGTGCCCAGTAGTAAGGTCTCCGATCTCTGGTGCCCAGTAGTAAGGTCTCCCATCTCTGGTGCCCAGTAGTAAGGTCTCCCATCTCTGGTGCCCAGTAATAAGTGCCCAGTAGTAACGTCCCTTCACAGTCCTACGTCTCTGAATATCCTCCGGTGTCCTCCAAGGAACGCCAAGCATGTTAATCATCTAAAAATCTGATGAGTTCAGTTACATTGTACCGCATTTTGGAAGCGTCTCTAGAATTTCCCCGGACAAGTAGATTGGGGCCCCGATTTAGTCCCTGGACAAGTAGATTCCCATGGGGGCTTCTATTTAGTCCCCGGACAAGTAGATTGGGGCTTCTATTTAGTCCCCGGACAAGTAGTTTTTTCAGACGTTTGTACCCCCTGGCTCTGGCATTTCTGAGCTGTGGGTCTCTCTTCAGTTGGTGGGTTAGGATGACCTTCTCAGCTTTCTCTTAGTCCATGGCTGGCCACCAACATTGGTCTTCATGTCTCCAAACTGGGGATGACCGGAATTTCCACGGCCAAAAGGCGTCTGCCAAAAATACTACCCTCGACCTTCGGCTGATATGAAAATAGGCACCGATACAGGGGCCAAAACTAGCCCCGCCCCCCGGTGGTTCTCCGCCTTACCTGACAACCCATCCAACGGTCCCGACACTGGGCATAGACATCTGTGAAGGAAAGATGGTCTCCACACATCTCTATGCCCTTGGAGGACCAGAGCGACGTCACTTCCGGTTCCTGCACCTTGAAAGCAAGGCCATAAAGAGGACCTGTCACTGCCTATTTCTGTCGCGGGATTTTGCATTCCTTGTCATAGGAATAAATGTGATTTAAAAAAAAAAAAAGTAAGAAAATAGTTTAAAATGCCCCGCCCCATGCTTGCATGCAGTAGGCCACGCCCACATATGTAAATGGTTTTTCAAACCACACGTGAGGTATCGCCGAGAACGTCAGAGCGATCATTCTAGCACCGGACCTCCACCTGACTGTAAACTGGTAACCGGTAGAAATTTTTCAGTACCGTAGTTTGGCGCCAATCCATGGGCGTGCGCAGTTTTGAAGCGTGACATGTTGGGTATCTATGTACTCGGCGTAACGTTTTCTTTCAGATTTTACCAAAAAAATTGGGGTGTGTATTGTTTTTTCTTCATTAAAGTGTATTATTTTCAAAAAAATTATGTTTTTGTAAAATATATACATTTTACAAAAAACTGTCCATTTCGGTTTTCGGCCCGAGGCCTCCTAAATTTTCAGTTCGGTGCGCTGCTACTCTAAACCGTCCCAACCGCTGCGACCCTTGCGTGAGAGCCGACTGCGACCCTTGCGTGAGAGCCGACTGCGACCCTTGCGTGAGAGCCGACTGCGACCCTTGCGTGAGAGCCGACTACCCTTGCGTGAGAGCCGACTGCGCGACCATTGCGTGAGAGCCGACTGCGCGACCATTGCGTGAGAGCCGACTGCGCGACCATTGCGTGAGAGCCGACTGCGCGACCATTGCGTGAGAGCCGACTGCGCGACCATTGCGTGAGAGCCGACTGCGCGACCATTGCGTGAGAGCCGACTGCGCCGACCGATTGCGTGAGAGCCGACTGCGCGACCATTGCGTGAGAGCCGACTGCGCGACCATTGCGTGAGAGCCGACTGCGCGACCCTTGCGTGAGAGCCGACTGCGCGACCATTGCGTGAGAGCCGACTGCGCGACCCTTTGCGTGAGAGCCGACTGCGCGACCCTTGCGTGAGAGCCGACTGCGCGACCATTGCGTGAGAGCCGACTGCGCGACCCTTGCGTGAGAGCCCACTGCGCGACCCTTGCGTGAGAGCCGACTGCTGTTCTACCTGAAGGGTGTAATTTCTTGAGAACATTGTCTGTTGTGTTGCAGGGGATTGTGGGTAACCTCTCCAGTGGGAAATCCGCATTGGTTCATCGATACCTAACAGGAACGTATGTCCAGGAAGAGTCTCCAGAAGGTCAGTGACACCAGATTTCTGCATGTTGTGTCCTTGTGAATGGAGGGGAGGAGAGCGCACTGGTTGTACCCGGAATAATGTCTGTGGATATTTTCTTTGTCCATTGAGGGACCCTGAAGTCCTACACTTGTCAGGTCATACTGCCATCTACAGGAGGATTGGACACTGGGGGGGGGGGACTGTAGGCTGGCCCAAGACAACCCCTCCTACTCCCAGCATGCCTCAGTGTTTAGTGTCCTAGGAGGATGGACTTCTCTCTCCAGCTCTGCTGAGAACATCGAACCTTTCTGTTCTACGTTTTTCCTTCATGTTCCTGACATTGCTGCTTGAGGTGGTCTCTGTATTGCAGCCTAGTTGTGTCGTGCCTGGGCCCTGCTTGACTGGACGATGCGGGGCTAGCCTGGAAGGGACCTTTGGGTGGGGCTAGCCTGGAAGGGACCTTTGGGTGGGGCTAGCCTGGAAGGGACCTTTGGGTGGGGCTAGCCTGGAAGGGACCTTTGGGTGGGGCTAGCCTGGAAGGGACCTTTGGGTGGGGCTAGCCTGGAAGGGACCTTTGGGTGGGGCTAGCCTGGGGGACCTTAGGGTGGGGCTAGCCTGGAAGGGACCTTTGGGTGGGGCTAGCCTGGAAGGACCTTTGGGTGGGGCTAGCCTGGAAGGGACCTTTTGGGTGGGGCTAGCCTGGAAGGGACCTTTTTGGGTGGGGCTAGCCTGGAAGGGACCTTTTGGGTGGGGCTAGCCTGGAAGGGACCTTTTGGGTGGGGCTAGCCTGGAAGGGACCTTTTGGGTGGGGCTAGCCTGGAAGGGACCTTTGGGTGGGGCTAGCCTGGAAGGGACCTTTTGGGTGGGGCTAGCCTGGAAGGGACCTTTGGGTGGGGCTAGCCTGGAAGGGACCTTTGGGGGTGGGGCTAGCCTGGAAGGGACCTTTGGGTGGGGCTAGCCTGGAAGGGACCTTAGGGTGGGCTAGCCCTGCTGGACCTGGACGATGCGGGCTAGCCTGGAAGGGACCTTTGGGTGGGGCTAGCCTGGAAGGGACCTTTGGGTGGGGCTAGCCTGGAAGGGACCTTTGGGTGGGGCTAGCCTGGAAGGGACCTTTTGGGTGGGGCTAGCCTGGAAGGGACCTTTTGGGTGGGGCTAGCCTGGAAGGGACCTTTGGGTGGGGCTAGCCTGGAAGGGACCTTTGGGTGGGGCTAGCCTGGAAGGGACCTTTGGGTGGGGCTAGCCTGGAAGGGACCTTTGGGTGGGGCTAGCCTGGAAGGGACCTTAGGGTGGGCCCTGCTGGACTGGACGATGCGGGGCTAGCCTGGAAGGGACCTTTGGGTGGGGCCCTGGAAGGGACCTTTGGGTGGGGCTAGCCTGGAAGGGACCTGCCTGGAAGGGACCTTTGCAGCCTGGAAGGGACCTTTAGGTGGGACACTGGGCTCTGTCAGTTGCACATCAGACACCGTTGTAGTAATAAGTCAGCTGCGGAGAGCACTTCCCTCCGAAGACTCCTTCTGTGAGTAGGCATGGAGGTGAACATCAGAAGCCTCCTTGTAATTTGCACATTGGTCCTACCTGGAAGGGTCTAACACTGAGGAAGTGAGCACTGCCATCCTGTGGGGGGAATGTTGGGTGCATTCATTCACCCCATTCAGGGTAGAGGAAGCATGATGCTGCTGCTGCTCCCACTTTGCAGAGCCGCCTGGAACTCCAACCTTCGGGACCTGGGAAAAAGAAAAAGGCTCAAGAGAGGGCCTCCAACATCTTTTTGGGGGAGGATCCTTTAAACAAGATGCATATTCCACTGGAACAGTAGACTTCTTGCTGCCTCCCTTGGTCACCTCTAGTCATGTGACCACACTGCTACCAGTGGCTGGATTTGTGTGTACCTGAGGCCTTGCCTTGCACCCTGAGCTATGATGCTTTATTGCAACAGGCCATAGAAGGAAGAGTCCCACTGCAATGGCTGCCCCTAATTCAGGCCTTCCATTCAGCTCTGGTGCTGCTTGCAGCTTGCCCACTGGTGAGGCCTACATCTGCAGCCTGGAATCCTCATCTTCCTTGCTACTAGTGTCTGCCATCTTTGGAGGCTTCACTTGCACTGCCATGTCTGGCCGCCTCCCCCGCTCTGTCCAAGTAGGTTTTTACTCCTGATGATGCTCTACACCTAGTCGATGTCTCTGACAGCAGGGGTCACAAATGTGCCGCCACGCCTTCCCCCTCTGATGCTGTCTCATCTGCCTGCTGCTTTAGTGACCTCCGAGCCATTGGCCACTGAGGGTCACAAGTGTGCCGCCACGCCTTCCCCCTCTGATGCTGTCTCATCTGCCTGCTGCTTTAGTGACCTCCGAGCCATTGGCCACTGAGGGTCACAAGTGTGCCGCCACGCCTTCCCCCTCTGATGCTGTCTCATCTGCCTGCAGCTTTAGTGACCTCCGAGCCATTGGCCACTGAGGGTCACAAGTGTGCCGCCACGCCTTCCCCCTCTGATGCTGTCTCATCTGCCTGCTGCTTTAGTGACCTCCGAGCCATTGGCCACTGAGGGTCACAAATGTGCCGCCACGCCTTCCCCCTCTGATGCTGTCTCATCTGCCTGCTGCTTTAGTGACCTCCGAGCCATTGGCCACTGAGGGTCACAAGTGTGCCGCCACGCCTTCCCCCTCTGATGCTGTCTCATCTGCCTGCAGCTTTAGTGACCTCCGAGCCATTGGCCACTGAGGGTCTCATAAGGGTTCTGCCACGCCTTCCCCCTCTGATGCTCTGTCTCATCTGCCTGCAGCTTTAGTGACCTCCGAGCCATTGGCCACTGAGGGTCTCACAAGGGTTCTGCCACGCCTTCCCCCTCTGATGCTGTCTCATCTGCCTGCAGCTTTAGTGACCTCCGAGCCATTGGCCACTGAGGGTCTCACAAGTGTGCCGCCACGCCTTCCCCCTCTGATGCTGTCTCATCTGCCTGCAGCTTTAGTGACCTCCGAGCCATTGGCCACTGAGGGTCTCACAAGTGTTCTGCCACGCCTTCCCCCTCTGATGCTGTCTCATCTGCCTGCAGCTTTAGTGACCTCCGAGCCATTGGCCACTGAGGGTCTCACAAGTGTGCCGCCACGCCTTCCCCCTCTGATGCTGTCTCATCTGCCTGCAGCTTTAGTGACCTCCGAGCCATTGGCCACTGAGGGTCTCACAAGTGTGCCGCCACGCCTTCCCCCTCTGATGCTCCGTCTCATCTGCCTGCAGCTTTAGTGACCTCCGAGCCATTGGCCACTGAGGGTCTCACAAGTGTTCCGCCACGCCTTCACCCTCTGATGCTCCGTCTCATCTGCCTGCAGCTTTAGTGACCTCCGAGCCATTGGCCACTGAGGGTCTCACAAGGGTTCCACCACGCCTTCCCCCTCTGATGCTGTCTCATCTGCCTGCAGCTTTAGTGACCTCCGAGCCATTGGCCACTGAGGGTCTGATAAGTCTCTTCTGTCCTTACCGGACGAATCTACCTCTGAGGAGTCAGTCCTCTGCCATGACCTACTGTTCTGTCTTCCTCCCTGGAGGCATCTTGACATGTTTGTAATCCCGAAGCTCCTCTCGGCCCTTTGCCCATTTTGAAGAAGACTTTGTTAAAAATCTGGCTGCCCCTTACCATTAGAACCAGCGGTGTCCTGTCTTCACAAAATGTCTACTGTTCCTGTAGAAGATGCACCTTCCTTAAAGGACCCCCCCCCCCCCCAACAAGATGTTGGAGGCCCTCTCTTGAGCCTTTTTCCCAGGTCCCGTTCTTCCATCTCGTTTTAGCTGTGACCCTGATCTGTCAAACCACGACTGAAAGTCTCAGACTATTAGAAGAGATGTGATTACTGTGGCAGATGATCCTTTAATCACGCAGCAATTAGGAGAAGTGCCTGTTGTGTGGACGGGTTGTTGGAGGCTTCCCATCTCATTTCCCACACGAGTCTCCTGTCATTACATGACTCTTGGTCTAAAGGGTGGGACTGCGGAACCTGTGCCTAAGAAGCACTTACCCTGACTTCATGCTCTGCACTTCCGGTGTTTACCAAGGAGCTCACCTTGCTGTACTCTCAGGGCATTGTCGTTGAGGGAAATCTAGGCCCGTGTTTCCCAACCCTTTTTTCATCAGTCAAGGCACCCTTTAAAATTCTGCACAATCGCAAGGCACCCCAATCTAAAATGTAGAAACATCTTCTACACACATCCAGGACACCCAACATTAGAGGTGATTTATTCTATACAATTTTTGGGCATTTTGCCAAGGCACCCCTGAGGAAGCCTGAAGGCACACCGGGGTGCCTGGGCACCCTGGTTGAGAGAGGCTGATCTAGATGACCCCCTGGTGAGGAAACAGTAGCCACACATGCTGTAGAAAACCATTCCCCCTGACTGTCCAGACCTTTGCAGAGGTTCAGATGGATCTCTGAACCTTCTGGAATTGGAAGTCGTTCCTTCCTGTCTTTTGGAAGCTCCTCATGGTTGATACTAGCCTGTGTTTCTGTTGAGGTGTCCTGGGCACACTGTCAGTGCAAGGGACCTAACATTGGAGATATCTTGTCTCTCGATAAACATTCTAGATTTGGCTGTCCTGGCAGAGCTGGACCAATCAGCTGGAGGGTCAGCTTATTTAGATTCAGTCAGAAAATGCCACAGCAGTGCCATACATCAATCAAGCAGGGATCAGAAGTCTTGCAGGAGTGGATCCTGTCCTGAGCAGACCTTCAAGTTTCAGGCTTGACCACTGTTTACATCCCTGACACGGATAATGGACAGGCAGACTTCCACAGTCAGCAGCACGTGCACCATGAAGAATGGACCTTACCCCCACATGTGTTCCAGGACCCGTATCACAGGTTGGTGGGTGTCGAATATACCCCCTGGCCTCCACATTCACCAACAAACTGCACAGGGATGTTCTAGCAGATGCTGTGGTGGCTCTGTGGGATCAGTACGCCACATTCTATACTTTTCTTTCATGAAGCTCCCTTTTCATCTGCTTCACGGGTTCAAAACTGAGGGCTTTCCGGAGATCCTCATAGCTCTGGCTTGTCCAAGGCAGAAGCGGCACTCTAACCTGGTAAGACTCCTAGCAGACCTGCTTTTCCAGATCTTCTGTCTCAAGAGCTGATTTTCCGCCTTGCTTCATGGTCATTGGCTTCACCAGCATGGAAGCCCAGGCTCTGAGGGGTGGAGGAGCTTTTTAATCGGTTATTCCCACACTGCTAGGAAGTCTACTTCTCACAAAGTCTATCACGGTACATGGAAGGCTTCCATTGCCTGGTGTGAGACGTGAGGTTTCCACTCCAGGAGGTTCTCCATGGAATGATCCTTGCCTTTCTGTAGATGGGTGTGGTCCTGCATTTGGCCTTTAGGACCATCAAGGGCCAGGGCTCGTTCTTTTGTTTTTATCTAGAGGCTGTTGGCTTATCCTGTGATCAGGACCTTTCTGCAGATAGACCTCCATTTTGTGGGATCTGAATCTGCTTCTCTCACCGCCCTCTGAACTTTTCATGGGTATTCCCTTTCCATTCTCACCCACAAAGTGGGCTTCCTTGTTGATATCACCTCCACGAGGCGATTGTCTGAGATGGTGGCCTTGTCCTGTAAAGAACCCTTTCTGGTCTTAAACACAGACAAGCCCAGAACTTCTTTCTACCGAAGATAGTTGTGGCCGTTCACCTCAGCAGGACGAGCTCTTCTGTCCAGCTCCAGTCCATCGGAAGAAGACTTCCCTCCACTGTTTGGATGTTCAGGCTTCTTCTCTTGGACTGTCTGTCACTCTGGATGGTCCCCATGAAGTTGAACCAGCTTCTTGTTCCCCCTTTTGTAAGTGTCTCAGGCTGTTGTCCTGTCAAGGCAGACTTTAGCCGGGCTGAGTGTCTCTTGGGTTCTTCAGCATCCGGATGAAGACTACCACCTGTTCCTGATCTAGTCCTAGAACTATTACAAGGTGGACATTCCATTCTCTCTTCTGATCCCAACTTTGGGTGGAAGGTCCTTTGAGCGGTCACCTGTCCCACTTTTTCCATTGTCTTCCTGGGCCCGTTGAATTTGTTTGCTGCGTTGGCAGCCCTTCCGAATGTCCTGAAAGAGACTTGCTGGGTCCCGCAATGGCTGAGACCTAAAACATGATCTTTGTGTTTGTCATAAAATCCTGTTCTTCGAGTCCATTGAGGGGCCCAGGTCCCTCCTCTGTGGTGTATGCTCATGCTTTTGGTACGGCTCGACTACAAAACTGAGGCATGCTGGGAGTAGGAGTGGCTATGCTGTGCTGGCCCTCCATTTTTTTTTCAATTTGCCAGTGTGCAGTCCTCCTCCTGTAGGCAGCAGTATAACCAACAGTAAGTTACTTCTTGTGTCCCTCAATGGATGCGAAGAATGGAGTTCACAATGAGTGCAAAAATCTGTATATATCTTGTCCTGTATATACTCCTCTGTGTACACTGCCCTGTATATACTCCTCTGTGTACACTGCCCTGTATATACCCCTCTGTGGACACTGCCCCGTATATACCCCTCTGTGTACACTGCCCTGTATATACTCCTCTGTGTACACTGCCCTGTATATACTCCTCTGTGGACACTGCCCCGTATATACTCCTCTGTGTACACTGCCCTGTATATACCCCTCTGTGTACACTGCCCTGTATATACTCCTCTGTGTACACTGCCCTGTATATACTCCTCTGTGTACACTGCCCCGTATATACTCCTCTGTGTACACTGCCCTGTATATACCCCTCTGTGTACATTGCCCCTGTATATACTCCTCTGTGTACACTGCCCCGTATATACCCCTCTGTGTACACTGCCCCGTATATACTCCTCTGTGTACATTGCCCCGTATATACTCCTCTGTGTACACTGCCCTGTATATACCCCTCTGTGTACATTGCCCCGTATATACTCCTCTGTGTACACTGCCCCGTATATACTCCTCTGTGTACATTGCCCCGTATATACTCCTCTGTGTACACTGCCCTGTATATACCCCTCTGTGTACATTGCCCCGTATATACCCCTCTGTGTACATTGCCCTGTATATACTCCTCTGTGTACATTGCCTTGTATATACTCCTCTGTGTACATTGTCCTGTATATACTCCTCTGTGTACACTGCCCTGTATATACCCCCTCTGTGTACATTGCCCCGTATATACCCCTCTGTGTACATTGCCCCGTATATACTCCTCTGTGTACACTGCCCCGTATATACTCCTCTGTGTACACTGCCCCGTATATACTCCTCTGTGTACACTGCCCTGTATATACCCTCTGTGTACACTGTCCTGTATATACTCCTCTGTGTACACTGCCCTGTATATACCCCTCTGTGTACACTGCCCTGTATATACTCCTCTGTGTACATTGCCTTGTATATACCCCTCTGTGTACACTGCCCTGTATATACTCCTCTGTGTACACTGCCCCGTATATACTCCTCTGTGTACACTGCCCCGTATATACTCCTCTGTGTACACTGCCCTGTATATACTCCTCTGTGTACACTGCCCTGCATATACTCCTCTGTGTACACTGCCCCGTATATACTCCTCTGTGTACACTGCCCTGTATATACTCCTCTGTGTACACTGCCCCGTATATACTCCTCTGTGTACACTGCCCCGGATAAACTATGTCTACGTTCCTCCCTCTGTATGTAGTCCTATCTTCATGTCTACGTTCCTCCCTCTGTATGTAGTCCTATCTTCATGTCTACGTTCCTCCCTCTGTATGTAGTCCTATCTTCATGTCTACGTTCCGTCCTCTGTATGTAGTCCTATCTTCATGTCTACGTTCCGTCCTCTGTATGTAGTCCTATCTTCATGTCTACGTTCCTCCCTCTGTATGTAGTCCTATCTTCATGTCTACGTTCCTCCCTCTGTATGTAGTCCTATCTTCATGTCTACGTTCCTCCCTCTGTATGTTGTCCTATCTTCATGTCTACGTTCCTCCCTCTGTATGTAGTCCTATCTTCATGTCTACGTTCCTCCCTCTGTATGTAGTCCTATCTTCATGTCTACGTTCCTCCCTCTGTATGTAGTCCTATCTTCATGTCTACGTTCCTCCCTCTGTATGTAGTCCTATCTTCATGTCTACGTTCCGTCCTCTGTATGTAGTCCTATCTTCATGTCTACGTTCCGTCCTCTGTATGTAGTCCTATCTTCATGTCTACGTTCCTCCCTCTGTATGTAGTCCTATCTTCATGTCTACGTTCCTCCCTCTGTATGTTGTCCTATCTTCATGTCTACGTTCCTCCCTCTGTATGTAGTCCTATCTTCATGTCTACGTTCCTCTCTCTGTATGTAGTCCTATCTTCATGTCTACGTTCCTCCCTCTGTATGTAGTCCTATCTTCATGTCTACGTTCCTCCCTCTGTATGTAGTCCTGTCTTCATGTCTACGTTCCTCCCTCTGTATGTAGTCCTATCTTCATGTCTACGTTCCGTCCTCTGTATGTAGTCCTATCTTCATGTCTACGTTCCTCCCTCTGTATGTAGTCCTATCTTCATGTCTACGTTCCGTCCTCTGTATGTAGTCCTATCTTCATGTCTACGTTCCTCCTCTGTATGTAGTCCTATCTTCATGTCTACGTTCCTCCCTCTGTATGTAGTCCTATCTTCATGTCTACGTTCCTCCCTCTGTATGTAGTCATATCTTCATGTCTACGTTCCGTCCTCTGTATGTAGTCCTATCTTCATGTCTACGTTCCTCTCTCTGTATGTAGTCCTATCTTCATGTCTACGTTCCGTCCTCTGTATGTAGTCCTATCTTCATGTCTCCGGTTCTCCCTCTGTATGTAGTCCTATCTTCATGTCTACGTTCCTCCCTCTGTATGTAGTCCTATCTTCATGTCTACGTTCCGTCCTCTGTATGTAGTCCTATCTTCATGTCTACGTTCCGTCCTCTGTATGTAGTCCTATCTTCACGTCTCCGGTTCTCCCTCTGTATGTAGTCCTATCTTCATGTCTACGTTCCTCCCTCTGTATGTAGTCCTATCTTCATGTCTACGTTCCGTCCTCTGTATGTAGTCCTATCTTCATGTCTACGTTCCTCCCTCTGTATGTTGTCCTATCTTCATGTCTACGTTCCTCCCTCTGTATGTAGTCCTATCTTCATGTCTACGTTCCGTCCTCTGTATGTAGTCCTATCTTCATGTCTACGTTCCTCCCTCTGTATGTAGTCCTATCTTCATGTCTACATTCCTCTCTCTGTATGTAGTCCTATCTTCATGTCTACGTTCCTCCCTCTGTATGTAGTCCTATCTTCATGTCTACGTTCCGTCCTCTGTATGTAGTCCTATCTTCATGTCTACGTTCCTCCCTCTGTATGTAGTCCTATCTTCATGTCTACGTTCCGTCCTCTGTATGTAGTCCTATCTTCATGTCTACGTTCCTCCCTCTGTATGTAGTCCTATCTTCATGTCTACATTCCTCTCTCTGTATGTAGTCCTATCTTCATGTCTATGTTCCGTCCTCTGTATGTAGTCCTATCTTCATGTCTACGTTCCGTCCTCTGTATGTAGTCCTATCTTCATGTATCCGGTTCTTCCCCCTCTGTATGTAGTCCTATCTTCATGTCTACGTTCCTCCCTCTGTATGTAGTCCTATCTTCATGTCTACATTCCTCTCTCTGTATGTAGTCCTATCTTCATGTCTACGTTCCGTCCTCTGTATGTAGTCCTATCTTCATGTCTACGTTCCTCTCTCTGTATGTAGTCCTATCTTCATGTCTACGTTCCGTCCTCTGTATGTAGTCCTATCTTCATGTCTACGTTCCTCTCTCTGTATGTAGTCCTATCTTCATGTCTACGTTCCGTCCTCTGTATGTAGTCCTATCTTCATGTCTACGTTCCGTCCTCTGTATGTAGTCCTATCTTCATGTCTACGTTCCTCCCTCTGTATGTAGTCCTATCTTCATGTCTACGTTCCTCCCTCTGTATGTAGTCCTATCTTCATGTCTACGTTCCTCCCTCTGTATGTAGTCCTATCTTCATGTCTACGTTCCGTCCTCTGTATGTAGTCCTATCTTCATGTCTCCGGTTCTCCCTCTGTATGTAGTCCTGTCTTCATGTCTACGTTCCTCCCTCTGTATGTAGTCCTATCTTCATGTCTTCATGTCTACGTTCCTCCCTCTGTATGTAGTCCTATCTTCATGTCTACGTTCCTCCTCTCTGTATGTAGTCCTATCTTCATGTCTACGTTCCGTCCTCTGTATGTAGTCCTATCTTCATGTCTACGTTCCGTCCTCTGTATGTAGTCCTATCTTCATGTCTACGTTCCTCCCTCTGTATGTAGTCCTATCTTCATGTCTACGTTCCTCCCTCTGTATGTAGTCCTATCTTCATGTCTACGTTCCTCCCTCTGTATGTAGTCCTATCTTCATGTCTACGTTCCGTCCTCTGTATGTAGTCCTATCTTCATGTCTACGTTCCGTCCTCTGTATGTAGTCCCTATCTTCATGTCTACGTTCCTCCCTCTGTATGTAGTCCTATCTTCATGTCTACGTTCCTCCCTCTGTATGTAGTCCTATCTTCATGTCTACGTTCCTCCCTCTGTATGTAGTCCTATCTTCATGTCTACGTTCCTCCCTCTGTATGTAGTCCTATCTTCATGTCTACGTTCCGTCCTCTGTATGTAGTCCTATCTTCATGTCTACGTTCCGTCCTCTGTATGTAGTCCTATCTTCATGTCTACGTTCCGTCCTCTGTATGTAGTCCTATCTTCATGTCTCCGGTTCTCCCTCTGTATGTAGTCCTGTCTTCATGTCTACGTTCCTCCCTCTGTATGTAGTCCTATCTTCATGTCTACGTTCCTCCCTCTGTACATAGTTTGATCTTCCTTCATTTCCTTGTCCCCAATAGGCGGTCGGTTTAAGAAGGAGATTGTGGTGGACGGACAGAGCTACCTTCTTCTGATCAGAGATGAGGGCGGGCCCCCGGAGATGCAGGTATGTCGGTTCCTCTTCGTTGTTCTTTTGATGTGTTGTGCCGGACTCTCCTTCCCGCTGTCCCCTCCCCGGTCTCCCCCCCCCGGTCTCCCCTCCCCGGTCTCCCCTCCCCGGTCTCCCCTCCCCGGTCTCCCCTCCCCGGTCTCCCCTCCCCTCCCCCGGTCCCCTCCCCCTCCCCGGTCTCCCCCTCCCGATCTCCCCTCCCCGATCTCCCCTCACCGATCTCCCCTCACCGGTCTCCCCTCACCGATCTCCTCTCACCGGTCTCCCCTCACCGGTCTCCCCTCCCCCCCGGTCTCCCCTCCCCGGTCTCCCCTCCCCGGTCTCCCCTCCCCGGTCTCCCTCCCCTCCCCGGTCTCCCCTCACCGGTCTCCCCTCACCGGTCTCCCCCCCTCACCGATCTCCCCTCACCGATCTCCCCTCACCGGTCTCCCCTCACCGATCTCCCCTCACCGGTCTCCCCTCCCCGGTCTCCCCCTCCCCGGTCTCCCCTCACCGGTCTCCCCTCACCGGTCTCCCCTCACCGGTCTCCCCGGTCACCGGTCTCCCCGGTCTCCCCTCCCCGATCTCCCCTCCCCGATCTCCCCTCACCGATCTCCCCCTCACCGGTCTCCCCTCACCGGTCTCCCCTCACCGGTCTCCCCTCACCGGGTCTCCCCTCTCCGGTCTCCCCTCCCCGGTCCCCCCTCCCCGATCTCCCCTCACCGGTCTCCCCCTCACCGGTCTCCCCTCACCGATCTCCCCTCACCGGTCTCCCCTCACCGGTCTCCCCTCACCGATCTCCTCTCACCGATCTCCTCTCACCGGTCTCCCCTCCCCGGTCTCCCCTCCCCGGTCTCCCCTCCCCGGTCTCCCCCTCACCGGTCTCCCCTCACCGGTCCTCCCCTCACCGGTCTCCCCTCCCCTCCCAGGTCTCCCCCCCCGGTCTCCCCTCCCCGGTCTCCCCTCCCCGGTCTCCCCTCCCCGGTCTCCTCTCACCGATCTCCCCCCCCCCGGTCTCCCCTCCCCGGTCTCCTCTCACCGATCTCCCCTCCCCGGTCTCCCCTCACCGATCTCCTCTCACCGATCTCTCCTTCTCTCCCTCAGTTTGCTGCGTGGGTTGATGCCGTCGTGTTTGTCTTCAGCCTGGAGGATGAGATCAGTTTCCAGACAGTGTTTAATTATTACGCCCGTCTGTCCAGTTGTCGCAACACAGCCGATGTCCCCATGGTGCTCGTAGGGACTCAAGGTACTGTGATCATTCTGGGCCCCCATGGTGCTCGTAGGGACTCAAGGTACTGTGATCATTCTGGGCCCCCATGGTGCTCGTAGGGACTCAAGGTACTGTGATCATTCAGGGCCCCCATGGTGCTCGTAGGGACTCAAGGTACTGTGATCATTCAGGGCCCCCATGGTGCTCGTAGGGACTCAAGGTACTGTGATCATTCAGGGCCCCCATGGTGTATGTAGGGACTCAAGGTACTGTGATCATTCAGGGCCCCCATGGTGTATGTAGGGACACAAGGTACTGTGATCATTCAGGGCCCCCATGGTGCTCGTAGGGACTCAAGGTACTGTGATCATTCAGGGCCCCCATGGTGTATGTAGGGACTCAAGGTACTGTGATCATTCAGGGCCCCCATGGGGCTCGTAGGGACTCAAGGTACTGTGATCATTCAGGGCCCCCATGGTGGTGCTCGTAGGGACTCAAGTTACTGTGATCATTCAGGGCCCCATGGTGTGGGGGTGATTGCTGTGTGTGTGATGGGGGTGATTGCTGTGTGATGATGGGGGTGATTGCTGTGTGTGATGATGGGGGTGATTGCTGTGTGTGATGATGGGGGTGATTGCTGTGTGTGATGATGGGGGTGATGTGTGTGTGATGATGATGGGGTGATTTGGGTGTGTGATGATGGAGGTGATGTGTGTGATGGGGGTGATGATGTGTGATGATGGGGGTGATTGCTGTGTGTGATGATGGGGGGTGATTGCTGTGTGGATGATGGGGGTGTGATGTGTGATGATGGGGGTGATTGCTGTGTGTGATGATGGGGGTGATTGCTGTGTGTGATGATGGGGGTGATTGCTGTGTGTGAAATGATGGGGGTGATGTGTGATGGGGGGTGATGTGTGATGATGGAGGTGATTGCTGTGTGTGATGATGGGGGTGATTGTGTGTGGATGATGGGGGGATTGTGTGTGATGATGGGGGTGATGGGGGGGTGTGATTGGTGGGGAGTATGGGGGGGTGATGATGAGGATGGGGGGTGCTTGATGTGTGTGGATGATGGGGGTGTGTGATGTGATGGGGGGGTGATTGGTGTGTGATGGGGGGGGGTGATGTGGATGATGGGGGTGATGGTTTTGTGTGATGATGGGGTGATGGGGTGTGATGATGATGGGGATGTGTGATGATGGGGGGGATTGTGTGATGATGGGGGTGGGATGTGTGATGATTGGGGGGTGATGTGTGATGATGGGGGGGATTGTTGTGTGATGATGGGGGTGTTGTGGTGTGGGATGGGGGTGATTGGGTGTGTGATGATGGGGGTGGTGATTGTGGTGTGATGATGGGGGTGATGTTGGGTGATGATGGGGGTGATGTGTGATGATGGGGGTGATGTGTGTGATGATGGGGGTGATTGTTGTGTGATGATGGGGGTGATTGTTGTGATGATGGGGGGATGTTGTGATGATGATGGGGGGTGATTGTGTGTGTGATGGGGGTGGGTTAATGATGGGGGTGATGTGTGATGATGGGGGGGGGGCTGTGTGATGATGGGGGTGATGTGTGTGATGATGGGGGGGGATGTGTGTGATGATGGGGGGGTGATTGCTGTGTTAATGATGGGGGTGTGGGGATGATGGGGGGGGTTGGGGGATGGGTGATGATGGGGGGATGGGTGTGATGATGGGGGGGATGTTGGTGTGATGATGGGGGTGATTGGTTGTGTGATGATGGGGTGATTGCTGGGGAAAGATGATGGGGGTGATGTGTGTGATGATGGGGGTGATGTGTGATGATGGAAGTGATTGGGGTTGTGTGTGATGATGGGGGTGATGGGTGATGATGGGGGGGGTGATTGCTGGTGATGATGTGGGGGGGTGATTGGGTGTGTGATGGGTGGGGGGATGTGTGGGATGGGGGTGATTGGGGTGGGGGGGGGGGGGGATGGTGTGATGATGATGATGGGGTGTGATGATGGGGGTGATGTTGTGGGGGAAATGATGTGGGGGTGATGTGTGTGGGTGATGGGGGTGGGTTGTGTGATGATGGGGGTGATTGTGTGTGATGATGGGGGGATGATGGGGGTGATGTGGTGATGGGGGGGTGATGTGTGATGATGGGGGGTGATGTGTTGATGATGATGGGGTGATTGCTGTGTGATGATGGGGGGGTGATTGCTGTGTTGTGTGATGATGGGGGGTGATTGTTGGGGGTGATTGCTGTGTGATGATGGGGGTGATGTGTGATGATGGGGGTGATTGGGTGTGTGATGATGGGGGTGATGATGGGGGTGATTGTTGTGTGGGTGATTGAGGTGAACAGTCCTTCTCCTGGTTACCGACAGTCCTCCTCCTGGTTACCGACAGTCCTCCTCCTGGTTACCGACAGTCCTCCTCCTGGTTACCGACAGTCCTCCTCCTGGTTACCGACAGTCCTCCTCCTGGTTACCGACAGTCCTCCTCCTGGTCACTGACAGTCCTCCTCCTGGTCACCGACAGTCCTCCTCCTGGTTACCGACAGTCCTTCTCCTGGTTACCGACAGTCCTTCTCCTGGTTACCGACAGTCCTTCTCCTGGTTACCGACAGTCCTTCTCCTGGTTACCGACAGTCCTCCTCCTGGTCACCGACAGTCCTCCTCCTGGTCACCGACAGTCCTCCTCCTGGTCACCGACAGTCCTCCTCCTGGTCACCGACAGTCCTCCTCCTGGTCACCGACAGTCCTCCTCCTGGTCACCGACAGTCCTCCTCCTGGTCACCGACAGTCCTTCTCCTGGTTACCGACAGTCCTTCTCCTGGTTACCGACAGTCCTTCTCCTGGTCACCGACAGTCCTCCTCCTGGTCACCGACAGTCCTCCTCCTGGTCACCGACAGTCCTCCTCCTGGTCACCGACAGTCCTCCTCCTGGTCACCGACAGTCCTCCTCCTGGTCACCGACAGTCCTCCTCCTGGTCACCGACAGTCCTCCTCCTGGTCACCGACAGTCCTCCTCCTGGTTACCGACAGTCCTTCTCCTGGTTACCGACAGTCCTCCTCCTGGTTACCGACAGTCCTCCTCCTGGTTACCGACAGTCCTCCTCCTGGTTACCGACAGTCCTCCTCCTGGTTACCGACAGTCCTCCTCCTGGTTACCGACAGTCCTCCTCCTGGTTACCGACAGTCCTGCTCCTGGTCACCGACAGTCCTGCTCCTGGTCACCGACAGTCCTGCTCCTGGTCACCGACAGTCCTCCTCCTGGTTACCGACAGTCCTCCTCCTGGTTACCGACAGTCCTCCTCCTGGTTACCGACAGTCCTCCTCCTGGTTACTGACAGTCCTCCTCCTCTGGTTACTGACAGTCCTCCTCCTGGTCACTGACAGCCCTCCTCCTGGTCACTGACAGCCCTCCTCCTGGTCACTGACAGCCCTCCTCCTGGTCACTGACAGCCCTCCTCCTGGTCACTGACAGCCCTCCTCCTGGTCACTGACAGCCCTCCTCCTGGTCACTGACAGCCCTCCTCCTGTCACTGACAGTCGTCCTCCTGCTTACTGACGTTTTATCTGCTGACCTTCCCAGATGCCATCAGTGCAACCAACCCGCGAGTGATTGATGACGCCCGCGCCCGGAAACTGTCCAATGACCTGAAGCGCTGCACCTACTACGAGACGTGCGCTACGTACGGCCTGAACGTGGAGCGCGTCTTCCAGGACGGTAGGTCCCACCATGCTTCTGTCCTCAGTCCTCCATCTTCCTAGAACCTTCAGCTCTTCTCACCTTCCCTTCATTCTGTCCCGTCCAATGAGGAGCTCAGGAAGTCCCACACTGTCAGGTTATACCTCCACCTATGGGAGGATCGGCCAGACAGTGTAGGCCGGCCCACATTAATCCCGCCTCCTCCCAGCATGCCCCAGGCTTTGCTGCTGTCCTAGGAGGAGAGATGTCTTGTCTCTGCTGAGAAAAGCTTTTCCTTCAGTCCACGTCTCTGCTTGACATCTGCGTCTGCCGTCCTCTGCCTGCCTATGGAGAGCCATATCTGGTCCCTCTGGGTTGGGAGTATCCTGGATGTGACCTTCAGGCATTGGGTTCAGTGTGTGTCCAGACGTGGCATGGAGGAGCCCTGACCTTCCAGACTTGGTTGTATCCGGAACCTTCAGGCATTGGGTTCAGTGTGTGTCCAGACGTGGCATGGAGGAGCCCTGACCTTCCAGACTTGGTTGTATCCGGAACCTTCAGGCATTGGGTTCAGCGTGTGTCCAGACGTGGCATAGAGGAGCCCTGACCTTCCAGACTTGGTTGTATCCGGAACCTTCAGGCATTGGGTTCAGTGTGTGTCCAGACGTGGCATGGAGGAGCCCTGACCTTCCAGACTTGGTTGTATCCGGAACCTTCAGGCATTGGGTTCAGCGTGTGTCCAGACGTGGCATAGAGGAGGAGCCCTGACCTTCCAGACTTGGTTGTATCCGGAACCTTCAGGCATTGGGTTCAGTGTGTGTCCAGACGTGGCATGGAGGAGCCCTGACCTTCCAGACTTGGTTGTATCCGGAACCTTCAGGCATTGGGTTCAGCGTGTGTCCAGACGTGGCATAGAGGAGGAGCCCTGACCTTCCAGACTTGGTTGTATCCGGAACCTTCAGGCATTGGGTTCAGTGTGTGTCCAGGTGTTGCATGGAGGAGCCCTGACCTTCCAGACTTGGTTGTATCCGGAACCTTCAGGCATTGGGTTCAGTGTGTGTCCAGGTGTTGCATGGAGGAGCCCTGACCTTCCAGACTTGGTTGTATCCGGAACCTTCAGGCATTGGGTTCAGTGTGTGTCCAGACGTGGCATGGAGGAGCCCTGACCTTCCAGACTTGGTTGTATCCGGAACCTTCAGGCATTGGGTTCAGTGTGTTTCCAGACGTGGCATGGAGGAGCCCTGACCTTCCAGACTTGGTTGTATCCGGAACCTTCAGGCATTGGGTTCAGCGTGTGTCCAGGTGTTGCATGGAGGAGCCCTGACCTTCCAGACTTGGTTGTATCCGGAACCTTCATGCATTGGGTTCAGCGTGTGTCCAGACGTGGCATAGTGCAGCCCTGACCTTCCAGGCTTGGTTGTATCCGGAACCTTCAGGCATTGGGTTCAGCGTGTGTCCAGACGTGGCATAGAGGAGGAGCCCTGACCTTCCAGACTTGGTTGTATCCGGAACCTTCAGACATTGGGTTCAGTGTGTGTCCAGGTGTTGCATGGAGGAGCCCTGACCTTCCAGACTTGGTTGTATCCGGAACCTTCAGGCATTGGGTTCAGTGTGTGTCCAGACGTGGCATAGTGCAGCCCTGACCTTCCAGACTTGGTTGTATCCGGAACCTTCAGGCATTGGGTTCAGCGTGTGTCCAGACGTGGCATAGAGGAGGAGCCCTGACCTTCCAGACTTGGTTGTATCCGGAACCTTCAGGCATTGGGTTCAGCGTGTGTCCAGACGTGGCACAGAGGAGGAGCCCTGACCTTCCAGACTTGGTTGTATCCGGAATCTTCAGGCATTGGGTTCAGCGTGTGTCCAGACGTGGCATAGAGGAGGATCCCTCACCTTCCAGACTTGGTTGTATCCGGAACCTTCGGCATTAGGTTCAGTGTGTGTCCAGACGTGGCATAGAGGAGGAGCCCTGACCTTCCAGACTTGGTTGTATCCGGAATCTTCAGGCATTAGGTTCAGTGTGTGTCCAGACGTGGCATAGAGGAGGAGCCCTGACCTTCCAGACTTGGTTGTATCCAGAATCTTCAGGCATTAGGTTCCGCGTGTGTCCAGACGTGGCATGGAGGAGCCCTGACCTTCCAGACTTGGTTGTATCCGGAACCTTCAGGCATTGGGTTCAGCGTGTGTCCAGACGTGGCATAGAGGAGGAGCCCTGACCTTCCAGACTTGGTTGTATCCGGAACCTTCAGGCATTAGGTTCAGTGTGTGTCCAGACGTGGCATGGAGGAGCCCTGACCTTCCAGACTTGGTTGTATCCGGAACCTTCAGGCATTGGGTTCAGCGTGTGTCCAGACGTGGCATAGAGGAGGAGCCCTGACCTTCCAGACTTGGTTGTATCCGGAACCTTCAGGCATTGGGTTCAGTGTGTGTCCAGGTGTTGCATGGAGGAGCCCTGACCTTCCAGACTTGGTTGTATCCGGAACCTTCAGGCATTGGGTTCAGTGTGTGTCCAGGTGTTGCATGGAGGAGCCCTGACCTTCCAGACTTGGTTGTATCCGGAACCTTCAGGCATTGGGTTCAGTGTGTGTCCAGACGTGGCATGGAGGAGCCCTGACCTTCCAGACTTGGTTGTATCCGGAACCTTCAGGCATTGGGTTCAGTGTGTTTTCCAGACGTGGCATGGAGGAGCCCTGACCTTCCAGACTTGGTTGTATCCGGAACCTTCAGGCATTGGGTTCAGCGTGTGTCCAGGTGTTGCATGGAGGAGCCCTGACCTTCCAGACTTGGTTGTATCCGGAACCTTCATGCATTGGGTTCAGCGTGTGTCCAGACGTGGCATAGTGCAGCCCTGACCTTCCAGGCTTGGTTGTATCCGGAACCTTCAGGCATTGGGTTCAGCGTGTGTCCAGACGTGGCATAGAGGAGGAGCCCTGACCTTCCAGACTTGGTTGTATCCGGAACCTTCAGACATTGGGTTCAGTGTGTGTCCAGGTGTTGCATGGAGGAGCCCTGACCTTCCAGACTTGGTTGTATCCGGAACCTTCAGGCATTGGGTTCAGTGTGTGTCCAGACGTGGCATAGTGCAGCCCTGACCTTCCAGACTTGGTTGTATCCGGAACCTTCAGGCATTGGGTTCAGCGTGTGTCCAGACGTGGCATAGAGGAGGAGCCCTGACCTTCCAGACTTGGTTGTATCCGGAACCTTCAGGCATTGGGTTCAGCGTGTGTCCAGACGTGGCACAGAGGAGGAGCCCTGACCTTCCAGACTTGGTTGTATCCGGAATCTTCAGGCATTGGGTTCAGCGTGTGTCCAGACGTGGCATAGAGGAGGATCCCTCACCTTCCAGACTTGGTTGTATCCGGAACCTTCGGCATTAGGTTCAGTGTGTGTCCAGACGTGGCATAGAGGAGGAGCCCTGACCTTCCAGACTTGGTTGTATCCGGAATCTTCAGGCATTAGGTTCAGTGTGTGTCCAGACGTGGCATAGAGGAGGAGCCCTGACCTTCCAGACTTGGTTGTATCCAGAATCTTCAGGCATTAGGTTCCGCGTGTGTCCAGACGTGGCATAGAGGAGGAGCCCTGACCTTCCAGACTTGGTTGTATCCGGAACCTTCAGGCATTAGGTTCAGTGTGTGTCCAGGCGTGGTATGGAGGAGCCCTGACCTTCCAGACTTGGTTGTATCCGGAACCTTCAGGCGTTAGGTTCAGTGTGTGTCCAGACGTGGCATAGAGGAGCCCTGACCTTCCAGACTTGGTTGTATCCGGAACCTTCAGGCATTAGGTTGTGTGTGTCCAGGCATGGCATACTGCAGCCCTCACCTTCCAGACTTGGTTGTATCCGGAACCTTCAGGCATTAGGTTCAGCGTGTGTCCAGACGTGGCATAGCACAGCCCTGACCTTCCAGACTTGGTTATATCCGGAACCTTCAGGCATTAGGTTCAGCGTGTGTCCAGGCGTGGCATAGAGGAGCCCTGACCTTCCAGACTTGGTTGTATCCGGAACCTTCAGGCATTAGGTTCAGTGTGTGTCCAGGCGTGGCATAGAGGAGCCCTGACCTTCCAGACTTGGTTGTATCCGGAACCTTCAGGCATTAGGTTTCAGTGTGTGTCCAGGCGTGGCATAGAGGAGCCCTGACCTTCCAGACTTGGTTGTATCCGGAACCTTCAGGCATTAGGTTCAGTGTGTGTCCAGGCGTGGCATAGAGGAGGAGCCTGACCTTCAGACTTGGTGGTATCCAGAACCTTCAGAAATTGGGGCTGGAAGCAGCTCACCCCGTGGAATGTTTTGGTTCTAGTCCTGGACACGGCCCAAGGCAGAGAAGCTCCAATCTCTCAGCTCTGTCCCCAGACTTGTACCTTTCTGTCTGGGAGTTGCTTGACTACCCTTCTACAGTTGTGACCAAAATTATTCAACCCCCACTGAAATTGAGTGTTTTGGCCAGTTTGACATTGCTTTTGATCATTCAGTCATCTTGCTTACATTTACATTAAAGAGGCACTTGTAGGTCAGACAAATATAACATAACAGTTATAATGAAATAACCACAAATGTCTTTTCTGTGCTCACAGCATTATCAGTTTTATTCAACCCCCAAGTGACATTCAATCTTAGTACTTAGTACAGCATCCTTTTACAGTTATAACAGCTTTTAAACGTGAAGCATAGCTTGACACAAGTGTCTTGCAGCGATCTACGGGTATCTTCGCCCATTCTTCATGGGCAAAGGCCTCCAGTTCAGTCACATTCTTAGGCTTGCGCACTGCAACTGCTTTCTTTAAGTCCCACCAGAGGTTCTCAATCGGATTTAAGTCTGGTGACTGCGATGGCCACTCCAAAATGTTCCAGCCTTTCCTCTGCAACCATGCTCTAGTGGACTTGGAGGTATGCTTGGGATCATTGTCCTGTTGAAAGGTCCAACGTCTCCCAAGCCTCAGGTGTGTGACGGACTGCATCACGTTTCCATCCAATATCTCCTGGTACTGAAGAGAATTCATGGTACCTTGCACACGCTGAAGCTTCCCTGTACCTGCAGAAGCAAAACAGCCCCAAAGCATGATTGACCCCTCCACCATGCTTCACAGTAGGCAAGGTGTTCTTTTTCATCATAGGCCTTGTTCTTCCTCCTCCAAACATAGCGTTGATCCATGGGCCCAAACAGTTCTAATTTTGTTTCATCAGTCCACAGAACACTATCCCACAACTTTTGTGGTTTGTCCACATGGCTTTTGGCATACTGCAGTCGACTCTTCTTATTCTTTGGAGACAGCAAGGGGGTACGCCTGGGAGTTCTGGCACGGAGGCCTTCATTACGCAGTGTGCGTCTTATTGTCTGGGCTGAAACTTCTGTACCACATCTGACAAATCTTTTCTCAGTTCCTCAGCAGTCACACGGGGACTTCTCTCCACTCTACGCTTCAGGTAGCGCACAGCAGTCGAAGTCAGCATCTTCTTTCTGCCACGACCAGGTAGCGTTTTCAACAGTGCCCTTTGCCTTGAATTTGCGAATGATGCTTCCTAAGGTGTCTCTTGGTATGTTTAACATCTTTGCAATCTTCTTATAGCCATTGCCCTTCCTGTGAAGAGAAATCACCTCTTCTCTTGTCTTCCTGGACCATTCTCTTGCCTTCACCATGTTTGTAACCACACCAGTAAATGTCTAGAAGGAGCTGAGTATCACAGTCATTTTAAAGCTGCCTAATTGGTGCTTATTATGCTTGATTGCTGCTCGGTGACATCCACAGGTGTTTTCAATACCTGATGGAAAGCACCTGTATGAACCTCTGTTCTTCAGAGTGGTAGTCTTTAAGGGGTTGAATAATTGTGGCAATGAAGAAACCACATAAGAACCATTTACTACTGTATTACATAAACAATTGATGTCATTTTAGTTGCATTTGGGTAGTTACAACGTCCTTGTAGGATTTGATTCTGAATACAATTCCAAATGTACACTATAGTCCCTAAACCCCTTTACAGCATTGGGGGTTGAATAATTTTGGTCACAACTGTATGTGAGGGTTCTAGGACTGGTGGTAGCCTCCTTGTGAAGGAATCCCATTTGTCCAGTTCCACACCAATCCCGTAAAACAGAACAGCCTTTGCGGAGAAGGTCAGTCCGTTCCGTGGACACAGCAGTTCTGATGCTGAGGACCAGGTTGGCCTTGGCTTGGTGACTCAGGAAGTTATCTCTGGTGTCAGGAAAGTCCTTCTTTCTGTTCTCAGTGTTGCTGCATTTTGTTCGAGAGGGCATGTGGCGATCCCTAGAGGATGTTCGACCCGCCTCTCCCACTATGGGAAGCAGTGCAATTACAGAACGTGTCGCATAACTGTGGGGACAGCCTAGTCCACTCCTACGGAACGGTGTCTTGTGGATCACAGTCTATCTCCGTCATATCGAATACATAACGCAGTGAGAACTAGGACGCCGCACTACTTTTCTCTGATCAACAGCGTGACAGGATCCTACCACTACGACATCGGTGTCCAGCCGGTCTGGACCATGCTCCGTGTCTTCTGATCGTTCCATGAGATTCAGACCTTTTGGTCTCGGGTCAAACATTGGACCTACGCACGCCCGACGATGTGGCAGCATTTCTTCTTCGTTTAGCTCCCCTTTCCTCGAAAACGATATAAAGGCTCCCTATTGATCCATTGGCTCAACGCCGCAAAGGCTTGCATTCCATTGGAAGCACACATTGGCCCCACCTATCGGATTGTGGTTTGCTAAGATCACCGAAATTAAACTTGTGGAAGAGATAACGGCCTCGACCAACCACATGGAGGCGAGATTCTGGAACACGAGGTTCTATTGGACACGATTCACCTTTACTTCCCAATATGTGGCCTCGACCAACCGCACGGAGGAGAGATTCTGGAACACGAGGTTCTATTGGACACGATTCACCTTTACTTCCCAATATGTGGCCTCGACCAACCGCACGGAGGAGAGATTCTGGAACACGAGGTTCTATTGGACACGATTCACCTGTACTTCCCAAAATGTGGCTCTACTCCACTCTCCAGCCTGAACCGAATCTGACCGCTCATCTATGGGGACACCACCGGCCGCCACCACCGATCCTTTCTCCTCACCTCCTCGATCCTTCTCCTCACCTCCTCGATCTTTCTCCTCGCCTCCTCGATCTTTTTCCTCACCTCGATCCTTCTCACCTCCTCGATTTTTCTTCTCACCTCCTCGATTTTTCTCCTCGCCTCCTCGATCTTTCTCCTCGATCTTTCTCCTTTATCTTTCTCCTTGCCTCCTCGATCTTTTTCCTCAATCTTTCTCCTCGCCTCCTCGATCTTTCTCCTCGATCTTTCTCCTCGCCTCCTCGATCTTTCTCCCTCGCCTCCTCGATCTTTCTCCTCGCCTCCTCGATCTTTCTCCTCGCCTCCTCGATCTTTCTCCTCGCCTCCTCGATCTTTCTTCTCTCTCGATCTTTCTCCTCGATCTTTCTCCTCGATCTTTCTCCTCGCCTTCTCGATCTTTCTCCTCGCCTTCTCGATCTTTCTCCTCGATCTTTCTCCTCGCCTCCTCGATCTTTCTCCTCGATCTTTCTCCTCGCCTCCTCGATCTTTCTCCTCGATCTTTCTCCTCGCCTCCTCGATCTTTCTCCTCGCCTCCTCGATCTTTCTCCTCGCCTCCTCGATCTTTCTCCTCGCCTCCCTCGATCTCTCTCCTCGATCTTTCTCCTCGCCTCCTCGATCTTTCTCCTCGCCTCCTCGATCTTTCTCCTCGCCTCCTCGATCTTTCTCCTCGCCTCCTCGATCTTTCTCCTCGCCTCCTCGATCTTTCTCCTCGCCTCCTCGATCTTTCTCCTCGCCTCCTCGATCTTTCTCCTCGCCTACTCGATCTTTCTCCTCGATCTTTCTCCTCGATCTTTCTCCTCGATCTTTCTCCTCGATCTTTCTCCTCGATCTTTCTCCTCCTCGCCTCCTCGATCTTTCTCCTCGATCTTTCTCCTCGCCTCCTCTATTGTTCTCCTCGCCTCCTCTATCGTTCTCCTTTTATTTTTCTTCTGTATTCCATGTTCACCGTGACGCCTCTGGATAGGTAGCCCGGGGGTGACAAAGGAATCTTCCCAGTCTGTGTCCTCCATGGTGACCCCCTAACCCTTTTTGGTTCAGTTATTACTTGGTGGCACTCTGGTCCCTCATAGATTGTCTTTTCCCGGTCGATGTTTGCACTGCCTCGGGTTTCTGTGTTCACCTGCACCACCGAGGTTATCTTCGCTACCTGAAGCACTTCAAACTCAGCTTGTTGTGTCCGTCTTTTTGTGTGATTTGTTTCGATACTGAGCTTGTCGGGCTGGGGTGGAGTCCTGGACATGTTGGTGCGGTGACCAGAACATTGGGAGGCTCTTGTCTTCTGATACTTTTGGAAGGCAGATGTCCTCAGAATGGTCCCTATATCTAAGTCCCGGTTCACGTATATGCGGCCGTGTGGGCCACATTTTGCGCGTCCACTCATGTGAATGGACTCCTGTGCCCCGGGACACGCAGAGAAGAAGTCCCTGCACTTCTTCTGAAAACGCCCACACACGGGAACCTTGGCTCCCAGTACAGTTGCGTTTTTCAGTGCGGGTGGCGTACCATTAGAACTAATGGCACCCGAGTCCACAGTCATATGTGCGGGTGGATTTGAACCTAGCCTAAAGGTATTCCAGGACTTGATTCATAGGTGGGAATGCCAGAGGTGGACCACCTGGCCTCCATGGTTAGGGTTACAAAAATCTGGACAGGTTTTCTCTCCAGGTACAGAGATCCTCCAGCAGAATCAGTGGTGGTTCTGTGGAATCGGTAGACCCTGATCTACGTCTTTTTTTCCACCTCGTCTGCTTCACAGGATGGAGATGGAGAGCATTCATGTGATCGTTATGGCTCTGGATTGTCCCAGGTGGATGTGCTGTTCCAGCCTGATGGATTCTTGATGGGCTTTTCCAATCTTTGGGATCTTCTGCCTCAGTGACCATTTTACCATCCAGCTTCACAGCTGCTATCTTAAAGGAATCCCCATTAAAACGCAGGTTCTGAGGGACACATCCAGCTCGCTGGTTGCTAAGTCTACATCTTTCCTGCTTACCAACCTACATGGAAGGAATACTTCGCTGGGTTCTGAGGGACACATCCAGCTCGCTGGTTGCTAAGTCTACATCTTTCCTGCTTACCAACCTACATGGAAGGAATACTTCTCTGGGTTCTGAGGGACACATCCAGCTCGCTGGTTGCTAAGTCTACATCTTTCCTGCTTACCAACCTACATGGAAGGAATACTTCGCTGGGTTCTGAGGGACACATCCAGCTCGCTGGTTGCTAAGTCTACATCTTTCCTGCTTACCAACCTACATGGAAGGAATACTTCGCTGGGTTCTGAGGGACACATCCAGCTCGCTGGTTGCTAAGTCTACATCTTTCCTGCTTACCAACCTACATGGAAGGAATACTTCGCTGGGTTCTGAGGGACACATCCAGCTCGCTGGTTGCTAAGTCTACATCTTTCCTGCTTACCAACCTACATGGAAGGAATACTTCGCTGGGTTCTGAGGGACACATCCAGCTCGCTGGTTGCTAAGTCTACATCTTTCCTGCTTACCAACCTACATGGAAGGAATACTTCGCTGGGTTCTGAGGGACACATCCAGCTCGCTGGTTGCTAAGTCTACATCTTTCCTGCTTACCAACCTACATGAAAGGAATACTTCGCTGGGTTCTGAGGGACACATCCAGCTCGCTGGTTGCTAAGTCTACATCTTTCCTGCTTACCAACCTACATGGAAGGAATACTTCGCTGGGTTCTGAGGGACACATCCAGCTCGCTGGTTGCTAAGTCTACATCTTTCCTGCTCACCAACCTACATGGAAGGAATACTTCGCTGGGTTCTGAGGGACACATCCAGCTCGCTGGTTGCTAAGTCTACATCTTTCCTGCTTACCAACCTACATGGAAGGAATACTTCGCTGGGTGCAGGGTGTGAAGTTTACACCCCGGAAAGTCAACTGTGGGATGAATCCTGGCCTTTCAGCAGCTTCATTAGGACCAGCGTTTGGCCATCAACACTATGAAGCGTCTGAGGGTCGAATGCCATTTTTGGTCAAGACTTTTGTGCAGGGTTTGGCTCCCCGTGTTCACTCCTTGTGACCCCGTAGGATCTAAATTTGGTTGTCTTGGCAATTCCAGGCATATTGCCCTTTCTACTGTGATTGCTAAGATGGCCTTTGAGGTGAGGGACCCGAGCTGGAACTCATCTCATCTTTCTCAGCTTACACAAGGACAAGCTGGTGTTGAGGCCCAGAATTTCCTTCCGACCTAAAATAGTTTTGCCTTTCACCTCAGCCAGGACATGGTTCTTCCATGTGTGTGGGCCAGCTCCTCAGAAACCGATTTCAGTCCGTTCCATGGAGGTAGTTCAGGCCGGGAGTTTCTTGCAGCCATGACTTCCTTCAGGAAGAATGATTCTTTCTGGTTTCTGAGGGTTCCTGAGCCAGCTTCCCGAGACGTGGATGATCATCATCAAAGCTTTGGGTTCAGGCCAAGGCATACTCTTCTAGAGATCTGTAAGTGCCTCTTGGGCTTCTCGGCACCGCCTACTCTTTCCAGACTGACACCTGCCCTTCAGTGTAAATGTTCTCCAGGTTTTACCCAACGAACATTTGGGGTCTCATCTGATGCCTGCTTGCGGTGTCCGGGATCGGTCACACTCGCCTGCCGATTCTCTGATGCTTTTTTGAAATTTTAATGAAGCTTGACAAATGGGTTTCCATTAGTTTTGAAAAGGGTTCAGTAGTACCCCCACTTAGTATATCCCCAGCTCAATAGTGCCCTCGTTCAGCAGATCCCCAGCTCAATAGTACCCTCGTTCAGCAGATCCCCAGCTCATTGGTACCCTCATTCAGCAGATCCCCAGCTCAATAGTACTCTCGTTCAGCAGATCCCTAGCTCATTGGTACCCTCGTTCAGCAGATCCCCAGCTCATTGGTACCCTCATTCAGCAGATCCCCAGCTCAATAGTACCCTCGTTCAGCAGATCCCCAGCTCAATAGTACCCTCATTCAACAGATCCCCAGCTCAATAGTACCCTTGTTCAGCATATCCCCAGCTCAATAGTACCCCTGTTCAGCAGATCCCCAGCTCATTGGTACCCTTGTTCAGCATATCCCCAGCTCAATAGTACCCTTGTTCAGCAGATCCCCAGCTCAATAGTATTCTTGTTCAGCAGATCCCCAGCTCAATAGTACCCCTGTTCAGCAGATCCCCAGCTCAATATTACCCTCGTTCAGTAGATCCCCAGCTCAATAGTACCCTCATTCAGTAAATCCCCAGCTCAATAGTACCCTCGTTCAGCAGATCCCCAGCTCAATAGTACCCTCGTTCAGTAGATCCCCAGCTCATTGGTACCCTCGTTCAGTAGATCCCCAGCTCAATAGTACTCCTGTTCAGCATATCCCCAGCTCAATAGTGCCCTCGTTCAGTAGATCCCCAGCTCAATAGTGCCCTGGTTCAGCAGATCCCCAGCTCAATAGTACCCTCGTTCAGCAGATCCCCAACTCAATAGTACCCTCGTTCAGCAGATCCCCAGCTCAATAGTACCCTCGTTCAGCAGATCCCCAGCTCAATAGTACCCTCGTTCAGCAGATCCCCAGCTCAATAATACCCTCTTTCAGCAGATCTGCAGCTTATTGCTACCTTCGTTCAGCAGATCCGCAGCTCAATAGTACCCTTGTTCAGCATATCCCCAGCTCAATAGTACCCCTGTTCAGCAGATCCCCAGCTCAATAGTACCCCTGTTCAGCAGATCCCCAGCTCAATAGTATTCTTGTTCAGCAGATCCCCAGCTCAATAGTACCCCTGCTCAGCAGATCCCCAGAACAATAGTACCCCTGTTCAGCAGACCCCCAGGTCATTGGTACCCTTGTTCAGCAGATCCCCAGCTCAGTAGTACCCTTGTTCAGATCCCAAGAACAATAGTACCCCTGTTCAGCAGATCCCCAACTCATTGGTACCCTCATTCAGCAGACCCCCTGCTCATTGGTACCCTCATTCGGCAGATCCCCACCTCATTGGTGCCCTCATTCAGTAGATCCCCACCTCATTGGTACCCTCGTTCAGCAGATCCCCAACTCATTGGTACCCTTGTTCAGCAGATCCCTAGCTCAATAGTACCCTCGTTCAGCAGATCCCCTGCTCATTGGTACCCTAGTTCAGCAGATCCCCAATTCATTGGTACCCTCGTTCAGCAGATCCCCAGCTCATTGGTACCCTCGTTCAGCAGATCCCCAGCTCATTGGTACCCTCGTTCAGCAGATCCCCAGGTCAATAGTACCCTCTTTCAGCAGATCCCCAGCTCAATAGTACCCTCGTTCAGCAGATCCCCAGGTCAATAGTACCCTCGTTCAGCATATCCCCAGCTCAATAGTACCCCTGTTCAGCAGATCCCCAGCTCAATAGTACCCTCGTTCAGCAGATCCCCAGCTCAATAGTACCCCTGTTCAGCAGATCCCCAGCTCAATAGTACCCCTGTTCAGCAGATCCCCAGAACAATAGTACCCCTGTTCAGCAGACCCCCAGCTCATTAGTACCCTTGTTCAGCAGATCCCCAGCTCAGTAGTACCCTTGTTCAGCAGATCCCCAGCTCAGTAGTACCCTTGTTCAGATCCCAAGAACAATAGTACCCCTGTTCAGCAGATCCCCAACTCATTGTTACCCTCATTCAGCAGACCCCCTGCTCATTGGTACCCTCATTCGGCAGATCCCCACCTCATTGGTGCCCTCATTCAGTAGATCCCCACCTCATTGGTACCCTTGTTCAGCAGATCCCCAACTCATTGGTACCCTTGTTCAGCAGATCCCCAACTCATTGGTACCCTTGTTCAGCAGATCCCCAACTCATTGGTACCCTTGTTCAGCAGATCCCTACCTCAATAGTACCCTCGTTCAGCAGATCCCCAGCTCATTGGTACCCTTGTTCAGCAGATCCCCACCTCATTGGTACCCTTGTTCAGCAGATCCCTACCTCAATAGTACCCTCATTCAGCAGATCCCCACCTCATTGGTACCCTCGTTCAGCAGATCCCCACCTCAATAGTACCCTCGTTCAGCAGATCCCCAACTCATTGGTACCCTTGTTCAGCAGATCCCTACCTCAGTAGTACCCTTGTTCAGCTGATCCCCAACTCATTGGTACCCTTGTTCAGCAGATCCCTACCTCAATAGTACCCTAGTTCAGCAGATCCCCAGCTCATTGGTACCCTAGTTCAGCAGATCCCCAGCTCATTGGTACCCTCGTTCAGTAGATCCCCACCTCATTGGTACCCTCGTTCAGCAGATCCCCACCTCATTGGTACCCTCGTTCAGCAGATCCCCAGCTCATTGGTACCCTCGTTCTGCTAGTTTTTCCACTCCAGTCAGGACCCCGCTCACCTTCCCGCTTCTCCACCCTGCCCACCAGATGTGACGTCTGCACCAGACACCCCCAGAAGATATACACATGGACCGGAAGTGACTGCTGATGACATCTTTCTGCTTTCCCAGTGCTTTCTGGGATATCTCATACCTGCAATAGCTCCAAAGCCAAGCTAAAGCTGAATCAAAGCCCCCCGAAAGCTGCCAGTGCTGTTAGCGAGCGTTGTCCTAGACCTCTGTGGAGGCTTTGGAGATGCTTTGAAGCACCAAGGAAGCAACATGGAGGACGATTCTTGAAGCCAAGCCAACGCAACGTTTATGACCATACTGCTGGTACTGCTTGACTATGAGGCATGCTGGGAGTAGGAGGGGTTATCCTGGGCTGGCCTCCATCTGTTGTGTGTCCAGTCCTCCTGTAGGTGGCAGTATAACCTGACAGTATAGGACTCCATGTGTCCCTGAATGGACGGGTTTCAGGTCTAAGTTCCTCTTCTTCTCCCATCACTCCTCCTCTAATGTTGTCTTTTCCTTCCTCAGTGGCTCAGAAGGTGGTCGCCCTCCGCAAGAAGCAGCAACTTTCCATAGGTCCATGCAAGTCCCTCCCCAACTCCCCCAGCCACTCCTCTGTGTCTGCTGCCACCATTCCATCCATGCACATTAACCAGGTAAGAGGGCGAGGCGGCGGCTGTCGCTGTGTGTGGGGCTCGGCAATCGATTGTCTGGCTGCACAGAACGCCGCATAGGAAGCAGTGAAATCCATTTCCTGTGTTAGAATCATTGGACGGGACTCTCGCTAAGAGCGAGGCGCGTCATACCTGCAGCGGCCTTCATTGTCCCCGCCCCCTCTGCAGCATGTACGGCAGATGGTCCCACCCTTTGTCTGCTTCCCTCCCCCTCATATTGCAGGTTCTTTCTGGCCAATGGGGTTGTGTGGAAGGGGGATGGGCAAGCTCTGCCATTACCAGGCAGATTGTCTGGATATCAGACTGCTGGCTGGGGGGGGGGGGGGGCACCAAGAGCGCTGAGATTGCCGGGAGCGTTGAAATCTCCGAGACAGCTGAGATCGCCGGAGCGCTGAGAGCACTAAAATTGCCGGAGAGCGCTGAGATCGCCGGGAGCGCTGAGATCGCCGGGAGCGCTGAGATTGCCAGGAGCGCTGAGAGCACTAAGATTGCCAGGAGCGCTGAGATCGCCGGAGAGCGCTGAGAGCACTAAAATTGCCGGAGAGCGCTGAGAGCACTAAAATTGTCGGAGAGCGCTGAGATCGCCAGGAGCACTAAGATTGCCGGAGAGCGCTGAGATCGCCGGAGAGCGCTGAGAGCATTAAAATTGCCGGAGAGCGCTGAAATCTCCGAGACATCTGAGGTCGCCGGGAGCGCTGAGAGCACTAAAATTGCCGGAGAGCGCTGAGATTGCCGGGAGCGCTGAGATTGCCAGGAGCGCTGAGAGCACTAAGATTGCTGGGAGCGCTGAGATCGCCGGAGAGCGCTGAGAGCACTGAGATCGCCGGAGAGCACTGAGATCGCCGGAGAGCACTGAGATCTCCGGAGAGCACTGAGATCTCCGGAGAGCACTGAGATCGCCGGAGAGCACTGAGATCGCCGGAGAGCACTAAAATTGCCGGAGAGCGCTGAGATCGCTGGAGAGTGCTGAGAGCACTAAAATTGTCGAGAGCGCTGAGATCGCCGGAGAGCGGAGATCGCCAGGAGCACTAAGATTGCCGGGAGCGCTGAGAGCACTAAAATCGCCGGAGAGCGCTGAGATCGCCGGAGAGCGCTGAGAGCACTAAAATTGCCGGAGAGCACTGAGATCGCCGGAGAGCGCTGAGAGCACTAAAATTGCCGGAGAGCGCTGAGATCACTAAAATTGTCGGAGAGCGCCGGAGAGCGCTGAGATCGCCAGGAGCACTAAGATTGCCGGGAGCGCTGAGAGCACTAAAATTGCCGGAGAGCGCTGAATCGATCGCCGGAGAGCGCTGAGAGCACTAAAATTGCCGGAGAGCGCTGAGATCGCCGGGAGCGCTGAAATCTCCGAGACATCTGAGATCGCCGGGAGCGCTGAGAGCACTAAAATTGCCGGAGAGCGCTGAGATTGCCGGGAGCACTAAAATTGCCGGAGAGCGCTGAGATCGCCGGAGAGCGCTGAGAGCACTAAAATTGCCGGAGAGCGCTGAGATCGCCGGAGAGCGCTGAGAGCACTAAAATTGTCGGAGAGCGCAGAGATCGCCGGAGAGCGCTGAGATCGCCAGGAGCACTAAGATTGCCGGCAGCGCTGAGAGCACTAAAATCGCCGGAGAGCGCTGAGATCGCCGGAGAGCGCTGAGATCGCCGGAGAGCGCTGAGATCGCCGGAGAGCGCTGAGAGCACTAAAATTGCCGGAGAGCGCTGAAATCTCCGAGACATCTGAGATCGCCGGGAGCGCTGAGAGCACTAAAATTGCCGGAGAGCGCTGAGATTGCCGGGAGCGCTGAGAGCACTAAAATTGCCGGAGAGCGCTGAGATTGCCAGGAGCGCTGAGAGCACTAAAATTGGCGGAGAGCGCTGAGATCGCCGGAGAGCGCTGAGATCGCCGGAGAGCGCTGAGATCGCCGGAGAGCGCTGAGATCGCCGGAGAGCGCTGAGATCGCCGGAGAGCGCTGAGAGCACTAAAATTGTCGGAGAGCGCAGAGATCGCCGGACAGCGCTGAGATCGCCAGGAGCACTAAGATTGCCGAGAGCGCTGAGAGCACTAAAATTGCCGCTGCACTGAGAGCACTAAAATTGCCGGAGAGCACTGAGATCGCCGGAGAGCGCTGAGAGCACTAAAATTGCCGGAGAGCACCGAGATCGCCGGAGAGCGCTGAGATTGCCAGGAGCGCTGAGAGCACTAAAATTGCCGGAGAGCGCTGAGATCGCCGAAGAGCGCTGAGAGCACTAAAATTGTCGGAGAGCGCAGAGATCGCCGGAGAGCGCTGAGATCGCCAGGAGCACTAAGATTGCCGGGAGCGCTGAGAGCACTAAAATTGCCGGAGAGCGCTGAGATCGCCGGAGAGCGCTGAGATCGCCGGAGAGCGCTGAGATCGCCGGAGAGCGCTGAGATCGCCGGAGAGCGCTGAGAGCACTAAAATTGCCGGAGAGCGCTGAGATCGCCGAGAGCGCTGAGATCGCCGGAGAGCGCTGAGAGCACTTAAAATTGCCGGAGATTGCTGAGATCGCAGAGATCCTTCACACAGGCCGGAGGACAATTCATTCTATATTGGGTTACAAGATCGCAAGGAGGAGGGGCTTGCAGTGGATTATGGGAACACAGAGGGAGGGCTTACGGTGGGTTATGAGATTTCAAGGAGGAGCTTGCGATGGGTTATGGGATCACAGGGAGGAGGGGCTTGCAGTGGGTTATGAGATCGCAGGGAGGAGGGGCTTGCAGTGGGTTATGAGATCGCAGGGAGGAGGGGCTTGCGGTGGGTTATGGGATTGCAGGGAGGAGGGGCTTGCGGTGGGTTATGAGATCATAGGGAGGAGGGGCTTGCGGTGGGTTATGAGATCATAGGGAGGAGGGGCTTGCGGTGGGTTATGAGATCGCAGGGAGGAGGGGCTTGCGGTGGGTTATGAGACCGCAGGGAGGAGGGGCTTGCGGTGGGTTATGAGACCGCAGGGAGGAGGGGCTTGCGGTGGGTTATGAGACCGCAGGGAGGAGGGGCTTGCGGTGGATTATGAGACCGCAGGGAGGAGGGGCTTGCGGTGGGTTATGAGACCGCAGGGAGGAGGGGCTTGCGGTGGGTTATGAGACCGCAGGGAGGAGGGGCTTGTTTGGCATGGGGGTGTGGTCAGATGTGGCAGATGATGTCAGCACTATGAATACAGTGATAGGGCCTCACCATGTGTGAGGGGCGGGACATGGGAATGGACAACCCCCCCGGAGGAGAGCTGTAAACACGCCCACACCCCTCCCATCCGTCCTCCGGGGGGGGGGCTCTGCGCCATCCATGTATGGGAATGATGGAAGAAGCCATGACAAGCGAGAAATGCCGGAAACCCCGGGGGGGCCCAGCTATATCGGGGTCTCTGCGCTCATCCCGGGGGGGCGTTCTCTATACTGTACATCAGATCTGCATTTCATCGTTTGGGTTCATTTTGTTTTTGTGTGAATAAAGTTTTTAGTGTTTCTCAACCTTTTCCCCAGTCACCAGACCCCCCATGAAGGGTCGGTTCACTGCGTGTCAGGGTGCATGTGCAAAATCACACGTGTTCCCAACACATGAGCAAGCGCACCGCTCTATGGCAGACACACGCGTGTCATTCTTCATGCTTCCTCCATGCGTTCGCAATCTCAGTGCGTCGTATTTGTGGCGATTAAAAAAAAAAAGGGGCGGGGACTAGACCCAGGTCACACCGGAACGCAGTGCAGGGAAAGGGGCGCACCTCTGTACCCCAGTCCCCCTCCACTCCCCCCTGTACCCCAGTCCCCCTCCACTCCCCCCTGTACCCCAATCCCCCTCCACTGACCTCTGTAACCCAATCCCCCTCCACTCCCCCCTGTACCCCAATCCCCCTCCACTGACCCCTGTACCCCAGTCCCCCTCCACTCCCCCCTGTACCCCAATCCCCCTCCACTGACCTCTGTACCCCAGTCCCCCTCCACTCCCCCCTGTACCCCAATCCCCCTCCACTGACCTCTGTACCCCAGTCCCCCTCCACTCCCCCCTGTACCCCAATCCCCCTCCACTGACCTCTGTAACCCAATCCCCCTCCACTCCCCCCTGTACCCCAATCCCCCTCCACTGACCTCTGTACCCCAATCCCCCTCCACTGACCTCTGTACCCCAATCCACCTCCACTGACCCCTGTAACCCAATCCCCCTCCACTGACCCCTGTAACCCAATCCCCCTCCACTGACCCCTGTAACCCAATCCCCCTCCACTCCCCTCTGTCCCCCAATCCTCCACTCCCCTCTGTCCCCCAATCCTCCACTCCCCTCTGTCCCCCAATCCTCCACTCCCCTCTGTCCCCCAATCCTCCACTCCCCTCTGTCCCCCAATCCTCCACTCCCCTCTGTCCCCCAATCCTCCACTCCCCTCTGTCCCCCAATCCTCCACTCCCCTCTGTCCCCCAATCCTCCACTCCCCTCTGTCCCCCAATCCTCCTCCGCTCCCTCTGTACCCCCCAATCCCCTCTGTACCCCAATCATCCACTCCCCTCTGTACCCCAATCATCCAAGCCCCTCTGTACCCCAATCATCCAAGCCCCTCTGTACCCCAATCCACTCCCCTCTGTACCCCAATCCTCCTCCGCTCCCGTCTGTCCCCCCAATCCCCCTCTGTCCCCCAATCCCCCTCTGTCCCCCAATCCCCCTCCGCTCCCCTCTGTACCCCAATCCCCCTCCGCTCCCCTCTGTACCCCAACCCCCCTCCACTCCCCTCTGTTCAGCAGATCCCCAACTAATTTTTACCCTCGTTCAGCAGAACCTTCCATTCCTCCCTTTACCCCAATCCCCCTCCACTGACCTCTGTACCCCAATCCCCCCTCCACTCCCCTCAGTACCCTAACCCCCCCCGTACCCCAACCCCCCTCCACCCCCCTCTGTACCTCAATCCCCCTCCACCCCAATCCCCCTCCACTGACCTCTGTACCCCAATCCCCCTCCACTCCCCTCAGTACCCTAACCCCCCCCGTACCCCAACCCCCCTCCACCCCCCTCTGTACCTCAATCCCCCTCCACCCCAATCCCCCTCCGCTCCCCTCTGTACCCCAATCCCCCTCCGCTCCCCTCTGTACCCCAATCCCCCTCCGCTCCCCAATCCCCCTCCGCTCCCCTCTGTACCCCATTCCCCCTCCACTCCCCTCTGTACCCCAATCCCCCTCCGCTCCCCTCTGTACCCAAATCCCCCTCCGCTCCCCTCTGTACCCCCAAATCCCCTCCTCTGCTCACCTCTATACCCCAAATCCCCCCCTCTGCTCACCTCTATACCCCAATCCTCCCTTTCTGCTCACCTGTGTACCCCAAACCCCCCACTCTGCTCACCTCTGTACCCCAAACCCCCCACTCTGTTCACCTCTGTACCCCAAACCCCCCACTCTCTGCTCACCTCTGTACCCCAAACCCCCCCCCACTCTGCTCACCTCTGTGCCCCAAACCCCCCCTCCTCTCTGCTCATCTCTGTACTCCAGACCCCCCCCTCTCTGCTCACTCTGTACTCCAGACCCCCTCCCCTCTGTACCCCAGACCCCCCCCCCCTCTGCTCCCCTCTGTACCCCAAACCCCCCCCCCCCTCTCTCTGCTCCCCTCTGTACCCCAGACCCCCCCCCCCCCTGCTCCGCTCCCCCCTGTACCCCCCCTCTGTAAACCCCCCCCTCTGCTCACCTCTGTACCCCAAACCCCCCCCCTCTCTGCTCATCTCTGTACTCCACCCCAGACCCCCCCCCCCTCTGCTCCCCTCTGTACCCCCCCCCCCTCCCTCACTGTACCCAGAACCCCCCCCCCTCTGTACCCCAGACCCCACCCCCCCCTGCTCCACCCCCCCTCTGCTCCCCCTCTGTACCCCAAACCCCCCCCCCCCTCTCTGCTCACCTCTGTACTCCAGACCCCCCCCCCCCTGTACTCACCTCTGTACCTCTGTACTCCACCCCCCCCCTCTGTACCCCAGACCCCCCCTCTCTCCAGACCCCCCCCTCTGCTACCTGTACCCCAAACCCCCCCCCTGCTCCCTCTGCTCCCCTCTGTACCCCAGACCCCCCCCCTCTCTGCTCATCCTCTGTACCCCAGACCCCCCCCCCCTCTCTGCTCATCCTCTGTACCTCTGTACCCCAGACCCCCCCTCCCTCTCTGCTCCAGACCTCTGTACCCCAGACCCCCCCCCCTGCTCCCTCTGTACCCCCCCAACCCCCCCCTCTCTGCTCACCTCTGTACTGCAGACCCCCCCCCCCTCCTGCTCCCTCTGTACTCCAGACCCCCCCCCCTCATCTCTGTACCCCAGACCCCCCCTCTCTGCTCACCTCTGTACCCCAGACCCCCCCCCCTCCTGCTCATCCTCTGCTCACCTCTGTACCCAGACCCCCCCCCTCTGCCCCTCTGCTGCTCACCTCTGTACTCCAGACCCCCCCCCTCCTCTCTGCTCATCTCTGTACTCCAGACCCCCCCCCCTCCCCCTCTGCTCACCTCCTGTACCCAGACCCCCCTCTCTGCTCACCACCCAGACCCCCCCTCTGTACTCCCAGACCCCCCCCCCTCCCCTCTCTGCTCACCTCTGTACTCTGCTCACTCACTCCAGACCCCCCCCACCCCTCTGCTCACCTCTGTACTCCAGACCCCCCCCCCCCCCCCCTCTGTCTGCTCACCTCTGTACCCCAGACCCCCCCCCCCCCTCTGCTCACCTCTGTACTCCAGACCCCCCCTCTCTGCTCTGCTCATCTCTGTACTCCAGACCCCCCCCCCCCCCTCTGCTCACCTCTGTACCCCAAACCCCCCTCTCTGTACTCTGTACAGACCCCCCCCCCCCCTCTGCTCACCTCTGTACCCAGACCCCCCCTCTCTGCTCACCTCTGTACTGCCCCCCCCCTCCTCTGCTCACCTCTGTACCCCCCCCCCCCTCCCTCTGCTCACCTCTGTACTCACCTCTGCAGACCCCCCCCTCTCTGCTCATCTCTGTACTCCCAACCCCCCCCCTCTGCTCACCTCTGTACCCAACCCCCCCTCTCTGCTCACCTCTGTACCCCAGACCCCCCCCCCTCTCTGCTCACCTCTGTACTCCAGACCCCCCCTCTGACCCCCCTGTACCCCCCCCTCTGCTCACTGCCTCTGTACAGACCCCCCCCCCCTCCCCTCTGTACTCCAGACCCCCCCTCTCTGCTCATCTCTGTACTCCAGACCCCCCCCCCTCCCCTCTGCTCACTCTGCTCAGACCTCTGTACCCCAGACCCCCCCTCTCTGCTCACCTGCTGTACTCCCCCCTCTCTGACCCCCCCCCCCCCTCCCCTCTGCTCACCTCTGTACTCCAACCCCCCCCTCTGCTCATCTCTGTACCTCCCCTCCAGACCCCCCCCCCCTCTCTGCTCACCTCTGTACTCCAGACCCCCCCTCTCTGCTCACCTCTGTACCCCAGACCCCCCTCTCTGCTCATCTCTGTACTCCAGACCCCCCTCTCTGTACCCCAGACCCCCCCCTCACCCCCCTCTCTGTCACCAAGACCCCCCCTCTCTGCTCACCTCTGTACCCCAGACCCCCCCTCTCTGCTCAACCCCCCCCCCCTCCCCACCTCTCTGCTCACCTCTCTGTACCCCCCCCAGACCCCCCCCCTCTCCTCTCTGCTCACCTCTGTACCTCCAGACCCCCCCTCTCTGCTTACCTCTCTGTACCTCTGTACTCCAGACCCCCCCTCCCCTCTCACCTCTGCTCACTCTGTACTCCAGACCCCCCCTCCTGCTCATCTCTGTACACCAGACCTCCCTCCCCTACCTCTGTACTCCAGACCCCCCCCCCTCTCTGCTCTCTGCTCACCTCTGTACTCCAGACCCCCCCTCTCTGCTCAGTACTCCAGACCCCCCCTCTCTGCTCATCTCTGTACCCCCCCCCCCTCCAGTACCTCTGTACCCCCCCCCCTCTCTGCTCATGCTCACCTCTGTACCCCCAGACCCCCCCTCTCTGCTCACTCTCCAGACTCATCTCTGTACCCCAGACCCCCCTCTGCTCATCTCTGTACTCCCAGACCCCCCCCCCCTCTGCTCACCTCTGTACCCCAAACCCCCCACTCTGCTCACCTCTGTACCCCAACCCCCTCTCTCTCTCACCTCTGTACCCCAAACCCCCCTCTCTACTCACCTCTGTACCCCCCCCACCCCCCCTCTCTACTCACCTCTGTACTCCAGACCCCCCCCCTCTGCTCATCTCTCTGTACTCCAGTACCCCAGACCCCCCCTCTCTGCTCACCTCTGTACTCCAGACCCCCCCTCTCTGCTCACCTCTGTACCCAGACCCCCCCTCTCTGCTCATCTCTGTACTCCAGACCCCCCCCCCCCTCCCTGTACTCAGACCCCCCCTCTGCTCACCTCTGTACTCCAGACCCCCCCTCTCTGTACTCCAGACCCCCCCCCCCCTCCCTCTGCTTCACCTCTGTACTCCAGACCCCCCACCTCTGTACTCTCTGCTCACTCTGTACTCCAGACCCCCCCCCCCCCTCTCTGCTCACCTCTGTACTCCAGACCCCCCCCCCCCTGCTCTCTGCTCACCTCTGTACTCCAGACCCCCCCCCCCCTCTCTGCTCACCTCTGTACTCCAGACCCCCCCTCTGCTCTCTGTACTCCAGACCCCCCCTCTGCTCACCTCTGTACTCCAGACCCCCCCTCTCTGCTGCTCATCTCTGTACTCCAGACCCCCCCCCCCTCTCTGCTCACTCTCTGTACTCCAGACCCCCCCCTCTCTCTGCTCACCTCTGTACTCTGTACCCCAGACCCCCCTCTCTGCTACCTCTGTACTGCAGACCCCCCCACTCTGCTCATCTCTGTACTCCAGACCCCCCCCCCCCTCTCTCCCTCTGCTTACCTCTGTACTGCAGACCCCCCCCCCCCCTCCCCTCTGCTTACCTCTGTACTGCCCCAGACCCCCCCTCTCTGCTCACCTCTGTGTACTGCAGACCCCCCCTCTCTCTGCTCACCTGTGTACTGCAGACCCCCCCTCTCTGCTCACTCTGTGTACTGCAGACCCCCCCTCTCTGCTCACCTCTGTACTGCAGACCCCCCCCTCTCTCATCTCTGGTCACCTCTGTACTGACCCCCCTCCCCTGCTCAGACCCCCCCCCCCTCTGCTCATCTCTGTACTCCAGACCCCCCCTCCCCCCCTCTGCTCACCTCTGTACCTCTGTACTGCAGACCCCCCCTCTCTGCTCACCTCTGTACTGCAGACCCCCCCTCTCTCTGGTCACCTCTGTACTGCAGACCCCCCCCCCCCCCCCTCTGCTCATCTCTGTACTCCAGACCCCCCCCTCCCCTCTGCTTACCTCTGTACTGCAGACCCCCCCTCTCTGCTCACCTCTGTACTGCAGACCCCCCCTCTCTCTGGTCACCTCTGTACTGCAGACCCCCCCCCCTCTCTGCTCACCTCTGTACTACCCCCCTCTGGACCCCCAGACCCCCCCTCTCTGCTCTCTGCTCTCACCTCTGTACTGCAGACCCCCCCCCCCCCTCTCTGCTCACCTCTGTGTACTGCAGACCCCCCCCCCCCCCCCCTCTGCTCACTCTGCTCTCACCTCTGTACTGCAGACCCCCCCTCTCTGCTCACCTCTGTACTGCAGACCCCCCCTCTCTGCTCACCTCTGTACTGCAGACCCCCCTCCTCACCTCTGTACTGCCTCTCTGCTCACAGACCCCCCCTCTCTGCTCACCTCTGTACTCACCCCCCCTCTCTGCTCACTCTGTCTCTGCTCACCTGTACTGCGACCCCCCCTCTCTGCTCACCCCTGCAGGACCCCCCCTCTCTGCTCACCTCTGTACTCCGGACCCCCCTCTCTGCTCACCTCTGTACTCCGGACCCCCCCTCTCTGCTCACCTCTGTACTCCGGACCCCATTGTTGGCACACCTTTTGTACCTTACTCTCTTTGCTAACCTCTGCAAGCCAACCCCCACCCTCCCATTTGATCCCCTCTGCTCCCTTCTTTCCTCTCACTAGAGCCTCAGGGCAGAATTGTTCCTCCATTACAATCCTGTGGATGGCGCTGGTCAGGTACTGTCCTGTAGATGGAGAGTTCAGGATTCAGAAAGCTGCCTCCCCTTTCTACTGCTCTTCTTTGCCCTGTGCCGTCCGAACTCCTCCTGTGCTAATATTCAGCAGAGCGGGAGTTTGGTGGGATCTGCAGAATGCCGCGGCACCCCGGTTGGGAAAGGCTGGTCTATGCAAATACAGCTGTGCGGTGCGCAAAAATCCCGCCATCAATGAAAGTTCGATTTAATGTAGAACCGTTCGCTTCCTCCGGGCAGTCTGTCACTGGTGGTCAGATAGACGTCTTTGTATTCAATGAATCGGTTTCATGGTATTGGGGTGCGACAGACCTACTTTGTACATATACCAGTAACCATGGATACGCCATAAAATCCTCATTAAATGAGACCAGAAATCGATGTCGTCATGGTGGGCGGCTGTGTACAATGTAGTGTGTTCGGTCTCCAGTAAACAGATCTGACTTCTCTATTATATTCCATGTAGGCCACAAATGGTGCCGGAACGTTCAGTGACTACTCCTCTTCCGTCCCCTCTACTCCAAGTATAAGCCAGCGTGAGCTGCGTATCGAGACCATCGCAGCCTCCAGTACACCAACCCCAATACGCAAGCAGAGCAAGCGTCGTTCCAACATCTTTACAGTAAGTACCTTGTATTAGATCAACAGAACACCCAGCTTTCCTTGGAGAATGGGGGGGGATGTAACCAAAGGTCACAGTGAGGCCTTGCTAGGATCTGGGGAAGGTGTAACCAAAGGTCATAGTGAGGCTTTGCTAGGATATGGGGAAGGTGTAACCAAAGACCATAGTAAGGCTTTGCTAGGATCTGGGGAAGGTGTAACCAAAGGTCATAGTGAGGCCTTGCTAGGATCTGGGGAAGGTGTAACCTAAGGCCATAGTGAGGCCTTGCTAAGATCTGGGGAAGGTGTAACCGAAGGTCATAGTGAGGCCTTGCTAGGATCTGGGGAAGGTGTAACCTAAGGCCATAGTGAGGTCTTGCTAGGATCTGGGGAAGGTGTAACCTAAGGCCATAGTGAGGCCTTGCTAGGATCTGGGGAAGGTGTAACCGAAGGTCATAGTGAGGCCTTGCTAAGATCTGGGGAAGGTGTAACCGAAGGTCATAGTGAGGCCTTGCTAGGATCTGGGGAAGGTGTAACCAAAGGTCATAGTGAGGTCTTGCTAGGATCTGGGGAAGGTGTAACCTAAGGCCATAGTGAGGCCTTGCTAGGATCTGAGGAAGGTGTAACCGAAGGTCATAGTGAGGCCTTGCTAGGATCTGGGGAAGGTGTAACCGAAGGTCATAGTGAGGCCTTGCTAAGATCTGGGGAAGGTGTAACCAAAGGTCATAATGAGGCCTTGCTAGGATCTGGGGAAGGTGTAACCTAAGGCCATAGTGAGGTCTTGCTAGGATCTGAGGAAGGTGTAACCAAAGGCCATAATGAGGCCTTGCTAGACATAATATGACATACAAAATGTGTCAGAATGACTCCACATTACCAACACAAAAGAGAGAGACTCCACACCAGAGAGTAACACATCTAGTCTGCAGACAGAGAGACCTCAGCAGAAAGTAACACACCTACACCAGAGACAGACATCTACACCAGAGAGTAACAGACATCTAGTCTGGAGACAGACATCTACACCGGAGAGTAACAGACATCTACACCAGAGAGCCTGCACCGGAGAGTAACACATCTAGTCTGGAGACAGAGAGACCTCAGCGGAGATTAACACACCTACACCGGAGAGAGAGACTTCACCAGAGAGTAACAGACATCTAGTCTGGAGAGAAAGACACCAGAGAGTAACGGACATCTACACCGGAGAGAGAGAAGACCGTACCAGAGAGTAACAGACATCTAGTCTGGAGAGAGACCACACCGGAGAGTAACAGACATCTACACCGCAGAGAGAAAAGACCGTACCAGAGAGTAACAGACATCTACACCAGAGAGCCCGCACCAGAGAGTAACAGACATCTAGTCTGGAGAGAGAAACTACCCCTGTGGGTAACACACATCTAGATCGGAGAGAGAAACCACACTAGAGGGTAGCGCTCTTCTACACTTGAGAGGAAGCACACCGAAGAGTAACAAATGTAGATCAAAGAGAGAGGAAACACCATCTAGATTGAAGATAGAGGAACTACATCAGAGAGTGACCCACATGAAGACTATGGAGGAGGCATACTTGAGAGTAATGCACGTCTAGATGGGAGAGAACCACACCAGAGAGTAATACACATCTAGACTAAAGCAAGAAACCACAACGGATGGTAATTCTGTATATCTACACAGGAGACGGGAAGCACACATTTAGACCAAATAGAGAGAAAGAAACCACACCAGAGAATAACACATCTAGATCGGATAGAAGAACCATACTGGAGAGTAATGTACATCTAGAATGGAGAGAACCATACTGGAGAGCAATGCACATCTAAATTGGAGAAAAAAACCATACTGGAGAGCAACACACATCTAGATTGGAGAGAAGATCCCTACTGGAGAGTAATACACATCTAAATCTGAGAGAAAAACCATACTGGGGAGCAACGCACATATAGATTGGAGAGAAGAACCATACTGGAGAGCAGCACACATCTTGAATGGAGAGAAGAACCATACTGGAGAGTAATTCACATCTAAATCGGAGAGAAGAACCATACTGGAGAGCAGCACACATCTTGAATGGAGAGAAGAACCATACTGGAGAGCAGCACACCTCTAGACTGGAGAGCAGCACCATACAGGAGAGCAGCACACCTCTAGACTGGAGAGAAGAACCATACTGGAGAGCAGCACACGTCTAGACTGGAGAGAGAAGAACCATACTGGAGAACAGCACAAATCTAGATTGGAGAGAAGAACCATACTGAAGAGTAATGTACATCTAGACTGGAGAGAAGAACCATACAGGAGAGTAATGTACATCTAGACTGGAGAGAAGAACCATACTGGAGAGTAATGTACATCTAGACTGGAGAGAAGAACCATACTGGAGAGTAATGTAGATCTAGACTGGAGAGAAGAACCATACTAGAGAGTAATGTACATCTAGATTGGAGAGAAAGAACCATACTGGAGAGTAATGTAGATCTAGACTGGAGAGAAGAACCATACAGGAGAGTAATGTACATCTAGACTGGAGAGTAATGTACATCTAGACTGGAGAGAAGAACCATACTGGAGAGTAATGTCCATCTAGACTGGAGAGTAATGTACATCTAGACTGGAGAGAAGAACCATACTGGAGAGTAATGTACATCTAGACTGGAGAGAAGAACCATACTGGAGAGTAATGTACATCTAGATTGGAGAGAAGAACCATACTGGAGAGTAATGTACATCTAGACTGGAGAGAAGAACCATACTGGAGAGTAATGTACATCTAGACTGGAGAGAAGAACCATACTGGAGAGTAATGTACATCTAGACTGGAGAGAAGAACCATACTGGAGAGTAATGTACATCTAGACTGGAGAGAAGAACCATACTGGTGAGTAATGTACATCTAGACTGGAGAGAAGAACCATACTGGTGAGTAATGTACATCTAGACTGGAGAGAAGAACCATACTGGAGAGTAATGTACATCTAGACTGGAGAGAAGAACCATACTGGAGAGTAATGTACATCTAGACTGGAGAGAAGAACCATACTGGAGAGTAATGTACATCTAGACTGGAGAGAAGAACCATACTGGAGAGTAATGTACATCTAGACTGGAGAGAAGAACCATACTGGAGAGTAATGTACATCTAGACTGGAGAGAAGAACCATACTGGAGAGTAATGTACATCTAGACTGGAGAGAAGAACCATACTGGAGAGTAATGTACATCTAGACTGGAGAGAAGAACCATACTGGAGAGTAATGTACATCTAGACTGGAGAGAAGAACCATACTGGAGAGTAATGTACATCTAGACTGGAGAGAAGAACCATACTGGAGGGTAATGTACATCTAGACTGGAGAGAAGAACCATACTGGAGAGTAATGTACATCTAGACTGGAGAGAAGAACCATACTGGAGAGTAATGTACATCTAGACTGGAGAGAAGAACCATACTGGAGAGTAATGTACATCTAGACTGGAGAGAAGAACCATACTGGAGAGTAATGTACATCTAGACTGGAGAGAAGAACCATACTGGAGAGTAATGTACATCTAGACTGGAGAGAAGAACCATACTGGAGAGTAATGTACATCTAGACTGGAGAGAAGAACCATACTGGAGGGTAATGTACATCTAGACTGGAGAGAAGAACCATACTGGAGAGTAATGTACATCTAGACTGGAGAGAAGAACCATACTGGAGAGTAATGTACATCTAGACTGGAGAGAAGAACCATACTGGAGAGTAATGTACATCTAGACTGGAGAGAAGAACCATACTGGAGAGTAATGTACATCTAGACTGGAGAGAAGAACCATACTGGAGAGTAATGTACATCTAGACTGGAGAGAAGAACCATACTGGAGAGTAATGTACATCTAGACTGGAGAGTAATGTACATCTAGACTGGAGAGAAGAACCATACTGGAGGGTAATGTACATCTAGACTGGAGAGAAGAACCATACTGGAGAGTAATGTACATCTAGACTGGAGAGAAGAACCATACTGGAGAGTAATGTACATCTAGACTGGAGAGAAGAACCATACTGGAGAGTAATGTACATCTAGACTGGAGAGAAGAACCATACTGGAGGGTAATGTACATCTAGACTGGAGAGAAGAACCATACTGGAGAGTAATGTACATCTAGACTGGAGAGAAGAACCATACTGGAGAGTAATGTCCATCTAGACTGGAGAGTAATGTACATCTAGACTGGAGAGAAGAACCATACTGGAGAGTAATGTACATCTAGACTGGAGAGAAGAACCATACTGGAGAGTAATGTACATCTAGACTGGAGAGAAGAACCATACTGGAGAGTAATGTACATCTAGACTGGAGAGAAGAACCATACTGGAGAGTAATGTACATCTAGACTGGAGAGAAGAACCATACTGGAGAGTAATGTACATCTAGATTGGAGAGAAGAACCATACTGGAGAGTAATGTACATCTAGACTGGAGAGAAGAAGCATACTGGAGAGTAATGTACATCTAGACTGGAGAGAAGAACCATACTGGAGAGTAATGTACATCTAGACTGGAGAGAAGAACCATACTGGAGAGTAATGTACATCTAGACTGGAGAGAAGAACCATACTGGAGAGTAATGTACATCTAGACTGGAGAGAAGAACCATACTGGAGAGTAATGTCCATCTAGACTGGAGAGTAATGTACATCTAGACTGGGAGAGAAGAACCATACTAGAGAGTAATGTACATCTAGACTGGAGAGAAGAACCATACTGGAGGGTAATGTACATCTAGACTGGAGAGAAGAACCATACTGGAGGGTAATGTACATCTAGACTGGAGAGAAGAACCATACTGGAGAGTAACACACATCTAGACTGGAGAGAAGAACCATACTAGAGAGTAATGTACATCTAGACTGGAGAGAAGAACCATACTGGAGGGTAATGTACATCTGGACTGGAGAGAAGAACCATACTGGAGAGTAATGTACATCTAGACTGGAGAGAAGAACCATACTGGAGAGTAATGTACATCTAGACTGGAGAGAAGAACCATACTGGAGGGTAATGTACATCTAGACTGGAGAGAAGAACCATACTGGAGGGTAATGTACATCTAGACTGGAGAGAAGAACCATACTGGAGGGTAATGTACATCTAGGCTGAAGAGGGAAAAACATGCAGAAGAGTAACATAAATCTGAACTGAGCAGATGAACCATACTGAAAAGTTAGACATTTCTAGTCCAAACAGAGGAACCACACCGGAGAATAACACACATCCAGAAGAGGAGGAGGAAACACATCGAAGAGTGACATAAACCTAAGCCAAGGAGATGAACCACGTGTCTAATCCAGAGAGAGGAACCGCACTGGGGAGTATTATAAATCTAGACTAGAAGAACCACACCACATAGTAACACGCATCAAGACTGGGGAGAAAGAGACACCACTCTGGAACAACACTAGTAGATCAAAGAGAACCACCACTCAGGAGAGTAACACACATCTAAACCGGACAGAGGATCCACACTAGATAGAGGAACCAAATCAGAAGCCTGGACCCAAGAGAGGAGCTAAATCCGAGAATCACATATATCTAGATTGGGAAAGGAACCAAATGAAGACTACCACGCATCTAGGTAGGAGGACCGCTTTGGAGAGCTTAGCCCACTTCTAGGAAGCCACTTAGAGACACATACATGCATTGCACTCTCATACTCCCAAACCTGAGATGGTTGTCCCACAGGAGTGTGACCTGAGACCCATGACTAGGACTCGTTCTATGTAGTTCCCGTTGTAGACGGGTTGTGTTAGGGGTAGTTAGAACCCTTTTTCAGTAATTGTCTTCATCAGAACTTCTGTTTCTTTTCTTTTGTTTGTTTCTTTAATTGTGGCTGTTTTGTGGCGGTGTGCACTTTGTACCATAAAAGTAATGCTGGGAAACAGTTGGTATCTGAGAGCCTGCTGTGTATTTTTATCCTTGGCTTCATTTTCCTTGTTCTGTGTTCAATAACGGAGAGAAGGGCTGCCCACTGGTCCTGGCTGCCCACTGGTCCTGGCTGGCCACTGGTCCTGGCTGGCCACTGGTCCTGGCTGGCCACTGGTCCTGGCTGCCCACCGGCCCAGGCTGCCCACCGGTCCTGGCTGCCCACCGGCCCAGGCTGCCCACCGGTCCTGGCTGCCCACCAGTCCTTCCTCCCTTATTGGCGTCATGATTCCCCTTCATCCACTGGGCTAGGACTCTCCTGCCAGGCTCAGCACATCACCAGGAGGGCGGACATTACTAATTAGTGACTGAGTCCAGCACTGCCTCTGAGAACCAGCCGGGCAACCAAACCCATAACAGCTGGCAAAAAGGTTCCTCCTCTTTTTATGGGTTCTCCACCTTCAGATGACCTAAATGGAACGCTGACTCCCAGCTTCAGTGATGGTTTTTATTGGCAGGGAGCTACAAGATGGAATGTCTGCCTGAGAACACACGTGTTGGGGTTAACGTGAGGTGGTATCAGATGGTTGTCAGTCAAAGGGGAAGGTTGGCTCAGGTTGTCCCCCCTCTACGAGGTACACTTCCTATGGCTGTACTAATGACACATATTGGAGCCGTCGTTCTGTCAGAAGTAGTCCGTTAGGACCAGCACAAATGTTTTGGCACAACGTACCAGAGAGTTGGCTAAAGTTAGTGGAAGGGTAATTGGAGTACGGTGAAATGGGGGAAGGGTAGTGATATGAGGTGAGGACTGGACCAAACTATAATGATGTCCGGGGGGGGGGGGGGGGGGGGGGGGGGGGGGGGGGGGGGGGGTTCGGTAATGAGAGCAGAAGATTGGCGGAAAAGGGAACATTTTTGATGGGAAAGCAATTCTAAGAGCAATATCCACAAATGGGATTGGAGGAAGAGTAACATTGGCTGGAATGGGTGGGTTGGAGGAAGAGTAACATTGGCAGGAATGGGGTTGGAGGAAGAGTAACATTGGCTGGAATGGGATTGGAGGAAGAGTAACATGGGGGAAGAGTAACATTGGCAGGAATTGGGTTGGAGGAAGAGTAACATTGGCAGGAATGGGATTGGAGGAAGAGTAACATTGGCAGGAATGGAATGGGATTTGGAGGAAGAGTAACATTGGCAGGAATGGGATTGGAGGAAGAGTAACATTGGCAGGAATGGGATTGGAGGAAGAGTAACA
>CATNWA010000191.1:142500-297141 GCA_951230385.1 Staurois parvus | reverse complement strand
TGGATGTCCAGCTCAGTGTTGTGGTTTCCCGCCATCTTCCATCTCCATGGGTTGAATGTCCCGGTCATGGCCATCCCTGTATATATTGATGAGACGATGTCAGCCTGTCATTGGTCCCAGTGATGTGTCAATGTGAGAGTCTCCTCTCTCTCTCTCTCGTCCCTTTTCTGTACTGGAACCTTTCACCTTTTCTAGACTGGGACGTTTCAGAGGCTTCCGCTGGCTCCTCTGCCACCTCCTCAGAGCCGTGTGTCTGTCCTGCGCAAGTATCTGACGGCTCACTCAACCAACTGCCCCTGAGTGGTGGCCTTACACCCCATCTTCCTCCTTCCTGTGGGGTAGAGACTGAACGGAACTATACGGGACATCCCCTCCTCCTCCTCCTCCTCCTCATCCTCTTCCGTGCCTGGGCAGGTGCCGCTGAGTGCTGGAGACCCTCCGCCCTGCAGCCTGCACGGAGCCACCACCACCACCACCACCACCACCACCACCTCCTCCTCCTCCTTCTCCCATAGCCTTGGAAAAGACATGGAGACTTGGATGTGGGGGATCCACGTGGGAACCCCCACCCCCCACCCCATCTTCTTGACATGCTGCTGTTTCTTCTTCCTGTCTGAATGTAATCCTTGTGCTGTGTATCTCCATGGAGGCACTTTGTGGAGCCAGCGTTTCTTGCGGATTGTACTTTTCCTGCACCTGCCGCCTGTACATAGAGAGATCGCAGACTCACCGGCCATCTATAATGCTGTTTTGTACTAGATTTCTTCTCTTCATTCTTGAATTCTGTTCTGGTGACAGTCTGTATTCAATAAACCGATTGGAATGGATCTGTCTGTCTGTCCCCTTCATGCATGTGACATTCCATGCCTGTCTCCGAGCAGGATTCCCGCTGCCGCACAGGATAGGGGGGCAAAACGCAGGGTCAGTGTGGGTGAGGTGGCGGTGCGTGGCCTGCACCGCCGCCTGTGTGTGCGCTGTCCTCCTCTCTATCCCCCCCGTGTGTGCGCCGTCCTCCTCCCTATCCCCTGTGTGTGCGCCGTCCTCCTCTCTATCCCCCCTGTGTGTGCGCCGTCCTCCTCTCTATCCCCCCGTGTGTGCGCCGTCCTCCTCCCTATCCCCTGTGTGTGCGCCGTCCTCCTCTCTATCCCCTGTGTGTGCGCCGTCCTCCTCCCTATCCCCCCGTGTGTGCGCGCCGTCCTCCCTATCCCCCCCGTGTGTGCGCCGTCCTCCTCCCTATCCCCTGTGTGTGCGCCGCGTCCTCCTCCCTATCCCCCCGTGTGTGCGCCGTCCTCCTCCCTATCCCCTGTGTGTGCGCCGCCTCCTCCCTATCCCCCCGTGTGTGCGCCGTCCTCCTCCCTATCCCCTGTGTGTGCGCCGTCCTCCTCCCTATCCCCTGTGTGTGCGCCGTCCTCCTCCCTATCCCCCCGTGCGTGCGCCGTCCTCCTCCCTATCCCCCCGTGCGTGTGCCGTCGTCCTCCCTATCCCCCCGTGCGTGTGCCGTCCTTCCTCTCCCCCCGTGCGTGTGCCGTCCTTCCTCTCCCCCCACGCGTGTGCCGTCCTTCCTCTCCCCCCCGTGCGTGTGCCGTCCTCCTCTCTATCCCCTGTGTGTGCGCCGTCCTCCTCCCTATCCCCTGTGTGTGCGCCGTCCTCCTCTCTATCCCCTGTGTGTGCGCCGTCCTCCTCCCTATCCCCTGTGTGTGCGCCGTCCTCCTCCCTATCCCCTGTGTGTGCGCCGTCGTCCTCCCTATCCCCCCGTGCGTGTGCCGTCCTCCCTCCCCCCGTGCGTGTGCCGTCCTTCCCCCCCCCCGTGCGTGTGCCGTCCTTCCTCTCCCCCCGTGCGTGTGCCGTCCTTCCTCTCTCCCCCCCGTGCGTGTGCCGTCCTTCCTCTCTCCCCCCGTGCGTGTGCCGTCCTTCCTCTCTCCCCCCGTGCGTGTGCCGTCCTTCCTCTCTCCCCCGTGCGTGTGCCGTCCTTCCCCTCTCCCCCCCGTGCGTGTGCCGTCCTTCCCCTCTCCCCCCCCCGTGCGTGTGCCGTCCTTCCCCTCTCTCCCCCCCGCGTGTGCCGTCCTTCCCCTCTCCCCCCGTGCGTGTGCCGTCCTTCCCTCTCCCCCCGTGCGTGTGCCGTCCTTCCCCTCTCCCCCCGTGCGTGTGCCGTCCTTCCTCTCTCCCCCCGTGCGTGTGCCGTCCTTCCTCTCCCCCAGTGCGTGTGCCGTCCTTCCTCTCCCCCAGTGCGTGTGCCGTCCTTCCTCTCCCCCAGTGCGTGTGCCGTCCTTCCTCTCTCCCCCAGTGCGTGTGCCGTCCTTCCTCTCCCCCCAGTGCGTGTGCCGTCCTTCCTCTCCCCCCCGTGCGTGTGCCGTCCTTCCTCTCCACCCGTGCGTTGTGCCGTCCTTCCTCTCCCCCCGTGCGTTTGCCGTCCTTCCTCTCCCCCCGTGCGTTTGCCGTCCTTCCTCTCCCCCCGTGCGTTTGCCGTCCTTCCTCTCCCCCCGTGCGTTTGCCGTCCTTCCTCTCCCCCCCCCCGTGCGTTTGCCGTCCTTCCTCTCCCCCCGTGCGTTTGCCGTCCTTCCTCTCCCCCCGTGCGTTTGCCGTCCTTCCTCTCCCCCCCGTGCGTGTGCCGTCCTTCCTCTCCCCCCCCGTGCGTGTGCCGTCCTTCCTCTCCCCCCCGTGCGTGTGCCGTCCCCCCCCCCCGTGCGTGTGCCGTCCTTCCTCTCCCCCCCCCGTGCTTGTTCCGTCCTTCCTCTCCCCCAGTGCGTGTGCCGTCCTTCCTCTCCCCGTGCGTGTGCCGTCCTTCCTCTCCCCCCCCGTGCTTGTTCCGTCCTTCCTCTCCCCCGGTGCTGTGTGCCGTCCTTCCTCTCCTCCGGTTCGTGTTCCGTCCTTCCTCTCCTCCGGTTCGTGTGCCGTCCTTCCTCTCCTCCGGTTCGTGTGCCGTCCTTCCTCTCCCCGATGTGTGTGCCGTCCTTCCTCTCCCCCCGTGCCTGTGCCGTCCTCCTTCCTCTCCCCCCCGCCTGTGCCGTCCTCCTTCCTCTCCCCCCGTGCCTGTGCCGTCCTCCTTCCTCTCCCCCCGTGCCTGTGCCGTCCTCCTTCCTCTCCCCCCCTGCCTGTGCCGTCCTCCTTCCTCTCCCCCCGTGCCTGTGCCGTCCTCCTTCCTCTCCCCCCGTGCCTGTGCCGTCCTCCTTCCTCTCCCCCCGTGCCTGTGCCGTCCTTCTCTTCTCCTCCCCGTGGTGTGCGGCATGTGTCCCCTCGATCCCTCCCCGTGGTGTGTGGCGTGCATCCCCCCCCGATCCCTCCCCGTGGCGTGCGTCCCCCCGATCCCTCCGTGCGGTGTGCATCCCCCCCGATCCCGCCCCGTGGTGTATGTCGTACGTCCCCCGATCCCTCCCCGTGGCGTGCGTCCCCCCGATCCCTCCGTGCGGTGTGCATCCCCCCCGATCCCGCCCCGTGGTGTATGCCGTACGTCCCCCGATCCCTCCCCGTGGTGTGCATCCCTCCGATCCCTCGCCGTGGTGTGTGGCGTGCGTCCCCCCCCCGATCCCTCCCCATGGTGTTTGGCGTACATCCCCCCGATCCCTCCCCGTGGTGTGCGTCCCCCCGATCCCTCCCCATGGTGTGTGGCGTACATCCCCCCGATCCCTCCCCGTGGTGTGCATCCCTCCGCATCCCTCCCCGATCCGTCTCCCCCCCCGTGGTGTGTGGCGTGCATCCCCCCGATCCCTCCCCGTGGTGTGCGTCCCCCCGATCCCTCCCCGTGGTGTGCGTCCCCCCGATCCCTCCCCGTGGTGTGCGTCCCCCCGATCCCTCCCGTGACGTACGCCCCCCCCTCCCCGATCCCTCCCGTGATGTACGTCCCCCCGATCCCTCCCGTGACGTACCTCCCCCCCGATCCCTCCCGTCACGTACGTCCCCCCGATCCCTCCCGTCACGTACATCCCCCCGATCCCTCCCCGTGGTGTGCGTCCCCCCGATCCCTCCCGTGACGTACGCCCCCCCGATCCCTCCCGTGACGTACGCGCCCCCCCGATCCCTCCCGTGACGTACGTCCCCCCGATCCCTCCCGTGACGTACCTCCCCCCCGATCCCTCCCGTCACGTACGTCCCCCCGATCCCTCCCGTCACGTGCGTCCCCCCGATCCCTCCCGTCAAGTACGTCCCCCCCCGATCCCTCCCGTCAAGTACGTCCCCCGATCCCTCCCCGTGGCGTGTGGCGTGGGTGTGTGCGCACAGCTCCCTCCTGTACCATTGTAATGTGTGGCTGTATCTTGTTCTCTTCCAGTCTCGGAGGGGCGCAGAGGTGGACAGAGAGAAGAGAGCCCCGGATTGTAAATCTGAGAGTGTTGGCAGTGGAAGAGCCATTCCTATCAAACAGGTGGGGTTCCCCCTGAGCGGAGCGTGTGTGCGTGTGTTTGGGGGGGAGGGGAGTAGAGAGGGCAGGTAGCTCCTTGTAACGTCACGGCGTCAGCCGGAATCCCGCCTGTGTCACCGCACACTCGATGCTCTGTGTCCGTGGGCCGTCGTGTCGCTTCCTACATCTGCTTTACCTGTGTGTGAATACTGCTCATGGTCTCTGTGGGGGAGGGGCATGGGATGGGGGGAGGGGCGGGATTATGAAGGGGGGAGGTTCTGCCACACCTTTCATTGCCTGTTGTGATCTCCATCTCCGAACCCCATGATGAGTATTGTCTGTAACAACCAACCAGATTCTTCTTTACAGAAAGAAGGCGGGATCATTGTCAGAGGTCAGTACAGCTTACGCCCAGAGCTGAACGTGGCTTCTCCACAACTCGGGGTACACGGTCATATCTGGCGTCCACAACTCGGGGTACACGGTCATATCCGGCAACCCCCACATGGCAGCAATGAACCGAAACGTCATATCATCCCAATATATTCCATCACTTCCTCTCCTGGTGACACCAGACTCCACCCTCCTCACATTTCCTGCCTTGGTGACACACTATGAGAGTCTGGGCGTGAACGTGGTCCTCAGGACAGGAAGTGACACCAGACTCCACCCTCCTCACATTTCCTGCCTTGGTGACACGCTATGAGAGTCTGGGCGTGAACGTGGTCCTCAGGACAGGAAGTGACACCAGACTCCACCCTCATATTTCCTGCCATGGTGACACGCTATGAGAGTCTGGGTGTGAACGTGGTCCTCAGGACAGGAAGTGACACCAGGCTCCACCCTCATATTTCCTGCCATGGTGACACGCTATGAGAGTCTGGGTGTGAACATGGTCCTCAGGACAGGAAGTGACACCAGGCTCCACCCTCATATTTCCTGCCATGGTGACACGCTATGAGAGTCTGGGCGTGAACATGGTCCTCAGGACAGGAAGTGACACCAGACTCCACCCTCATATTTCCTGCCTTGGTGACACGCTATGAGAGTCTGGGCGTGAACGTGGTCCTCGGGACAGGAAGTGACACCAGACTCCACCCTCATATTTGCTGCCTTGGTGACACGCTATGAGAGTCTGGGTGTGACCGTGGTCCTCCGGACAGGAAGTGACACCAGACTCCACCCTCATATTTGCTGCCTTGGTGACACGCTATGAGAGTCTGGGCGTGAACATGGTCTTCAGGACAGGAAGTGACACCAGACTCCACCCTCATATTTCCTGCCTTGGTGACACGCTATGAGAGTCTGGGTGTGACGTGGTCCTCGGGGACAGGAAGTGACACCAGACTCCACCCTCATATTTGCTGCCTTGGTGACACGCTGTGAGAGTCTGGTGTGACCGTGGTCCTCAGGACAGGAAGTGACACCAGACGCCACCCTCATATTTCCTGCCTTGGTGACACGCTATGAGAGTCTGGGTGTGACCGTGGTCCTCAGGACAGGAAGTGACACCAGACTCCACCCTCATATTTCCTGCCTTGGTGACACACTGAGAGTCTGTGTGTGAACATGGTTCTCAGGACAGGAAGTGACACCAGACTCCACCCTCATATTTCCTGCCTTGGTGACACGCTATGAGAGTCTGGGTGTGACCGTGGTCCTCAGGACAGGAAGTGACACCAGACGCCACCCTCATATTTCCTGCCTTGGTGACACGCTATGAGAGTCTGGGTGTGACCGTGGTCCTCAGGACAGGAAGTGACACCAGACTCCACCCTCATATTTCCTGCCTTGGTGACACGCTATGAGAGTCTGGGCGTGAACGTGGTCCTCAGGACAGGAAGTGACACCAGACTCCACCCTCATATTTGCTGCCTTGGTGACACGCTATGAGAGTCTGGGTGTGACCGTGGTCCTCCGGACAGGAAGTGACACCAGACTCCACCCTCATATTTGCTGCCTTGGTGACACGCTATGAGAGTCTGGGTGTGACCGTGGTCCTCCGGACAGGAAGTGACACCAGACTCCACCCTCATATTTGCTGCCTTGGTGACACGCTATGAGAGTCTGGGTGTGACCGTGGTCCTTGGGACAGGAAGTGACACCAGACTCCACCCTCATATTTCCTGCCTTGGTGACACGCTGAGAGTCTGGGTGTGACCGTGGTCCTCAGGACAGGAAGTGACACCAGACTCCACCCTCATATTTCCTGCCTTGGTGACACGCTGTGAGAGTCTGGTGTGACCGTGGTCCTCAGGACAGGAAGTGACACCAGACTCCACCCTCATATTTCCTGCCTTGGTGACACGCTATGAGAGTCTGGGTGTGACCGTGGTCCTCGGGACAGGAAGTGAGGAGCACTGTTGGGGCATTCCTACAGGTGCCCGGACAGTGCTTCTAGACCTTCCCCGCAGCGGCCCGTGTGTGGAGTCCCCGCAGCGGCCCGTGTGATGTCACCATCATGTATGGACCCCACTAGCAGCGTTCCCCGTCAAGTCACATGACTAAGACCTCGGAGAGGCGGCCATGTTGTTTGTGCTGAGAATGAGCCGCACCATCCGCAGTCAGAGGACCACAAGTAAAAGGTAAGGTGGGGGAGGAGTTCCCAGCCAGGCGGCCAATCCCAGCTTCAGACCCGCAGTGTACCTTATTGATGGACAGGTCTGTGCTACCCAGCATTAGCCAATCAGATTCTTCTGGTCCTTCTCCCAAGCTGAGAATCAATTGGTTGTTCTGGAACACGTTTCCGCTCTCCCATTGGGCCAATGTTTCTGGAAGGTTCCGTAGTTGGGAATTCTTGGGAGCCGGTTTCTGGCACAGCCGCCATCCAAACACAGGCCACAGGAGTCTGACCTGCCCCCTGCCACCCTCTGAGCCTCCCCATTGGTCCATGAGGCCATCCATCACATGAAGGGACCAATAGGAAGAATCAAAGGCTGGACAGAGCCAAGCTCCACCCTTCCAATGACAGTCGGTGTTCATGGAGGAGGTCCGCCCTGCGAGTGGTTGTATCTCACCGAGCATTGAGCTCCCCAGACTGCCGCCCACTGAATGGCTGAGGGTCCTACCAGTCCAGAGAGACCACATGACTGCCACGTGACACCAATGACATCACTGCCTATCAGATGACATCACTGCCTATCAGATAAGGGGTGTGGCTAGATTTTCTATGTATGAGTGAGAAAATAGTTCAGATATCCAGCATCTCCCCTCCCCCGACTGTATACAATGTACACACAGTGCAGGAAATGCGTATTTGCCCCCCTGATGGTGAATGTTCGCCCCTCACACAGAAACGATCGGTCTAACAATGGAATGTTCTCCCCTCACACAGAAACGATCGGTCTAACAATGGAATGTTCGCCCCTCACACAGAAACGATCGGTCTAACAATGGAATGTTCGCCCCTCACACAGAAACGATCGGTCTAACAATGGAATGTTGGCCCCTCACACAAATGATCGGTCTAACAATGGAATGTTCGCCCCTCACACAGAAACGATCGGTCTAACAATGGAATGTTCTCCCCTCACACAAAAAACGATCGGTCTAACAATGGAATGTTCGCCCCTCACACAGAAACGATCGGTCTAACAATGGAATGTTCTCCCCTCACACAGAAATGATCGGTCTAAACAATGGAATGGTCGCCCCTCACACAGAAATGATCGGTCTAACAATGGAATGTTCGCCCCTCACACAGAAACGATCGGTCTAACAATGGAATGTTCGCCCCTCACACAGAAACGATCGGTCTAACAATGGAATGTTCGACCCTCACACAGAAACGATCGGTCTAACAATGGAATGTTCGCCCCTCACACAGAAATGATCGGTCTAACAATGGAATGTTCGCCCCTCACACAGAAATGATCGGTCTAACAATGGAATGTTCGCCCCTCACACAGAAACGATCGGTCTAACAATGGAATGTTCGCCCCTCACACAGAAATGATCGGTCTAACAATGGAATGTTCGGTGTAACACTGAGAGACAGAATACAACAACAAATTCAGCAGAAATGCGTCTAACAAATGATGACGGATCTGCATGTTCATGAGGGAAAGAAGGATTTGATCCCCTTCACAAAACATGACTTAGTACTTGGTGGCCAATCCCTTGTTGGCAATCACAGAGGTCAGACGTTTCCTGGAGTTGGCCCCCAGGTTCTGCTTTGGGGGTGTTTTTTTCTGCTAAGGGGACAGGACAACTGCACCGCATCAAAGGGACGATGGACGGGGCAATGTACCATCAAATCTTGGGTGAGAACCTTCTTCCCTCAGCCAGGGCATTGAATGGGTGGTGGATGGGTGTTCCAGCATGACAATGACCCAAAACACACGGCCAAGGCAACAAAGGAGCGGCTCAAGAAGAAGCACATTAAGGTCCTGGAGTGGCCTAGTCAGTCTCCACACCCTTCATCCGATGGAAAATCTGTGGAGGAGCTGAAAGTTCGAGTTGCCAAACGTCAGCCACCAAACCTTAATGACTTGGAGAGGATCTGCCAAGAGGAGTGGGCCAAAATCCCTCCTGAGATGTGTGCGAACCTGGGGGCCAACTCCAGGAAACGTCTGACCTCTGTGATGGCCAACAAGGGATTGGCCACCAAGTACTAAGTCATGTTTTGTGAAGGGGATCAAATCCTTCTTTCCCTCATGAACATGCAGATCCGTCATCATTTGTTAGACGCATTTCTGCTGAATTTGTTGTTGTATTCTGTCTCTCAGTGTTACACCGAACATTCCATTGTTAGACCGATCGTTTCTGTGTGAGGGGCGAACATTCCATTGTTAGACCGATCGTTTCTGTGTGAGGGGCGAACATTCCATTGTTAGACCGATCGTTTCTGTGTGAGGGGCGAACATTCCATTGTTAGACCGATCATTTCTGTGTGAGGGGCGAACATTCCATTGTTAGACCAATCATTTCTGTGTGAGGGGCGAACATTCCATTGTTAGACCGATCATTTCTGTGTGAGTTGCGAACATTCCATTGTTAGACCGATCATTTCTGTGTGAGGGGCGACCATTCCATTGTTAGACCGATCATTTCTGTGTGAGGGGGGAACATTCCATTGTTAGACCGATCATTTCTGTGTGAGGGCGAACATTCCATTGTTAGACCGATCGTTTCTGTGTGAGGGGCGAACATTCAACATCAGGGGGGGCAAATACGCATTTCCTGCACTGTGTGTACAACCCCCACCCCCAACAACACACCTCCTATATACCCCTCATACCACTACCAGCCCATCCCATCAGCCCTATAAATCCCTCATACATTCAGCAGCCTCCCCCATCATCCCTGTGTGCCCATCGTACCCCCCCCCCGGCCTCCCCCATCAACCCTGTGTGCCCATCGTACCCCCCGGCCTCCCCCATCAACCCTGTGTGCCCATCGTACCCCCCCGGCCTCCCCCATCAACCCTGTGTGCCCATCGTACCCCCCGGCCTCCCCCATCAACCCTGTGTGCCCATCGTACCCCCCCCGGCCTCCCCCATCAACCCTGTGTGCCCATCGTACCCCCCGGCCTCCCCCATCATCCCTGTGTGCCCATCGTACCCCCCCAGCCTCCCCCATCATCCCTGTGTGCCCATCGTACCCCCCGGCCTCCCCCATCATCCCTGTGTGCCCATCGTACTCCCCGGCCTCCCCCATCAATCATATGTACCCACCATATTCCCCAGCCTCCCCCATCAACCCTGTGTGCCCACCATACCCCCCCCCCCCCCCCCCAAGCCTGGGTTTTCAACTTTGTATGTACCCTCATTCCTCCACAAGCCTGGCCCATCAACCCTATACACCCTCTACCCTCACCAACCTGGCCCATCAACCCTATACGCCCTCTACCCTCACCAACCTGGCCCATCAACCCTATACGCCCTCTACTCTCACCAACCTGGCCCTTCAACCCTATACACCCTCTACCCTCACCAACCCAACCCTATACACCCTCACCAACCTGGCCCATCAACCCAATACACCCTCTACCCTCACCAACCTGGCCCCTCTACCCTGTACACCCCCTACCCTCACCAACCCAACCCTATACACCCTCACCAACCTGGCCCATCAACCCAATACACCCTCTACCCTCACCAACCTGGCCCATCAACCCTATACACCCTCTACTCTCACCAACCTGGCCCATCAACCCTATACACCCTCTACTCTCACCAACCTGGCCCATCAACCCTATACGCCCTCTACTCTCACCAACCTGGCCCATCAACCCTATACGCCCTCTACTCTCACCAACCTGGCCCATCAACCCTATACACCCTCTACTCTCACCAACCTGGCCCATCAACCCTATACGCCCTCTACCCTCACCAACCTGGCCCCTCTACCCTGTACGCCCTCTACCCTCACCGACCTGGCCCATCAACTCTTTACACCCTCTACCCTCACCAACCTGGCCCATCAACCCTATACACCCTCTACTCTCACCAACCTGGCCCATCAACCCTATACGCCCTCTACCCTCACCAACCTGGCCCCTCTACCCTGTACGCCCTCTACCCTCACCAACCTGGCCCATCAACTCTTTACACCCTTACCAACCTGGCCCATCAACCCTGTACGCGTTCTACCCTCACTGACCTGGCCCATCAACTCTTTACACCCTTACCAACCTGGCCCATGAGTCAGAGGTGTGAGGGAGGCATATAGGAATGATGGTTTGTTAGCATGGACTATGTGTATAAAGCAGATCGCTCATCTAAGACCACCCCCACCCAGCCTATAAAGCAAAAATAAAATGATAGAAAACAAGAAAATTCCACTGCTTCGTGGGGGTGCTGATGATGTTACTGTGCCTCACTTCTGGGAAAGCCAAGTACCCCAAACCCTGTGAGAACGTCCCGCCCTCTGCTGGGCTCCCAGACCAGAGATGTCATACAAAGTCCACTTTATCTGCTGAGGGACTGGCTTTGCCTCAGAATGTATTGTCAGAACACGTAGGATGATCTCGGAGAGTCGAGGATGTCCTTCTGGAACTGGACCTAGGTAGGAGCTGATTATCTGACCACATTGAATCATACGTGCACTTGGCTGAAGAGCTTACGTTTTCGTAGGGGTGATGGTGTTCATCCAGTAACTATGGACCAGCGAGAACGTACCTCCAGTGTGAAGAAGTGAGGACATGCAGAAACAAGTCATGGACAGTAAGAGAACGGAAGTATTTACCTAATCTTCTACTTGTGGTCTGTCCTCCTCATCCCTGCCTCACTACGGGGTGAGCCTCGGACCTGAACCAAGCATGCGGCCAGTGACACCAGAGATGGCCCTCTGCACACGTGTCTCTGGATAGGAAGCCTTGAGATAAGAGGCAGTATTCTTGGCCTAGAAAATCTGAATAGAAAGATCACCTGGAGGGTTGTGATGGACGGCTGGTCCTCGGAGTGGGTGAAGGGGGCAGGGGACAAGGTCCGTGTCTTATTTCTGTGTAAATTGTACTAGGAGCGGATAAAGCAGTGACTCCACCACAATGGATTCCTCAGGTTCAGTAGAACATATCGGATTGGATCCTCAGTGCCCCCTGAATCCTCAACAGATCTCTCCCTTTCCCAGACTCTCCCCACTCTCCATCCAAGCTGCCCACATCTGCAGCCATCGTATCCCACTGAGATCCCTCAGTCATTATGTGGGGTCCTTCAGAGGGAGTGTGTGTACAATGGTCGGGTCCTTCAGAGGGAGTGTGTGTACAATGGTCGGGTCTTTCAGAGGGAGTGTGTGTACAATGGTCGGGTCCTTCAGAGGGAGTGTGTGTACAATGGTCGGGTCCCTCAGAGGGAGTGTGTGTGCAATGGTCGGGTCTTTCAGAGGGAGTGTGTGTACAATGGTCGGGTCTTTCAGAGGGAGTGTGTGTACAATGGTCGGGTCCTTCAGAGGGAGTGTGTGTACAATGGTCGGGTCCCTCAGAGGGAGTGTGTGTGCAATGGTCGGGTCCCTCAGAGGGAGTGTGTGTGCAATGGTCGGGTCCCTCAGAGGGAGTGTGTGTGCAATGGTCGGGTCCCTCAGAGGGAGTGTGTGTGCAATGGTCGGGTCCCTCAGAGGGAGTGTGTGTGCAATGGTCGGGTCCCTCAGAGGGAGTGTGTGTGCAATGGTCGGGTCCCTCAGAGGGAGCGCGTGCAATGAGGGGGTCCCTCAGAAGGAGTGTGTACACTATATTGCCCAAAGTATTGGCCCCGCCCTCCAAATCCTTGGATTCAGGGGTTCCAATCCCCTCCATATCATGTGATTCAGGTGTTCCAATCATGTGATTCAGATGTTCTGATCCAATCTCCTCCATATCATGTGATTCAGGTGTTCCGATCCCCTCCCAGTCATGTGATTCAGGTGTTCCAATCCCCTCCATGTCATGTGATCCAGGTGCTCCGATCCCCTCCCAGTCATGTGATTCAGGTGTTCCAATCCCCTTCATATCATGTGATTCAGGTGTTCCAATCCCCTTCATATCATGTGATTCAGGTGTTCCAATCCCCTCCATATCAAGTGATTCAGGTGTTCCAATCCCCTCCATATCATGTGATCCTGGTGTTCCAATGCCCTCCATATCATGTGATTCAGGTGTCCCAATCCCCTCCATATCATGTGATCCTGGTGTTCCAATGCCCTCCATATCATGTGATTCAGGTGTCCCAATCCCCTCCATATCATGTGATTCAGGTGTTCCAATCCCCTCCCTATCATGTGATTCAGGTGTTCCAATCCCCTCCCTATCATGTGATTCAGGGGTTCCAATCCCCTCCATATCATGTGATTCAGGTGTTCCAATCATGTGATTCAGATGTTCTGATCCAATCCCCTCCATATCATGTGATTCAGGTGCTCCAATCCCCTCCCTATCATGTGATTCAGGTGTTCCAATCCCCTCCATGGACACAGGTGTATACAATCACGCCCCTAGGCATGCAGACGGCTTCTACAAACATTGGTGAAAGAATGGGTCGCTCTCAGGAGCTCAGTGACTCCAAGTGTGGTCCCGTGATAGGTGGCCACCTGGGCAATAAGTCCATCCGGGACATTTCCTGGCTACTAAATATTCCACGCTCAACTGTTAGTGGGATTATAACAAAGTGGAAGCCACTGGGAACAACAGCCACTCAGCCACCAAGTGGTAGGCCACGTCACATGACAGGGCGGGGTCAGCGCATGCTGAAGCGCACAGTGCGCAGAAGTCACCAACTGTCTGCAGAGTCAATAGCTAAAGACCTCCAAACATGGTGTGGCCTTCAGATGAGCCCAACAACAGTGCATAGAGAGCTCCATGGAATGGGTTTCCATGGCCGAGCAGCTGCATCCAAGCCTTCCATCACCAAGTGCAATGCCAAGTGTCGGATGCCGTGGTGTAAAGCACGCTGCCACTGGACTCTAGAGCAGGGGAGACGTGTTCTCTGGAGAGACCAATCACACTTCTCTGTCTGGCAATCCGATGGATGTGTCTGGATTTGGTGGTTGCCAGGAGAACGGTACTTGCCTGACTGCATTGTGCCAAGTGTAAAGTGTGGTGGAGGGGGGATTATGGTGTGGGGGTGTTCCTCAGGGGGTGGGCTTGGCCCCCTAGTTCCAGTGAAGGGAACTCTTAAGGCGACACTTTGGATAATTTCATGCTCCCAACTTTGTGGGAGGAGTTTGGGGGTGGCCCTTCCTGTTCCATCATGACTGCCCACCAGTGCACAAAGCAAGGTCCATAAAGACATGGAGGAGCCAGTTTGGGGTGGAGGAACTTGACTCAATATTGAACCCTACGGAGTAAGACGGGGGGGGGCATTAAAGGTCATGTGTGTGGAAAGGGCGGCCGAACAATACTGCGGGCAATATAGTGTACAATGGCAAGGTCTCTCTGAAGGAGTATGTACGATGGCGGGGGTCCCTCAGAGGGAGTGTGTGCGATGCGGGGTCCCTCAGAGGGAGTGTGTGCGATGGCGGGGTCCCTCAGAGGGAGTGTGTGCGATGGCGGGGTCCCTCAGAGGGAGTATGTACGATGGTGGGGTCTCTCTGAAGGAGTATGTGCGATGGTGGGGTCCCTCAGAGGGAGTATGTTACGATGGTGGGGGTCTCTCTGAAGGAGTATGTACGATGGCGGGGTCCCTCAGAGGGAGTATGTACGATGGCGGGGTCCCTCAGAGGGAGTGTGTACGATGGCGGGGTCCCTCAGAGGGAGTGTGTGCGATGGGCGGGGTCCCTCAGAGGGAGTGTGTACGATGGCGGGGTCCCTCAGAGGGAGTGTGTACGATGGCGGGGTCCCTCAGAGGGAGTGTGTACGATGGCGGGGTCCCTCAGAGGGAGTGTGTACGATGGCGGGGTCCCTCAGAGGGAGTGTGTGCGATGGCGGGGTCCCTCAGAGGGAGTGTGTGCGATGGCGGGGTCCCTCAGAGGGAGTGTGTACGATGGCGGGGTCCCTCAGAGGGAGTGTGTGCGATGGCGGGGTCCCTCAGAGGGAGTGTGTGCGATGGCGGGGTCCCTCAGAGGGAGTGTGTACGATGGCGGGGTCCCTCAGAGGGAGTATGTACGATGTGGGGTCCCTCAGGGAGTGCATAATACATGGACCCCAGAACGTAGACGTGTGCTCACGGTGGACGTGGAATGGCTGATGACGTTTCCATTGATGGCGGGAGGAGGGGAGGTGTATTGGTGGTCGGTATACAGAGGCCATGCCGGTCCTGGTAGAAGCCGTGTAGAGGGCAATAGGATGGGGGCGACAGTCCCTGAATACAGTCCCATCCAGTCTCCTGCTGCAGGAGTGACCACACAGCCGACCTGAGATGATTGGAGGAGAAAGCACCAGAAGACGGCCAATCAGAGGAACTGGAAGGAGACCGAAACTGGACCTACCGATGATGGTTCTGTCCTCTCGTATCCTTGCAGCCGGTGCTCCCCTCCGTATGCTCCTCTCCCCTCCGTATGCTCCTCTGTCTCTGCGCTCCTCTCCCCTCTGTTTGTGCCCCTCAGTCTGCGCACTCCTCTTCCTTCCGTATGCTCCTCTCCCCTCTATCTCTGCGCTCCTCTCCCCTCTGTTTGTGCACTCCTCTCCCCTCTGCGCGCTCCTCTCTCCCTCCGTATACTCCTCTCCCCTCTGTATGCTCCTCTGTCTCTGCACTCCTCTCCCCTCAGCCTGTGCGCTCCTCTCCCCTCTGCCTATACGCTCCTCTTCCCTCCGTATACTCCTCTCTCCCCTCTGTATGCTCCTCTGTCTCTGCACTCCTCTCCCCTCAGCCTGTGCGCTCCTCTCCCCTCAGTCTGCGCGCTCCTCTTCCTTCCGTATGCTCCTCTCCCCTCTATCTCTGCGCTCCTCTCCCCTCTGTGTTTGTGCACTCCTCTCCCCTCTGCGCTCCTCTTCCCTCCGTATACTCCTCTCCCCTCTGTATGCTCCTCTGTCTCTGCACTCCTCTCCCCTCAGCCTGTGCGCTCCTCTCCCCTCTGCCTATACGCTCCTCTTCCCTCCGTATACTCCTCTCCCCTCTGTATGCTCCTCTGTCTCTGCACTCCTCTCCCCTCAGCCTGTGCGCTCCTCTCCCCTCAGTCTGCGCGCTCCTCTTCCTTCCGTATGCTCCTCTCCCCTCTATCTCTGCGCTCCTCTCCCCTCTGTTTGTGCACTCCTCTCCCCTCTGCGCTCCTCTCCCCTCTGTATGCTCCTCTGTCTCTGCGCTCCTCTCCCCTCTGTATGCTCCTCTGTCTCTGCGCTCCTCCCCCCTCTGCCTGTGCGCTCCTCCCCCCTCTCCCTGTGCGCTCCTCCCCCCTCTGCCTGTGCGCTCCTCCTCCCTCTGTCTGTGTGCTCCTCTCCCCTCTGTCTCTGCGCTCCTTTCCCCTCTCTTTTTAGAACTAAAGCACTCTGCACAATGGCCACTAGATGGCGGCAGAGCATTATGAAAGTGCTGCAGACCTATACAGAGCCTCTTCATACTCCTCTCCATCACCCCCGAACTCCTCTCCCCGTCTCTGCACCCCTGTAGACTGTTCATCCCTCTGTGTCTGAGCTCCTCTCCCCCATCTCTGCACTCCTCTCCCCTATGTCTCTGCCCCCCTATAGGTTCTTAATCCCCCCTCTGTCCTGCTGCCCGCTTCTCTCTGCCCTCTCTGTGTCTGCGTTACCCCCCCCCCCCCCCCTCGTCTCTGCGCTCCTCCCCCTGATCTCTGCTCCTCTCCCCTCTGTCTCTGCGCTCCTCTCCCCTCTGTCTCTGCGCTCCTCCCCCCTATCTCTGCTCTCCTCTCCCCTCTGTCTCTGCGCTCCTTTCCCCTCTCTTTTTAGAACTAAAGCACTCTGCACGATGGCCACTAGATGGCGGCAGAGCATTATGACAGTGCTGCAGACCTATACAGAGCCTCTCCCTCTCCTCTGTCCCCGAACTCCTCTCCTATCCATCCCTGAACTCCTCCATCCCCGAGCTCCCAGGTCTCTGCCCCCCCTTGTAGTTTCTTCATCCCTCTGTGTTTGAGCTCCTCTCCCCCGTCTCTGCCCCCCCTGTAGGCTCTCCATTCCTCTGTCTGAGCTCCTCTCCCCTTTCTCTGCCCCATCTGTAGGCTCTTCATCCCTCTGTCTGAGCTCCTCTCCCCCATCTCTGCCCCCCCTGTAGGCTCTTCATCCGTCTGTGTCTGAGCTCCTCTCCCCCGTCTCTGCACCCCTGTAGGCATTTTCTCATCCCTCTGTGTCTGAGCTCCTCTCCCCCGTCTCTGCCCCCCTGTAGGCTCTTCATCCCTCTGTGTCTGAGCTCCTCTCCCCCGTCTCTGCACCCCCTTTAGGGCTCTTTATCTCTCTGTGTCTGAGCTCCTTTCCCCCCTGTAGGCTCTTCATCCCTCTGTGTCTGAGCTCCTCTCCCCCATCTCTGCACCTCCTGTAGGCTCTTCATCCCTCTGTGTCTGAGCTCCTCTCCCCCGTCTCTGCCCCCTGTAGGCTCTTCATCCCTCTGTCTGAGCTCCTCTCCCCCGTCTCTGCCCCCCTGTAGGCTCTTCATCCTTCTGTCTGAGCTCCTCTCCCCCGTCTCTGCCCCCCTGTAGGCTCTTCATCCCTCTGTCTGAGCTCCTCTCCCCCGTCTCTGCCCCCCTGTAGGCATTTCATCCTTCTGTGTCTGAGCTCCTCTCCCCCGTCTCTGCCCCCCTGTAGGCTCTTCATCCCTCTGTGTCTGAGCTCCTCTCCCCCATCTCTGCCCCCCTGTAGGCTCTTCATCCCTCCTTGTCTGAGCTCCTCTCCCCCGTCTCTGCCCCCCTGTAGGCTCTTCATCCCTCTGTGTCTGAGCTCCTCTCCCCCATCTCTGCCCCCCTGTAGGCTCTTCATCCCTCTGTGTCTGAGCTCCTCTCCCCCGTCTCTGCCCCCCCTGTAGGCTCTTCATCCCTCTGTGTCTGAGCTCCTCTCCCCCGTCTCTGCCCCCCTGTAGGCTCTTCATCCCTTCTGTGTCTGAGCTCCTCTCCCCCGTCTCTGCCCCCCTGTAGGCTCTTCATCCCTCTGTGTCTGAGCTCCTCTCCCCCGTCTCTGCCCCCCTGTAGGCTCTTCATCCCTCTGTGTCTGAGCTCCTCTCCCCCGTCTCTGCCCCCTGTAGGCTCTTCATCCCTCTGTGTCTGAGCTCCTCTCTCCCCCGTCTCTGCCCCCCCTGTAGGCTCTTCATCCCTCCTTGTCTGAGCTCCTCTCCCCCGTCTCTGCCCCCCTGTAGGCTCTTCATCCCTCTGTGTCTGAGCTCCTCTCCCCCGTCTCTGCCCCCCTGTAGGCTCTTCATCCCTCCGTGTCTGAGCTCCTCTCCCCCGTCTCTGCCCCCCTGTAGGCTCTTCATCCCTCTGTGTCTGAGCTCCTCTCCCCCGTCTCTGCCCCCCTGTAGGCTCATCCCTCTGTGTCTGAGCTCCTCCCCCCGTCTCTGCCCCCCTGTAGGCTCTTCATCCCTCTGTGTCTGAGCTCCTCTCCCCCGTCTCTGCCTCCCTGTAGGCTCTTCATCCCTCCTTGTCTGAGCTCCTCTCCCCCGTCTCTGCCCCCCTGTAGGCTCTTCATCCCTCTGTGTCTGAGCTCCTCTCCCCCCGTCTCTGCCCCCCTGTAGGCTCTTCATCCCTCTGTGTCTGAGCTCCTCTCCCCCATCTCTGCCCCCCTGTAGGCTCTTCATCCCTCTGTGTCTGAGCTCCTCTCCCCCGTCTCTGCCCCCCTGTAGGCTCTTCATCCCTCTGTGTCTGAGCTCCTCTCCCCCCCGTCTCTGCCCCCCTGTAGGCTCTTCATCCCTCTGTGTGAGCTCCTCTCCCCCCGTCTCTGCCCCCCTTGTAGGCTCTTCTGCCGTAAAGTGAGATGGGGGAGGCGTCTCCTCTGCCGTAAAGTGAGATGCTGTGAATCTCTTTCTCTGCTCTTTCAGGGGGGTCCTTCTGAAGAGAAGTGGGAAATCTCTGAACAAGGAATGGAAGAAGAAGTACGTGACGCTGTGTGACAACGGGGTCCTGACCTATCACCCGAGCCTCCACGTGAGTCCTGACTCCGCCCTCCTCCGCCCACTTACCGCCTCATGCGGTGAAGGGTTCATAATGGAAGTATATGAAATCAAAATCCCCCCTCCCCCCATATCTTGTCATCAGTATTGGGGTATCCCCTCCACCCCCCATATCCTATGATCAGTTTTGGGGTGACCCCCTTCTCCCCCCATATCTTGTCATCAGTATTGGGGTATCCCCTCCTCCCCCCATATCCTATGATCAGTTTTGGGGTGACCCCCTTCTCCCCCCATATCCTGTGATCAGTATTGGGTGACCCCCTCCCTCCATATCCTGTGATCAGTATTGGGGCATCCCCCCCCCCCCTTCCATATCCTGTGATCAGTTTTGGGGTGAACTCCTCTCCCCCCCCATATCCTGTGATCAGTATTGGGGTACCCCTCCTCCCCCCATATCCTATGATCAGTTTTAGGGTGACCCCCCTCCCCCCATATCCTGTGATCAGTATTGGGGTAACCCCTCCCCCCCCATATCCTGGTCATCAGTATTAGGGTGACCCCCCCCCCCCATATCCTGTGATCAGTATTAGGGCATGACCCCCCCCCCCTATCCTTCCATATCCTATGATCAGTATTGGGGTAACCCTCCTCCCCCCCATATCCTATGATCAGTATTGGGTGACCCCTCCTCCCCCCATATCCTATGATCAGTATTGGGGTAACCCCTCCTCCTCCCATATCCTATGATCAGTATTAGGATGACCCCCCATATCATGTCATCAGTATTGGGGCGACCCCCCATATCGTGGTCATCAGTATTGGGGCGACCCCCCATATCGTGGTCATCAGTATTGGGGTAACCCCTCTCTCCCCCCATATCCTATGATCAGTATTGGGGTGACCCCTCCTCCTCCCCATATCCTATGATCAGTATTAGGATGACCCCCCCTCCCCCATATCGTGTCATCAGTATTGGGGTAACCCCCCTCCCCCCATATCCTGTGATCAGTATTGAGGTGACCCCCCTCCCCCCATATCCTGTGGTCAGTATTGGGGTAACCCCTCCTCCCCCCATATCCTGTGATCAGTATTGGGGTGACCCCCCTCTCCCCCATATCCTATGGTCAGTATTGGGGCAACTCCCCCTCCCCCCTTCCATATCCTATGATCAGTATTGGGGTGACCCCTCCCCCCCCATATCCTATGATCAGTATTGGGGTGACCCCTCCTCTCCCCATATCCTATGATCAGTATTAGGATGACCCCCTCTCCCCCCATATCATGTCATCAGTATTGGGGCGACCCCCCATATCGTGGTCATCAGTATTGGGGTAACCCCTCCTCCCCCCATATCCTGTGATCAGTATTGAGGGATCAGTATTGAGGTGACCCCCCTCTCCCCCATATCCTATGGTCAGTATTGGGGTAACCCCTCCTCCTCCCATATCCTGTGATCAGTATTGGGGTAACCCCTCCCCCCCCATATCCTGTGATCAGTATTGGGGTGACAACATCCCCCCATATCCTATGATCATATCCTGGGTGATCCCCCCACATCGTGTCATGTCATTAGGAACATCCCCCCCCCTCCCCCATGTGATTCAGGTGTTCCAATCCCCTCCATATCATGTGATTCAGGTGCTCCAATCCCCTCCATATCATGTGATTCAGGTGTTCCAATCCCCTCCCAATCATGTGATTTCAGTTCCAATTCCCTCCATATCATGTGATTCAGGTGTTCCTATCCCCTCCAATCATGCGATTCAGGTGTTCCAATCCCCTCCATATCATGTGATTCAGGTGTTCCAATCCCCTCCAATCATGTGATTCAGGTGTTCCAATCCCCTCCGTATCATGTGATTCAGGTGCTCCCAATCCCCTCCGTATCATGTGATTCAGGTGCTCCATCCCCTCCATATCATGTGATTCAGGTGTCCCAATCCCCTCCATATCATGTGATTCAGGTGTTCCAATCCCCTCCCAATCATGTGATTCAAGTGTTCCAATCCCCTCCATATCATGTGATTCAGGTGTTCCAATCCCCTCCCCAGTCATGTGATTCAGCTGTTCCAATCCCCTCCATATCATGTGATTCAGGTTTTCCAATCCCCTCCCAATCATGTGATTCAGCTGTTCCAATCCCCTCCATATCATGTGATTCAGGTGTTCCAATCCCCTCCCCATCATGTGATTCAGCTGTTTTAAATCCCCTCCATATCATGTGATTCAGGTTTTCCAATCTCCCAATCATGTGATTCAGCTGTTCCAATCCCCTCCATATCATGTGATTCAAGTGTTCCAATCCCCTCCATATCATGTGATTCAGGTGTTTCCAATCCCCTCCCCAATCATGTGATTCAGCTGTTCCAATCCCCTCCATATCATGTGATTCAGGTTTTCCGATCTCCCAATCATGTGATTCAGCTGTTCCAATCCCCTCCATACCATGTGATTCAGGTGTTCCAATCTCCTCCCAATCGTGTGATTCAGGTGTTCCAATCCCCTCCCAATCATGTGATTCAGGTGTTCCAATCCCCTCCCAATTGTGATTCAGGTGTTCCAATCCCCTCCCAATCGTGTGATTCGGGTGTTCCAATCCCCTCCCAATCGTGTGATTCGGGTGTTCCAATCCCCTCCCAATCGTGTGATTCGGGTGTTCCAATCCCTCCCAATCGTGTGATTCGGGTGTTCCAATCACCCTCCCAATCGTGTGATTCGGGTGTTCCAATCCCCTCCATATCATGTGATTCGGGTGTTCCAATCCCCTCCATATCGTGATTCGGGTGTTCCAATCCCCTCCATATCATGTGATTCGGGTGTTCCAATCCCCTCCATATCATGTGATTCGGGTGTTCCAATCCCCTCCATATCATGTGATTCGGGTGTTCCAATCCCCTCCATATCATGTGATTCGGGTGTTCCAATCCCCCTCCATATCATGTGATTCGGGTGTTCCAATCCCCTCCATATCATGTGATTCAGGTGTTCCAATCCCCTCCCCGTCATGTGATTCAGGTGTTCCAATCCCCTCCGTATCATGTGATTCAGGTGTTCCAATCCCCCCCGTATCATGTGATTCAGGTGTTCCAATCCCCCCCCATCATGTGATTCAGGTGCTCCAATCCCCTCCATATCATGTGATTCAGGTGTTCCAATCCCTTCCATATCATGTGATTCAGGTGTTCCAATCCCCTCCATATCATGTGATTCAGGTGTTCCAATCCCCTCCATATCATGTGATTCAGGTGCTCCAATCCCTCCATATCATGTGATTCAGGTGTCCCAATCCCCTCCATATCATGTGATTCAGGTGCCCAATCCCCTCCATATCATGTAATTCAGGTGCTTCCAATCCCCTCCATATCATGTGATTCAGGTGTTCCAATCCCCTCCCCATCATGTGATTCAGGTGTTCCAATCCCCTCCATATCATGTGATTCAGGTGTTCCAATCCCCTCCATATCATGTGATTCAGGTGTCCCAATCCCCTCCATATCATGTGATTCAGGTGTTCCAATCCCCTCCATATCATGTGATTCAGGTGTTCCAATCCCCTCCATGGACACAGGTGTATACAATCAAGCCCCTAGGCATGCAGACGGCTTCTACAAACATTGGTGAAAGAATGGGTCGCTCTCAGGAGCTCAGTGACTCCAAGCGTGGTCCCGTGATAGGTGGCCACCTGGGCAATAAGTCCATCCGTGACATTTCCTGGCTACTAAATATTCCACGCTCAACTGTTAGTGGGATTATAACAAAGTGGAAGCCACTGGGAACAACAGCCACTCAGCCACCAAGTGGAGGCGTGTTCTCTGGAGGGACCAATCACGCTTCTCTGTCTGGCAATCCAATGGACGTGTCTGGGTTTGGCGGTTGCCAGGAGAACGGTACTTGCCTGACTGCATTGTGCCAAGTGTAAAGTTTGGTGTAGGGGGGATTATGGTGGGGGGTTGTTTTTCAGGGGTTTGGGTTGGCCCCCTAGTTCCAGTGAAGGGAACTCTTAAGGTGACATTTTGGACAATTTCATGCTCCCAACTTTGTGGGAGGAGTTTGGGGATGGCCCCTTCCTGTTCCCAACATGACTGCCCACCAGTGCACAAAGCAAGGTCCATAAAGACATGGAGGAGCCAGTTTGGGGTGGAGGAACTTGACTGTCCTGCACAGAGTCCTGACCTCAACCCCATAGAACACCTTTGGGATGAATTAGGGCGAGACTGCGAGCCAGGCCCCTTCCCCGACATCAGTGCTCCTCCCCCGACATCAGTGCCTCCTCCCCCGACATGCTTCAGTGCCCAATCCTCCTTCCCATCAGTGCCACCCTCCTAAACCCCGACATCAGGCCTTCCCCCGAGTTGAATCGGTTAGGTGCAAAGGGCTCCTCAATATTGAACCCGACATCAGACTGCCTTACAGGTCCCCGACATCAGGGCGGGGCCAACTCAATCCCCCCTACATCAGTGCCTCCTCCTCCGACATCAGTGCCCCTCCCCCGACATCAGTGCCTGACCAATGACCTACGGAATGTGCTTCTGGAAGAATGTGTCCAAAGGGCTTCCCAACTCATAGACACCCTAAGACTGGGGGGCCATAAACCTTGTGGACGGCCTTCCCTAGAAGAGTTGAAGCTGTTATAAAGCTGCAAAGGGCGGGGCCAAACTCAATATTGAACCCTACGGACTAAGACTGGGGGGCCATTAAAGGTCATGTGTGTGGAAAAGGGCGGGGCCAACTCAATATTGAACCCTACGGACTAAGACTGGGGGGCCATTAAAGGTCATGTGTGTGGAAAGGGCGGGGCCAACTCAGTATTGAACCCTACGGACTAAGACTGGGGGGGCCATTAAAGGTCATGTGTGTGGAAAGGGCGGGGCCAACTCAATATTGAACCCTACGGACTAAGACTGGGGGGCCATTAAAGGTCGTGTGTGTGGAAAGGGCGGGGCCAACTCAATATTGAACCCTACGGACTAAGACTGGGGGGCCATTAAAGGTCATGTGCGTGGAAAGGGCGGGGCCAACTCAATATTGAACCCTACGGACTAAGACTGGGGGGCCATTAAAGGTCATGTGTGTGGAAAGGGCGGGGCCAACTCAATATTGAACCCTACGGTCTAAGACTGGGGGGCATTAAAGGTCATGTGCGTGGAAAGGGCGGGGCCAACTCAATATTGAACCCTACGGACTAAGACTGGGAGGCCATTAAAGGTCATGTGTGTGGGAAGGGGCGGGGCCAACTCAATATTGAACCCTACGGACTAAGACTGGGGGGCCATTAAAGGTCATGTGTGTGGGAAAGCCGGGGGCCCAATACTGCGGGCAGTATAGTGTGTATCATGCTCTGTATATAGCGGGTGCAGTATATACAGTGCACAGTACAGCTCGCAGTTCTCCGGCGCTCTCCTCTCTGTCATTCGCAGTAATTGTCGTCTTCACATCAATTAGATTGTTTGGAGAAGTTAATTGATCGTCTGCTAATGATGTGATAATGACTCCTCCACCCCGTCCTCTCCGTACTCCTCCACCCCCTCCTCTCCGTACCTCCACCCCCTCCTCTCCGTACTCCTCTCCGTACTCCTCCACCTCCGTACTCCTCCACCCCGTCCTCTCTGTACTCCTCCACCCCCTCCTCTCCGTACTCCTCCACCCCCTCCTCTCCGTACTCCCCACCCCCTCCTCTCCGTACTCCTCCAGTGGAAGGAAATGAGATTCTACTAATTACTGACCGAGAGTCTCATCTCCCTTCCACCCCGTCCTCTCCGTACTCCTCCACCCCGTCCTCTCCGTACTCCTCCACCCCGTCCTCTCCGTACTCCTCCACCCCGTCCTCTCCGTACTCCTCCACCCCGTCCTCTCCGTACTCCTCCACCCCGTCCTCTCCGTACTCCTCCAAACTTCTTCACAGTGTACCACCCTCACCCATCTACACCTCCCCTACCTGTACTCTTCTCACTCGTCCTCTTCCACCCCGTACTCTTCCCACTCGTCCTCTTCCACCCCGTACTCTTCCCACTCGTCCTCGTCCACCCCGTACTCTTCCCACTCGTCCTCTTCCACCCCGTACTCTTCCCACTCGTCCTCGTCCACCCCGTACTCTTCCCACTCGTCCTCTTCCACCCCCCCGTACTCTTCCCACTGGTCCTCTTCCACCCCGTACTCTTCCCACTCGTCCTCTTCCACCCCGTACTCTTCTCACTCGTCCTCTTCCACCCCGTACTCTTCCCACTCGTCCTCTTCCCCTCGTCCTCGTCTACCCCGTACTCTTCCCACTCGTCCTCTTCCACCCCGTACTCTTCCCACTCGTCCTCGTCTACCCCGTACTCTTCCCACTCGTCCTCTTCCACCCCGTACTCTTCCCACTCGTCCTCTTCCACCCGTACTCTTCCCACTCGTCCTCTTCCACCCCGTACTCTTCCCACTCGTCCTCGTTCCACCCCGTACTCTTCCCACTCGTCCTCCCACCCCGTACTCTTCCCACTCGTCCTCGTCCCCCCGTACTCTTCCCATTCGTCCTCTTCCACCCCGTACTCTTCCCACTCGTCCTCCCCCCCGTACTCTTCCCACTCGTCCTCTTCCACCCCCTACTCCACTTCCCACCCCGTCCTCTTCCACCCCCTCGTCTACTCTTTCCCACTCGTCCTCTTCCACCCCGTACTCTTCCCACTCGTCCTCGTCCCCCCGTACTCTTCCATTCGTCCTCTTCCACCCCGTACTCTTCCCACTCGTCCTCTTCCACCCCGTACTCTTCCCACTCGTCCTCTTCCACCCCGTACTCTTCCCACTCGTCCTCTTCCACCCCGTACTCTTCCCACTCGTCCTCTTCCACCCCGTACTCTTCCCACTCGTCCTCTTCCACCCCGTACTCTTCCCACTCGTCCTCTTCCACCCCGTACTCTTCCCACTCGTCCTCTTCCACCCCCGTACTCTTCCCACTCGTCCTCGTCCCCCCGTACTCTTTCCATTCGTCCTCTTCCACCCCGTACTCTTCCCACTCGTCCTCTTCCACCCCGTACTCTTCTCACTCGTCCCTCTTCCACCCCGTACTCTTCCCACTCGTCCTCTCCCCCACCCCGTCGTCCTCCCCTCGTACTCTTCCCATTCGTCCTCTTCCACCCCGTACTCTTCCCACTCGTCCTCGTCTACCCCGTACTCTTCCCACTCGTCCTCGTCCACCCCGTACTCTTCCCACTCGTCCTCATCCACCCCGTACTCTTCCCACTCGTCGTCCTCTTCCTTCCCACCGTCTCTTCCCACCCCGTACTCTTCCACTCGTCCTCGTCCACCCCGTACTCTTCCCACTCGTCCTCTTCCTCCCCGTACTCTTCCCACTCGTCCTCCCCGTACTCTTCCCACTCGTCCTCTTCCTCCCCGTACTCTTCCCACTCGTCCTCCCCGTACTCTTCCCACTTGTCCTCCCCGTACTCTTCCCACTCGTCCTCCCCCCCGTACTCTTCCCACTCGTCCTCTTCCACCGTACTCTTCCCACTCGTCCTCCCCGTACTCTTCCCACTCGTCCTCTTCCACCCAGTACTCTTCCCACTCGTCCTCCCCGTACTCTTCCCACTCGTCCTCCCCGTACTCTTCCCACTCGTCCTCCCCGTACTCCCACTCGTCCCACTCCCCGTACTCTCCCACTCTTCCTCCCCGTACTCTTCCCACCACTCGTCCTCTCTTCCCGTACTCTTCCCACTCGTCCCTCCCCGTACTCTTCCCACTCGTCCTCCCCCCGTACTCTTCCCACTCGTCCTCTCCACCCCCGTACTCTTCCCACTCGTCCTCCCCCTCTTCCCACTCGTCCTCTTCCCCCAGTACTCTTCCTCGTCCTCCCCGTACTCTTCCCACTCGTCCTCCCCGTACTCTTCCCACTCGTCCTCTCTTCCACCCTCGTACTCTTCCCACTCGTCCTCTCGTCCTCCCCGTACTCTTCCCACTCGTCCTCTTCCACCCCGTACTCTTCCCACTCGTCCTCCCCCCTCTTCCCACTCGTCCTCCCCGTACTCTTCCCATTCGTCCTCTTCCACCCCGTACTCTTCTTTGATGTGGTGAGGTGGGGGGGGGAGGACAATATATCTGTACTCCTCTGACACCATGACAACCCCGACTCTTCCTCTTCCAGGACTACATGCAGAACATTCATGGGAAGCAGATCGATTTACTGCGAACTACGGTGAAGGTTCCGGGGAAGAGACCGCCGAGAGCCGGAGGACCCAACAGCCAAATTCAGGGACAGACAGGTGAGACCGCCGACCGACCCGTGTGTCCTTATATACAGGACACGCCCCCCGACTACTTCTTATATACAGGACACGCCCCCCGACTACTTCTTATATACAGGACACGCCCCCCCGACTACTCCTTATATACAGGACACGCCCCCCGACTACTCCTTATATGCAGGACACGCCCCCAGACTACTCCTTATATACAGGACATGCCCCCGACTACTCCTTATATACAGGACACGCCCCCCGACTACTCCTTATATGCAGAACACGCCCCCCCGACTACTCCTTATATACAGGACACGCCCCCGACTACTCCTTATATACAGGACACACGCCCCCCGACTACTCCTTATATACAGGACACGCCCCCCGACTACTCCTTATATACAGGACACGCCCCCCGACTACTTCTTATATACAGGACACGCCCCCCGACTACTCTTATATACAGGACACGCCCCCCCGACTACTTCTTATATACAGGACACGCCCCCCCCGACTACTCCTTATATACAGGACACGCCCCCCGACTACTCCTTATATACAGGACACGCCCCCCGACTACTCCTTATATGCAGGACACGCCCCCCGACTACTCCTTATATACAGGACACGCCCCCAGACTACTCCTTATATACAGGACACGCCCCCCGACTACTCCTTATATGCAGAACACGCCCCCCCGAGACTACTCCTTATATACAGGACACGCCCCCCGACTACTCCTTATATACAGGACACGCCCCCCGACTACTCCTTATATACAGGACACGCCCCCCGACTACTCCTTATATACAGGACACGCCCCCCGACTACTCCTTATATACAGGACACGCCCCCCCGACTACTCCTTATATACAGGACACGCCCCCGACTACTCCTTATATACAGGACACGCCCCCCGACTACTCCTTATATACAGGACACGCCCCCGACTACTCCTTATATACAGGACACGCCCCCGACTACTCCTTATATACAGGACACGCCCCCCCGACTACTCCTTATATACAGGACACGCCCCCCGACTACTCCTTATATACAGGACACGCCCCCCCGACTACTCCTTATATACAGGACACGCCCCCCGACTACTCCTTATATACAGGACACGCCCCCGACTACTCCTTATATACAGGACACGCCCCCCGACTACTCCTTATATACAGGACACGCCCCCCCGACTACTCCTTATATACAGGACACGCCCCCGACTACTTATATACAGGACATGCCCCCCCCCGACTACTCCTTATATACAGGACACGCCCCCGGACCCTCTCATATACAGGACACGCCCCCCGACTACTCATATACAGGACACGCCCCCCCGACTACTCCTTATATACAGGACACGCCCCCCGACTACTCCTTATATACAGGACACGCCCCCCGACTACTCCTTATATACAGGACACACCCCGACTACTTATATACAGGACACCCCCCGACTACTCCTTATATACAGGACACGCCCCCCGACTACTCCTTATATACAGGACGCCTCCCGGTCTACTCATATACAGGACACCCCCCGACTACTCCTTATATACAGGACACACCCCCCCCCCCTCCCGACTACTCCTTATATACAGGACACGCCCCCCCCCCCTCCTCTACTCCTTATATACAGGACACACACACACACCCCCCCCCTCCCGACTACTCCTTATATACAGGGGACACACACCCCCCCCCCCCCTCCCGACTACTCCTTATATACAGGACACGCCCCCGGTCTCCTCCTATATACAGGACACGCCCCCCGGTCTACTCCTTATATACAGGACAACGCCCCCCGGTCTACTCCTTATATACAGGACACACACACCCCCCCTCCCGACTACTCCTTATATACAGGGGACACACACCCCCCCCTCCCGACTACTCCTTATATACAGGACACGCCCCCCGGTCTACTCCTTATATACAGGACACGCCCCCCGGTCTACTCCTTATATACAGGACACGCCTCCCGGTCTCCCTTATATACAGGACACGCCCCCCGGTCTACTCCTTATATACAGGACACGCCCCCCCGGTCTACTCCTTATATACAGGACACTCTACTCCTTATATACAGGACACGCCCCCCCCTCCCGGTCTACTCCTTATATACAGGACACGCCCCCCCTCCCCCTCCCGACTACTCCTTATATACAGGGGACACACCCCCCCTCCCCCTTATATACAGACTACTCCTTATATACAGGACACGCCCCCCCCGACTACTCCTTATATCCTTATACACAGGGACACGCCCCCCGGTCTACTCCTTATATACAGGACACGCCCCCCGGTCTACTCCTATACAGGACACGCCCCCCGGTCTACTCCTTATATACAGGACACGCCCCCCTCTACTCCTTATATACAGGACACGCCCCCCCGTCTACTCCTTATATACAGACACGCCCCCGACTACTCATATATAGGACACCCCCTCCAGTCTACTCCTATTATATACAGGACATGCCCCCGGTCTACTCATATATCAGGACACGCCCCCGGTCTCCTCATATATACACAGGACACCCCCCCCCAGTCTACTCCTTATATACAGGACACGGACCACAACCCCCCCTGTCTACTCCTATATACATGACCCCCCCCCCCCCCTCTCTCATATACAGGACACAGGTCATAACACCCCCCCCCCCATCTACTCCTATATAAAGGACACAGGCCATACAACCCCCCCTGTCTACAGCTATATACATGACCCCCCCCCCCTCCTCTTATATACAGGACACGGGTCATACAACAACCCCCCCCGGTCTCATAGATGCATGGAGTGTGCTCGGCCTCGTGCGTCTCCTGGTCCGGATCCCCCCCCCCCCCGGGATGTGAGTGCTGACACTGGTGGGATGCATGGAGTGTGTGGTGTCTCTTGCGTCTCCTGGTCCGGACCCCCTCCCCCCCCGGGATGTGAGTGCTGACACTGGCGGGATGCATGGAGTGTGTGGTGTCTCTTGCGTCTCCTGGTCCGGATCCCCTCCCCCCCGGGATGTGAGTGCTGACACTGGCGGGATGCATGGAGTGTGCGCGGTCCCCCCCCCCATGCAGGATGTTCTCAGCTCGTTATGTGTCTGTTCGGTAATTACATTACCCCGAGGTTTATGCAGAATTATTCTCGGCGGACTAATTGGCGGCACATGTATAATTCATTAATCATTAGCATCAAATTCGACAATTACACCTCGCTGATTGTACAATCTGTGGTATAATGAGGTCCCATTACCTCCCCACCCCCCCCCTCCCATCACCTCCTTAACCCTCTCCTCCCCCCAGGGTGAGAACTCACATACACAGCCTGGATCTGTGACCGGGTCCTTCTACAGTCCCACCTTCTCCTAGTCCACATCATAGGACCATGGCTGTCCATCCCTGAGGGTCCTACACTCTGATATCTCTGTCCTAGGACCATTCCTGACCATCCTGAGGGTCCTACACTCTGATATCCCTGTCCTAGGATCATGCCTGACCATCCTGAGGGTCCTACACTCTGATATCCCTGTCCTAGGACCATGCCTGACCATCCTGAGGGTCCTACACTCTGATATCCCTGTCCTAGGACCATTCCTGACCATCCTGAGGGTCCTACACTCTGATATCCCTGTCCTAGGACCATGGCTGTCCATCCTGAGGGTCCTACACTCTGATATCCCTGTCCTAGGACCATGGCTGTCCATCCCTGAGGGTCCTACACTCTGATATCCCTGTCCTAGGACCATGCCTGACCATCCTGAGGGTCCTACACTCTGATATCCCTGTCCTAGGACCATGGCTGTCCATCCCTGAGGGTCCTACACTCTGATATCCCTGTCCTAGGACCATTCCTGACCATCCTGAGGGTCCTACACTCTGATATCCCTGTCCTAGGATCATGCCTGACCATCCTGAGGGTCCTACATGCTGATATCCCTGTCCTAGGACCATTCCTGACCATCCTGAGGGTCCTACACTCTGATATCCCTGTCCTAGGATCATGCCTGACCATCCTGAGGGTCCTACATGCTGATATCCCTGTCCTAGGATCATGGCTGTCCATCCTGAGGGTCCTACACTCTGATATCCCTGTCCTAGGACCATCCCTGACATCCTGAAGGTCCTACACTCTGATATCCCTGTCCTAGGACCATTCCTGACCATCCTGAGGGTCCTACACACTGATATCCCTGTCCTAGGATCATGGCTGACCATCCCTCAGGGTCCTACACTCTGATATCCCTGTCCTAGGACCATGGCTGTCCATCTCTGAGGACCCTACACTCTGATATCCCTGTGCTAGTCCTAGGACTATGGCTGTCCATCCCTGAGGACCCTACACTCTGATATCCCTGTCCTAGGACCATTCCTGACCATCCTGAGGGTCCTACACGCTGATATCCCTGTCCTAGGATCATGGCTGACCATCCCTCAGGGTCCTACACTCTGATATCCCTGTCCTAGGACCATGGCTGTCCATCTCTGAGGACCCTACACTCTGATATCCCTGTGCTAGTCCTAGGACTATGGCTGTCCATCCCTGAGGGACCCTACACTCTGATATCCCTGTCCTAGGACCATTCCTGACCATCCTGAGGGTCCTACACTCTGATATCCCTGTCCTAGGACCATTCCTGACCATCCTGAGGGTCCTACACTCTGATATCCCTGTCCTAGGATCATGGCTGACCATCCCTCAGGGTCCTACACTCTGATATCCCTGTCCTAGGACCATGGCTGTCCATCCCTGAGGACCCTACACTCTGATATCCCTGTGCTAGTCCTAGGACTATGGCTGTCCATCCCTGAGGACCCTACACTCTGATATCCCTGTGCTAGTCCCTAGGACTATGGCTGTCCATCCCTGAGGACCCTACACTCTGATATCCCCTGTCCTAGGACCATGCCTGACCATCCTGAGGGTCCTACATGCTGATATCCCTGTCCTAGGACCATGCCTGACCATCCTAAGGGTCCTACACGCTGATATCCCTGTCCTAGGACCATGGCTGTCCATCCCTGAGGGTCCTACACTCTGATATCCCTGTCCTAGGACCATTCCTGACCATCCTGAGGGTCCTACACTCTGATATCCCTGTCCTAGGACCATTCCTGACCATCCTGAGGGTCCTACACTCTGATATCCCTGTCCTAGGATCATGGCTGACCATCCCTCAGGGTCCTACACTCTGATATCCCTGTCCTAGGACCATTCCTGACCATCCTGAGGGTCCTACACTCTGATATCCCTGTCCTAGGACCATTCCTGACCATCCTGAGGGTCCTACACTCTGATATCCCTGTCCTAGGATCATGGCTGACCATCCCTCAGGGTCCTACACTCTGATATCCCTGTCCTAGGACCATGGCTGTCCATCCCTGAGGACCCTACACTCTGATATCCCTGTGCTAGTCCTAGGACTATGGCTGTCCATCCCTGAGGACCCTACACTCTGACATCCCTGTCCCAGTCCTAGGACTGCACTGGTGGAAGCCAACCACCATCATTGTAGAGGAAGCCCACACTGGAACTCCATACATATAGTGTCCCTGGTAGGAAATAAACATGGGACTCCAGTGTGACAAAGACCGACAGGGACTGCCAGATCGCTGCTCCATGGAAGCCTGATCTACCCATTGTATGTGCTCTGTCAGGTGTCCTGAGCACAGTGTTTACGTAGGAATACATCATTTCCAAGGTCATCGGGGGAGGGGTGGAGCTAACACGTGGGAGGATCAGGAGGAGGGGTGGAGCTAACACATGTGGGAGGATCTATGTAAGGTCATCAGGAGGAGGGGTGGAGTTAACAAATGGGAATCTCTATATAAGATCATCTGGAGGAGGGGTGGAGCTAACACATGTGGGAGGATCTATAGAAGGTCATCAGGAGGAGGGGTGGAGTTAACACATGTGGGAGGATCTATAGAAGGTCATCAGGAGGAGGGGTGGAGTTAACAAGTTGGAGTCTCTAAGGTCATCAGGAGGGGTGGAGTTAGCACATGTGGGAGGATCTATCTAAGGTCATCAGGAGAAGGGGTGGAGGTAACAGGTGGGAGGATCTATAGAAGGTCATCAGAAGGGGTGGCGTTAACAAATGTGGGAGGATCTATAGAAGGTCATCAGGAGGGGTGGAGATAACATGTGGGAGGATCTATATAAGGTCATCAGGAGGAAGGGTAGAGGTAACACATGTGGGAGGATCTATCTAAGGTCATCAGGAGAAGGGGTGGAGGTAACAGGTGGGAGGATCTATAGAAGGTCATCAGAAGGGGTAGAGGTAACACATGTGGGAGGATCTATATAAGGTCATCAGGAGAAGGGGTGGAGATAACACATGGGAGGATCTATATAAGCTCATCAGGAGGAGGGGTGCAGGTAACACATGTGGGAGGATCTATCGAGGGTAATCAGGAGAAGGGGTGGAGTTGACAAGTGGGAGTCTCTAAGGTCATCAGGAGGGGTGGAGTTAGCACATGTGAGAGGATATATCTAGGGTTATCAGGAGAAGGGGTGGAGGTAACACATGGGAGGATCTATATAAGCTCATCAGGAGGAGGGGTGCAGGTAACACATGTGGGAGGATCTATCTTGGGTCATCAAGAGAAGAAAGGGGTGGAGAGAACACGTGGGAGGATCTATATAAGGTCATCAGGAGGAGGGGTGAAGTTAACAAGTGTGAGTCTCTATATAAAGTCATAAGGAGGGGTGGAGTTAACACATGTGGGAAGATCTATATAAGGTCATCAGGAGGAGGGGTAGAGGTAACACGTGGGAGGATCTATCTAGGATCATCAGAAGGGGTGGAGTTAACAAGTGGGAGTCTCTATATAAGGTCATCAGGAGGGGTGGAGTTAACACATGTGGGAGGCTCTTTCTAAGGTCTCTAGAAGGAAGGTGGAGTTAACTAGTCATGAAGTGAAGGGTGAGGTTGGCACTGCATGTGAAGCGAAGCTCTGTATTAAGTTGTAAGGAGTAGGGGTGTGGTCAGCACATCATGTGATAAGCTCGTTATGAAATCATCGGGTGGGGGTGGAGTTAAAAAACATCATGTGTCATCAGGTGGAGGGATGGTGTTGGCACTTCATGTGAGAGTGGGCTCTGTATGTGGTCATCAAGGACGGCATGCTGGAGGCTCAGTATATGAAATCGGGTTGAAGCGGTTGTCACAGCAGATTGGAGGCTCCTTTTGAGCTCCTCAGAGGAATATGGGCAACTCCATGGGCTCCATATGTGATCATCTGGAATGATGTGGGCTAGCACATCACGTAGGAGGCTCCGTATGAGGTCATCGTTGGAGAATGGGTTTGGCACATCTCGTAGGAGGCTCCGTATGAGGTCATCATTGGAGAATGGGTTTGGCACATCACGTAGGAGGCTCCGTATGAGGTCATCGTTGGAGAATGGGTTTGGCACATCTCGTAGGAGGCTCTGTATGAGGTCATCATTGGAGAATGGGTTTGGCAAATCACGTAGGAGGCTCTGTATGAGGTCATCGTTGGAGAATGGGTTTGGCACATCACGTAGGAGGCTCTGTATGAGGTCATCGTTGAAGAATGGGTTTGGCACATCGTATGGAAGGCTCCGTATGAGGTCATCAGTGGAGAATGGGTTTGGCACATCGTATGGAAGGCTCCGTGTGAGGTCATCGTTGGAGAATGGGTTTGGCACATCGTATGGATGGCTCCGTGTGAGGTCATCGTTGGAGAATGGGTTTGGCACATCACGTAGGAGGCTCCATATGAGGTCATCATTGGAGAATGGGTTTGGCACATCACGTAGGAGGCTCTGTATGAGGTCATCATTGGAGAATGGGTTTGGCACATCATGTGTAAAGCTCTGTATGAGGTCATCATTGGAGAATGGGTTTGGCACATCACGTAGGAAGGCTCTGTATGAGGTCATCATTGGAGAATGGGTTTGGCACATCATCACGTAGGAGGGCTTTGGCACTCATGTATGAGGTCATCATTGGAGAATGGGTTTGGCAACATCATGAGGTCATCATTGGAGGATGGCTCCATATGAGGTCATCATTGGAGAATGGGTTTGGCACATCACGTAGGAAGGCTCTGTATGAGGTCATCATTGGAGAATGGGTTTGGCACATCACGTATATGAGGTCATCATTGGAGAATGGGTTTGGCACATCATGTGAAGGCTCTGTATGAGAATGAGTCATCATTGGAGAATGGGTTTGGCACATCGTACGTGAGGTCATCATGGAGAGGCTCTGTATGTAGGTCATCATTGGAGAATGGGTTTGGCACATCACGTGGAAGGCTCCCCTATCATTGGGTCATCACGTATTGGAGAATGGGTTTGGCACATCACGTAGAAGGCTCTGTATGAGGTCATCATTGGAGAATGGGTTTGGCACATCACGTAGAAGGCTCCGTATGAGGTCATCATTGGAGAATGGGTTTGGCACATCACGTAGAAGGCGTATGAGGTCATGAGGTCATCATTGGAGAATGGGTTTGGCACAAGGCTCATGTGTAAAGCTCTGTATGTAGGCTCATCATTGGGAATGAGTTTGGCACATCACATAGAAGGCTCTGTATGAGGTCATCATTGGAGAATGGGTTTGGCACATCGTATAGAAGGCTCCCTATGAGGTCATCATTGGAGAATGGGTTTGGCACTTCATGTATGAAGGGGTTTGGCTCCGTATGAGGTCATCATTGGAGAATGGGTTTGGCACATCGTATGGAAGGCTCCCTATGAGGTCATCATTGGAGAATGGGTTTGGCACATCACGTAGAAGGCTCCGTATGAGGTCATCATTGGAGAATGGGTTTGGCACATCACTCCGTATCGTAAGGCTCTGTATGAGGTCATCATTGGAGAATGGGTTTGGCACATCACGTAGAAGGCTCCGTATGAGGTCATCATTGGAGAATGGGTTTGGCACATCGTGTGGAGGCTCCGTATGAGGTCATCATTGGAGAATGGGTTTGGCACATCACGTAGAGGCTCCGTATGAGGTCATCATTGGAGAATGGGTTTGGCACATCGTATGGAAGGCTCTGTATGAGGTCATATATTGGAGAATGGATTTTGGCACATCGTGTGGAAGGCTCCGTATGAGGTCATTATTGGAGAATGGGTTTGGCATATTTTGTGGAAGGCTCTATATTAGGTCTTCATTGGAGAATGGGTTTGGCACAATCACGTAGGAGGCTCCGTATGAGGTCATCATTGGAGAATGGGTTTGGCACATCAGTATGGAAGGCTCCGTATAAGAGGTCATCATTGGAGAATGGGTTTGGCACATCGTATGGAAGGCTCTGTATGAGGTCATCATTGGAGAATGGGTTTGGCACAACTCACGTGAAGGCTCTCTATGAGGTCATCATTTGGAGAATGGGTTTGGCACATCTCATAGAAGGCTCCGTATGAGGTCATCATTGGAGAATGGGTTTGGCACATCACGTAGGAGGCTCTGTATGAGGTCCTCATTGGAGAATGGGTTTGGCACATCATGTGGAAGGTTCCGTATGGTCATCATTGGAGAATGGGTTTGGCACATCATGTGGAAGGCTCTGTATGAGGTCATCATTGGAGAATGGGTTTGGCACATCATGTGGAAGGCTCCGTATGAGGTCATCATTGGAGAATGGGTTTGGCACATCATGTGGAAGGCTCTGTATGAGGTCATCATTGGAGAATGGGTTTGGCACATCATGTGGAAGGCTCTGTATGAGGTCATCATTGGAGAATGGGTTTGGCACATCGTGTGGAAGGCTCCGTATGAGGTCATCATTGGAGAATGGGTTTGGCACATCGTGTGGAAGGCTCTGTATGAGGTCATTATTGGAGAATGGGTTTGGCATTTTGTGGAAGGCTCTATATGAGGTCATCATTGGAGAATGGGTTTGGCACATCACGTAGGAAGGCTCCGTATATGTCATTATTCCGGAGAAGGGAATGGGTTTGGCACATCATGTGGAATGCTCTATAAGAGGTCATATATCGGAGAATGGTTTGGCACATCGTATGGAAGGTTCTGTATGAGATCATCATTGGAGAATGGGTTTGGCACATCACGTAGAAGGTTCTGTATGAGGTCATCATTGGAGAATGGGTTTGGCACATCACGTAGAAGGCTCCGTATGAGGTCATAATTGGAGAATGGATTTGGCACATCATGTAGGAGGCTCCATATTAGGTCATCATTGGAGAGTAGGTTTGGCACATCATGTGGAAGGCTCCGTATGAGGTCATCATTGGAGAATGGGTTTGGCACATCATGTGGAAGGCTCTGTATGAGGTCATCATTGGAGAATGGGTTTGGCACATCATGTGGAAGGCTCCGTATGAGGTCATCATTGGAGAATGGGTTTGGCACATCGTGGAAGGCTCTGTATGAGGTCATCATTGGAGAATGGGTTTGGCACATCACGTAGAAGGCTCCGTATGAGGTCATAATTGGAGAATGATTTTGGCACATCATGTGGAAGGCTCCGTATGAGGTCATCATTGGAGAATGGGTTCGGCACATCGTGTTGAAGGCTCTGTATGAGGTCATCATTGGAAAATGGGTTTGGCACATCATGTGGAAGGCTCCGTTTGAGGTCATCATTGGAGAATGGGTTTGGCACATCAAGTAGGAGGCTCTATATGAGGTCATCATTGGAGAATGGGTTTGGCACATCATGTGGAAGGCTCTATATTAGGTCTTCATTGGAGAATGGGTTCGGCACATCACCAAGAAGGCTCCGTATGAGATCATCATTGGAGAATGGGTTTGGCACATCATGTGGAAGGCTCTGTATGAGGTCATCATTGGAGAATGGGTTTGGCACATCATGTGGAAGGCTCTTGTATGAGGTCATCATTGGAGAATGGGTTTGGCACATCATGTGGAAGGCTTTGTATGAGGTCATCATTGGAGAATGGGTTTGGCACATCATGTGGAAGGCTTTGTATGAGGTCATCATTGGAGAATGGGTTTGGCACATCATGTGGAAGGCTTTGTATGAGGTCATCATTGGAGAATGGGTTTGGCGCATCATTAGTGGAAGGCTCCATATTAGGTAATCATTGGAGAAGGGTTTGGCACATCATGTGGAAGGCTCCATATGAGGTAATCATTGGAGAATAGGTTTGGCACATCATGTGGAAGGCTCCATATGAGGTCATCATTGGAGAATGGGTTTGGCACATCATGTAGAAGGCTCTGTATGAGGTCATCATTGGAGAATGGGTTTGGCGCTTCATGTGGAAGGCTCCGTATGAGGTCATCATTGGAGAATGGGTTTGGCGCTTCATGTGGAAGGCTCCGTATGAGGTCATCATTGGAGAATGGGTTTGGCACAACATGTGGGAGGCTCTGTATGGGGTCATCACTCATGCATAATGAAATCTGGGAGGCTCCGTCATCATTTTGAGGTATTCGAACATCATGTGAGAGGATTCAGTTTTCATATAAAGTCGTCATGCTGGGGGGAGTGATTCAGTTGTGGTTCTTAAAGAGCATCTTGGGAGGCTCCATTTGAGGTCATCAATGGTTGGAGTGTGTAGGAACCAGAAGATGAACGCAGTGTTGTGGAGTGTTTGTCTCTCATTGGTAGAATGTGGGATTGGAGATGTGTTCCAGGATCGGCACATTTTTAGCCCTTCAGCGTGTTTTTCAGTTTTATACTTCAGCAATGGTTTCATCGGAATGGGTCTTCCGCTCCATTTTTCATCGATTGTGTGTGATTATGAAGGAGGAATCTTTGTATTTCTACATGTTGTGCACTCTGAGAATGCTTCTGGCCTCATTTTACACAAGTTCCTGCACATTCATTTTGGGGGGGATGAGACACTGGTCCGCTGGCTCAGGTAGAAGAATACATTGTCTGATATTGTCCTGTAGGGGGCACACACTCCAGCAACTCTTTGTCTTCGGAGCGCTCAGTCAGTGGTCTCAGTCTGTCGACGTTCAGTGGGAAGAGTGATGGGGTCAGTCTGACCCAGAGGTCAGAAGGACATTACGTCTGTAGCGGGGACTGTGGAGGGTGGGTTACACAGTAACAGGTGAGATGATGGGGGTAAAGTTGGGATTTGGAGAATGGAGCTCTGCCCTCCTCGCTGATACCTGTACCTTTTACTTGTGAATTGATTGTCTGTTCTCACTGGGTCGTGGATTTGTAGGTGTCTCTCCAAGTGATTCTCTCAGTCCAGCTCCAAATTTGGGGGGCACAGCAAGTCCCAAAACTAGATCCTCCACCTTCTCCTCATGCCAACCGCAAGAAGCACCGCAGGAAAAAAAGCAGTGGCCCACAACGTCCTGAGGGGGCCCCCCTACGGGACGAGGGTAATATACTGAATGCTGAGGATGGGGTCTCTGGGGAGAGGGGTAGTATAATTGGAGCATAGTTGGGGTTGATAAAGTAGGATGAAAGATTACACAGGCATGAAGAACCATGAGGTATGACTGCTGGGACGGAGGTAGAACAGCATTACCATGGGGGTATGACTGATGGGACGGTAGAAGGACATTACCATGGGGGTATGACTGCTGGGACGGAGGTAGAAGCATTACCATGGGGGTATGACTGCTGGGACGGAGGTAGAAGGACATTACCATGGGGGTATGACTGCTGGGACGGAGGTAGAAGGACATTACCATGGGGGTATGACTGCTGGGATGGAGGTAGAAGAACAGGACATTACCATGGGGGTATGACTGCTGGGATGGAGGTAGAAGGACATTACCATGGGGTATGACTGCTGGGACGGAGGTAGAAGGACATTACCATGGGGGTATGACTGCTGGGACGGAGGTAGAAGGACATTACCATGGGGGTATGACTGCTGGGACGAGGTAGAAGGACATTACCATGGGGGTATGACTGCTGGGACGGAGGTAGAAGGACATTGCCATGGGGGTATGACTGCTGGGACGGAGGTAGAAGGACATTACCATGGGGGTATGACTGCTGGGACGGAGGTAGAAGGACCATGGGGGTTGACCATGGGGGTTACCATGGGGGTACTGCTGGACGGAGGTAGAAGGACATTGCCATGGGGGTATGACTGCTGGGACGGAGGTAGAAGGACATTGCCATGGGGGTATGACTGCTGGGACGGAGGTAGAAGGGACATTACCATGGGGGTATGACTGCTGGGACAGGGAGGTAGAAGGACATTACCATGGGGGTATGACTGCTGGGACGGAGGTAGAAGGACATTGCCATGGGGGTATGACTGCTGGGACGGAGGTAGAGAAGGACATTACCATGGGGGTATGACTGCTGGGACGGAGGTAGAAGGACATTACCATGGGGGTATGACTGCTGGGATGGAGGTAGAAGGACATTACCATGGGGGTATGACTGCTGGGACGAGGTAGAAGGACATTGCCATGGGGGTATGACTGCTGGGACGGAGGTAGAAGGACATTGCCATGGGGGTATGACTGCTGGGACGGAGGTAGAAGGACATTACCATGGGGGTATGACTGCTGGGACGGAGGTAGAAAGGACATTACCATGGGGGTATGACTGCTGGGACGGAGGTAGGGACATTTACCATGGGGGTATGACTGCTGGGACGGAGGTAGAAGGACATTTACCATGGGGGTATGACTGCTGGGACGGAGGTAGAAGGACATTACCATGGGGGTATGACTGCTGGGACGGAGGTAGAAGGACATTACCATGGGGGTATGACTGCTGGGACAGAGGTAGAAGGACATTACCATGGGGGTATGACTGCTGGGACGGAGGTAGGAAGGGACATTGCCATGGGGGTATGACTGCTGGGACGGAGACAGAAGGACATTGCCATGGGGGTATGACTGCTGGGACGGAGGTAGAAGGACATTACCATGGGGGTATGACTGCTGGGACGGGAGGTAGAAGGACATTACCATGGGGGTATGACTGCTGGGACGAGGTAGAAGGACATTGCCATGGGGGTATGACTGCTGGGACGGAGGTAGAAGGACATTACCATGGGGGTATGACTGCTGGGATGGGGGTATGACTGCTGGACGGAGGTAGAAGGACATTACCATGGGGGTATGACTGCTGGGACGGAGGTAGAAGGACATTACCATGGGGGTATGACTGCTGGGACGGAGGTAGGACATTACCATGGGGGTATGACTGCTGGGACGGAGGTAGAAGGACATTACCATGGGGGTATGACTGCTGGGACGGAGGTAGAAGGACATTACCATGGGGGTATGACTGCTGGGACGGAGGTAGAAGGACATTGCCATTTGGGTATGACTGCTGGGACGGAGGTAGAAGGACATTACCATGGGGGTATGACTGCTGGGACACAGGTAGAAGGACATTACCATGGGGGTATGACTGCTGGGACAGAGGTAGAAGGACATTACCATGGGGGTATGACTGCTGGGACAGAGGTAGAAGGACATTACCATGGGGGTATGACTGCTGGGACGGAGGTAGGACATTGCCATGGGGGTATGACTGCTGGGACGGAGACAGAAGGACATTACCATGGGGGTATGACTGCTGGGACGGAGGTAGAAGGACATTCCATGGGGGTATGACTGCTGGGATGGAGGTAGAAGGACATTACCATGGGGGTATGACTGCTGGGACGAAGGTAGAAGGACATTGCCATGGGGGTATGACTGCTGGGACAGAGGTAGAAGGACATTGCCATGGGGGTATGACTGCTGGGATGGAGGTAGAAGGACATTACCATGGGGGTATGACTGCTGGGACGGAGGTAGAAGGACATTACCATGGGGGTATGACTGCTGGGACGGAGGTAGAAGGACATTACCATGGGGGTATGACTGCTGGGACGGAGGTAGAAGGACATTACCATGGGGGTATGACTGCTGGGACAGAGGTAGAAGGACATTGCCATTTGGGTATGACTTCTGGGACGGAGGTAGAAGGACATTACCATGGGGGTATGACTGCTGGGACACAGGTAGAAGGACATTACCATGGGGGTATGACTGCTGGGACAGAGGTAGAAGGATATTACCATGGGGGTATGACTTCTGGGACAGAGGTAGAAGGATATTACCATGGGGGTATGACTGCTGGGACGGAGGTAGGACATTGCCATGGGGGTATGACTGCTGGGACAGAGGTAGAAGGACATTGCCATTTGGATGTGACTTCTGGGACGGAGGTAGAAGGACATTTCCATGGGGGTATGACTACTGGGATGGAGACAGAAGGACATTAACATGGGGGTATGACTGCTGGGACGGAGGTAGAAGGACATTACCATGGGGGTATGACTGCTGGGACGGAGGTAGGGACATTACCATGGGGGTATGACTGCTGGGACGGAGGTAGAAGGACATTACCATGGGGGTATGACTGCTGGGACGGAGGTAGAAGGACATTACCATGGGGGTATGACTGCTGGGACAGAGGTAGAAGGACATTGCCATTTGGGGGTGTGACTTCTGGGACGGAGGTAGAAGGACATTACCATGGGGGTATGACTACTGGGATGGAGACAGAAGGACATTAACATGGGGGTATGACTGCTGGGACGGAGGTAGAAGGACATTGCCATGGGGGTATGACTGCTGGGACGGAGGTAGAAGGACATTGCCATTTGGGTACCAGGCTTGGCTGTGGGGTCTGTATGGAGTAATTTGGAGTCTTGTGATGAGATGTCCACACTGAAGATCATCCTTCTGAACATCTTTTAATTGCTGATGGGGTCATGGCTCAGTTCCATCTTTGAAAATGGAGTTAGAGGTTGTGAGAGTTCGGATCCATCTTCCTTGAGGGTGGGGGAGGGGGATATCACCTCAAGAGACAGGTATGCACAGGGTGGAGGATGGGATAGCCTTGTTCCCTCGATGTTCTGAGCTGTAATCTGTCTCTTTCTGCTTCAGAACCAGAAGAATCGTATGGCTTTGTGATCGTGTCACTGACCAGTCAGAGTTGGCACTTCGAAGCTTCGGTGTATGAAGACCGGGAACTTTGGGTCCAGGCCATCGAAAGCCAAATCCTGGCCAGCCTGCAGAGCTGTGAGAGTACCAAAAATAAGGTGTGGTAACCGTGTTCCCTGCCCGGTGATGTCCCGTCCATGTGGAATGCTCACTGACCTTCACTTCTCCTGGCCCTCACCCCACCCACCATCAATCCCTCTGCTCTCATTACAGACACGGCTCGGCAGTCAGAGCGACGCTCTCGCCATTCAGTCAATCCGGAGTGTGAGGGGGAACAGCTTGTGTGTAGATTGTGACACTCCCAGTGAGTACCCGCCTGTCCACTCCGTCCATCACGTCTTCTCCCCTCCATTGCCTTCTCCAATGTATGTCCCTGGTGTGATGTCTATCTTCACTCCTCCCTGAGTATGCTATGTAGACACCAGAGACTTGCCCACCGGCCTTCACTCTCCGTCCCCATAGGGGAAACGTCTGTGTTCTAGGTCCCGAGAGGACACCAGTGACCAGTCATTGGACCAGAGTTTGCCCAATGGCTGAGGTGTTGATCTTCTTTCTTGTTTTTCCTTTTTCAGACCCGGACTGGGCCAGTCTAAACCTTGGATCTTTGATGTGTATAGAGTGCTCGGGAATTCACCGCAATCTCGGGACGCATCTCTCCCGCGTGCGCTCTCTCGATTTGGATGACTGGCCGGTTGAGCTTACTATGGTGATGATGGCCATTGGGAATAGTCTGGCCAATGCTGTGTGGGAGCACTGTACGGAGGGGTACAGCAAGCCAACCTCGGAGAGCTCCAGGTGAGTCCCGAAAGATGGAATGATGACAACTGTCTTGGAAATTCGCTTTGAACGAATTTTTCCTTACCGTGAGTACTCGCAGTTGGATGCGCAGCAATCCCCCATAAAGCTGTGCGAATCTCGCTCACCACGACTGCAGCTTAGCCCCAAGATTCCTGCACCTCCAACTGGTTTAGCTATCTCGAGATGTGGGGAAATGGAGCTCCGTTACCCATGAATGATCACACGACACTCTCAGGTTGCTGTTGGAATTCACATAGAGACTGCCTCCAATCCCAGCCTCCGGTTTATTACAAGCACATACACGCCCACACACACACACCCACACACGAGGGTCAGGTCAATCCCCTCCCACAGAACAATGCATAGGGATGTCCATACATGAGAATGAACATCCTGTTTGGAGTGTAGCATTTCCTCTTATCTATACTGGAAGCCAGTTGAACCAGTCCTCCCCTCCCCCATGAGCTCTCGGTGGAGAGCAAACTTCCCATCCTATCAGCTCCTAGTAGTATGTCCATTCCCTGTACAAGCATCCCTTAGACCAGTGATGGCGAACCTTTGTGAGCCCCGAGTGCCCAAACTGCAACCCAAAACCAACTTATTTCTTTCAAAGTGCCAACACTGCAATGAAACCTGAATATCGAGCTTTTGGTTTAGAAAAAAACAACTCGTACAGAAGTGCAAACGAATTAACAGTACAGGGATGACCAGAGACTGCGGACACAGTACAGGAGATGATCAGAGACTGCGGACACAGTACAGGAGATGACCAGAGACTGCGGACACAGTACAGGAGATGACCAGAGACTGCGGACACGGTACAGGGATGACCAGAGACTGCGGACACAGTACAGGGATGACCAGAGACTGCGGACACAGTACAAGAGATGACCAGAGACTGCGGACACAGTACAGGAGATGACCAGAGACTGCGGACACAGTACAGGAGATGACCAGAGACTGCAGACACAGTACAGGAGATGACCAGAGACTGCGGACACAGTACAGGAGATGACCAGAGAGTGCGGACACAGTACAGGAGATGACCAGAGACTGCGGACAGCACAGGGATGACCAGAGACTGCGGACACAGTACAGGAGATGACCAGAGACTGCGGACACAGTACAGGAGATGACCAGAGACTGCGGACACAGTACAGGAGATGACCAGAGACTGCGGACAGCACAGGGATGACCAGAGACTGTGGACAGTACAGGAGATGACCAGAGACTGCGGACAGTACAGGAGATGACCAGAGACTGCGGACAGTAGGAGATGACCAGAGACTGCAGACACAGTACAGGGGATGACCAGAGACTGCAGACACAGTACAGGGATGACCAGAGACTGCAGACACAGTACAGGGGATGACCAGAGACTGCGGACACAGTACAGGAGATGACCAGAGACTGCGGACACAGTACAGGGAGATGACCAGAGACTGCGGACACAGTACAGGAGATGACCAGAGACGGCGGACAGCACAGGGATGACCAGAGACTGTGGACAGTACAGGAGATGACCAGAGACTGCGGACAGTACAGGAGATGACCAGAGACTGCGGACAGTACAGGATGACCAGAGACTGCGGACAGTACAGGAGATGACCAGAGACTGTGGACAGCACAGGGATGACCAGAGACTGTGGACAGTACAGGAGATGACCAGAGACTGCGGACAGCACAGGGATGACCAGAGACTGCAGACACAGTACAAGGATGACCAGAGACTGCAGACACAGTACAGGGATGACCAGAGACTGCGGACACAGTACAGGGATGACCAGAGACTGCGGACATAGTACAGGAGATGACCAGAGACTGCGGACACAGTACAGGAGATGACCAGAGACTGCGGACACAGTACAGGAGATGACCAGAGACTGCGGACACAGTACAGGAGATGACCAGAGACTGCGGACAGCACAGGGATGACCAGAGACTGTGGACAGTACAGGAGATGACCAGAGACTGCGGACAGTACAGGAGATGACCAGAGACTGCGGACAGTACAGGAGATGACCAGAGACTGTGGACAGCACAGGGATGACCAGAGACTGTGGACAGTACAGGAGATGACCAGAGACTGCGGACAGCACAGGGATGACCAGAGACTGTGGACAGTACAGGAGATGACCAGAGACTGCGGACACAGTACAGGAGATGACCAGAGACTGCGGACACAGTACAGGAGATGATCAGAGACTGCAGACACAGTACAGGGGATGACCAGAGACTGCGGACATAGTACAGGGGATGACCAGAGACTGCGGACAGTACAGGGATGACCAGAGACTGCGGACACAGTACAGGAGATGACCAGAGACTGCGGACACAGTACAGGAGATGACCAGAGACTGCGGACAGCACAGGGATGACCAGAGACTGCGGACAGCACAGGGATGACCAGAGACTGCGGACAGTACAGAGATGACTGCTGACCTTTGGGGAGGGGGGGGGGGGGTACCCGCTCTTACTTCCGCAGAGTTTTTTTTTTATCTTACCTGTTCCTTTATCCAGCCGCGCGCTGTCTTCCCGGCTTCTGTAGTGTGGGCGCTCGTCGGACAGCCGGATGCCCAGTGCGCATGCGCAAGAAGCGCTGCGCTTTGTGATTGGTCCGGCGGCTTCTGGGATCTGTCATGTGTCCCAGGTACCGCCTTACCATTTCACAAAGAGCACTGCTTCTTGTGCATGCGCACTTGGGACCCGGCTATCACGCACACTACAGCCGGGAAGACAGCGCGCCGCTGGATTCTCCTGGCGTGCCCACAGATAAGGCTCGGCGTGCCGGCTGTGGCACGCGTGCCACGGGTTCGCCATCACTGCCCTAGATTAAACATCAGTCTTTACCTGGATGGGCCGATACCATCTTTATTAAAACACATCCATCCAGATACAGTTCAGGTCGGTAATGGGTTGTAAGATATACATGAGCCTACACGCGGAGTTCGCACTGCTTGGCGCCTTGCGGCACGGAGTCCATGTGGTACTATGCTGCTGATATGTGCATACAGGCCCGCGGCCTACCCGCCGGCGGCATTCGCATCGAATGGTGGTATACACGCCGGTCTATACGTGCAGATCTGCCATCTCATCCATTACCGAGCTGAGTATTCTCATTATTATTATTATACAGTATTTATAGTTGGCTCAGCGCTGTACATTACAGAGGGGGACAGAACATGTGACAGAACAATACCAATACAATGTGATACATGGGGGGATCGAGGGCCCTGATCCTGGGAGCTTACAATCTAGGAGGGAGGGGATGGTGGTACAGGAGGAGATAGCTGTGGGGGATGGAGTGGTAGGAAGAGTGGAGGAGGTCGGCAATTAGCAGGGGGTGGGGTAGGCTTCCCTGAAGAGATGGGTTTTCAGGGTGCGCCTAAAGGAGAGGAGAGTAGGTGATAATCTGAAGGGTTGGGGCAGGGAGTTCCAGAGGATGGGTGACACCCTGGAGAAGTCCTGGAGGCGGGCATGGGAGGAGGAGACCAGGGAACTAGAGAGAAGGAGGTCTTGTGAGGAGCGGAGTGTGCGTGTTGGGTGGTACTTGGATATTAGGTCAGAGATGTAGTTCGGGGCAGTATGGTGGACGGCTTTGTACGTCAGTGTTAGGGTTTTAAATTTGATCCGTTGCGCAATCGGAAGCCAGTGGAGGGGGGTGGAGGACACTGAGTGGAGGCCAGTGGAGGGATCGGCAGAGGGGGGTGGAGGACACTGCGTGGAGGCCAGTAGAGGGATTGGCAGAGGGGGGTGGTGGAGGACACTGAGTGGAGGCCAGTGGAGGGATTGCAGAGGGGGGTGGAGGACACTGAGTGGAGGCCAATGGAGGGTTGGCAGAGGGGGGTGGCGGACACTGAGTGGAGGCCAGTGGAGGGATTGGCAGAGGGGGGTGGAGGACACTGAGTGGAGGCCAATGGAGGGGTTGGCAGAGGGGGGTGGCGGACACTGAGTGGAGGCCAGTGGAGGGATTGGCAGAGGGGGGTGGAGGACACTGAGTGGAGGCCAGTGGAGGGATTGGCAGAGGGGGGTGGCGGAGATGGAGCGGTTGGAAAGGTGAATGAGTCTGGCAGCCGTATTCAGGATGGACTGAAGCGGGGATAACCTGTGGTGAGGCAGGCCAGTGAGGAGGGAGTTGCAGTAGTCGAGTCGTGATATGATGAGGGAGTGGATGAGCTGTTTAGTGGTTTCTGGGGTTTAGGAACGTGCGGATTTTGGCGATGTTGCGGAGGCGGAGTCTGCATGTTGTGGAGGCGGAGTCTGCATGTTGTGGAGGCGGAGTCTGCATGTTGTGGAGGCGGAGTCTGCATGTTGCGGAGGCGGAGTCTGCATGTTGCGGAGGCGGAGTCTGCATGTTGCGGAGGCGAAGTCTGCATGTTGCGGAGGAGGAGTCTGCACGAGTTTGTTAGTGATTGGACTTGGGGCTGGAAGGATAGGTTGGAGTCCAGAATGACACCCAGTACTCTGGCCTGTGGGGCGGGTTTGATGGTAGCGTTGTTGGATGTGATGGAGAAGTCAATGGGGGGGGGGAAGACAAGAAACTCGGTTTTGGAGAGGTTCAATTTAAGGAAGTGGAGCGACATCCAGTCTGATATGTCGCTCAGTAGGTGTGTGATTTGGGCGGAGACCGAGGGGGTGAGGTGGGGGGTAGAGAGATAGATTTGTGTGTCGTCGGCATAGAGGTGGTAGTTGAAGCCGTGAGAGTGTATGAGTTTGGCCAAGGGAGGAGGTATAGATGGAGAAGAGAAGGGGCCCGAGGACAGAGCCTTGAGGGACCCCAACAGAGAGGGGGAGTGAGGGGGAGGTGGTAGCATTATAGGTAACGCTGGAAGAGCATTGTGATAGGTAGGATGAGAGCCAGGAGAGGGCGGAGTCTCTGAGGCCGAGGGAGTGTAGTTTTTTGAGGAGGAGGGGGTGGTGGACTGTGTCGAAGGCCGCAGAGAGGTCAAGGAGTAGGAGCACTGAGTAGTGGCCATTAGCTTTGGCAGTTAGCAGGTTGTTGGAGAGTTTGAGTAAGGTGGTTTCGGTGGAGTGTAGGGCGGTTTCGGTGGAGTGTAGGGAGGTTTCGGTGGAGTGTAGGGTGGTTTCGGTGGAGTGTAGGGCGGTTTCGGTGGAGTGTAGGGGACGGAAGCCGGACTGTAGGGGATCGAGGAGGTGGTTGTCGTTGAGGTGAGAGCATAGGCGGGTGTAGACGAGGCGCTCGAGGAGTTTAGATGTAAATGGGAGCAGGGAGATGGGTCTGAGGTTGTTCGGGTCATTGGGGTCCAGGGAGGGCTTTTTAAGTATGGGGGTGATGTGGGCGTGTTTCAGAGGGAGGGGAAAGTGCCGGAGGAGAGGGAGAGATTGAAGATGTGGGTGAGGGAGCGTAGGATGGAGGGGGGGAAGGAGGTCGTAGGAGTTGAGGGGATAGGGTTGAGGGGGCAGGTGGTGAGGCGGGCATCAGAGAGGATCTTGGAGACTTCCTCGATGGTAGTAAGGTCAAAGGTGCGGAGTGTTGGGGGTACTGTAATACATACATTGTACATGGCATGGCCCAATTGCAGCCTTCAGAGCTTTAATTATACACACCAGAGACATATGAACAACACTCATATATGACACATTTAAAGGACAACCAACAATACAAAATTTCCATGACACCCCCAACTTCCTGACCTGAAAGTCACCCCCATCCCTGCAGTCCCTCCACTCTGCCCACTCCGCCTTGCTCCCTCTGCTCTCCAGCTGGGCCTAGGCTTCCTCAGATTCCCACCACTTGGTGACAAGTCTAGTAGAAGCCGCTGTCCAACCAGTGCTAGAAAGTGGCCAGAAGTCTCCGCCCCCTTCATATGTCTGTCCATCCAGTGCTAGAAAGTAGCCAGAAGTCTCCACCCCCTTCATCTGTCTGTCTATCCAGTGCTAGAAAATGGCCAGAAGTCTCCACCCCCTTCATATGTCTGTCCATCCAGTGCTAGAAAGTGGTCAGAAGTTCCCGCCCCCTTCATATGTCTGTCCATCCAGTGCTAGAAAGTGGCAAGAAGTCTCCGCCCCCGTCATATGTCTGTCCATCCAGTGCTAGAAAGTGGCCAGAAGTCTCCCCCCCCTTCATATGTCTGTCTATCCAGTGCTAGAAAGTGATTAGAAGTCTCCGCCCCCTTCATATGTCTGTCCATCCAGTGCTAGAAAGTGGCCAGAAGTCTCCACCCCCTTCATATGTCTGTCCATCCATTGCTAGAAAGTTGCCAGAAGTCTCCACCCCCTTCATATGTCTGTCCATCCAGTGCTAGAAAGTGTTCAGAAGTCCCCGCCCCCTTCATATGTCTGTCCATCCAGTGCTAGAAAGTGGTCAGAAGTCTCCGCCCCCTTCATATGTCTTTCCATCCAGTGCTAGAAAGTGGTCAGAAGTCTCCACCCCCTTCATATGTCTGTCCATCCAGTGCTAGAAAGTGTTCAGAAGTCCCCGCCCCCCTTCAAATGTCTGTGCATCCAGTGCTAGAAAGTGGTCAGAAGTCTCTGCCCCCTTCATCTGTCTGTCCATCCAGTGCTAGAAAGTGGTCAGAAGTCTCCGCCCCCTTCATCTGTCTGTCCATCCAGTGCCAGAAGTCTCCGCCTCTTTCATATGTCTGTCCATGCAGAGATAGAAAGGACGGCACATATGTTCTCTGTCCTCCCCCAGTGAGGTACCTGCCCCTCCCCTAGTAAGGTACCTTCCCCACCCCAGTGAGTTACATTCCCCACCCCAATGAGGTACCTGCCCCACCCTGTGATGGTTCTGCCTCACCCCCGTAATGGCTCTGCCCCTCCCTCCTGATGGCTCTGCCGCACCCCCGTTTCCCGGCTTGGTTCCATGGTCCATTCTTAGGTTCTTGTGTTGTGTTGCTCCTCAGGGAAGAGAGAAGGAGCGGTGGATCCGCGCCAAGTATGAGCAGAAGCTCTTCCTGTGCCCCCTGCCGGCCTCCGATGTCCCCCTGGGGCAGCAGCTCCTGCGCGCAGTAGTGGAGGACGACTTGCGGATGGTGGTGACGTTGCTCGCTCACGGTACGAAGGAGGAAGTGAACGAAACGTATGGGGATGGCGATGGTCGCTCGGCACTTCACCTCTCGGCAGCAATGTCCAACGTTGTGTGCACACAGCTCCTCATCTGGGTAAGAGGAAGGAACGATCGATGTGGGCTTGGCCTTCCTGGCCGATGATCCTTCTACTAACGCCTTTCCTTCTTGTCTCTGTAGTATGGTGTGGATGTGAAGTGCTGCGACGCTCGCAGTCTCACTTCGCTTTCATACGCCCGTCGGGCTGGCAGCACAGAGTGCGCGGATATCCTCCTCCAGTATGGCTGCCCTAGTGACAGTCCAAGCCCCGCCCTGTAACCCCGGACGACTCACGTGACACGACTCGACCTCCCGCTGGTGACCTGGCTCTGGCAGCCATTTTTTTTATTTAGTTTTATTATTGATTCTCAGGATTCTGGACTATACCTCCGTGTCCCTGTGGTGCCCCTCCATCACCCGTCCTTGCTGCTCAATGTTGTACGTGTCAGTCCTGCAGAGCAGAGTGTGCAACACAGTCCCTATCTAGAGGCATTATTCGATGTATACATGGAACTGACCGGGCACAAGAAGAAATATGGAACATCCGTCGTCAAGGTACAAGAAGGCACGTCCTGCCGACGGTGTTCCCGGAAGGCTCGTCCTGCCGATGGTGTTCCCGGAAGGCACGTCCTGCAGATGGCGTTCCCGGAAGGCACGTCCTGCCGACGGTGTTCCCGGAAGGCACGTCCTGCCGACGGTGTTCCCGGAAGGCTCGTCCTGCCGATGGCGTTCCCGGAAGGCTCGTCCTGCCGATGGCGTTCCCGGAAGGCACGTCCTGCTGATGGCGTTCCCGGAAGGCACAATGCTGTCTCCTACTTGAACCATGTAATGTGTAGAGTGTTCGTATCTCCACCACCTTTACATTTCTGAATCCATCGGTTTTCATGGTACGGATAGTTCGATGTGTGTGCTGGGCTCCTGTATCTCTATATATATGTATATATGTATGATATGTATAAGACCGACGGCTGGAGAACACGTGGGGAGCAATGAAGCATTTTGTGTTTACATACATTATGGTATTCGCTATATTTACTTGACGCACATCTTCTCTCAGCTGGAAGAAGGTGCTGAAACCTTGACTTGACTCTCGGGTTATCGTCTACATGAAACCTGAGGACACCTATACCGTAGTAGGCCCCGATTAGCAGGTCTCCAGGACCGGGGGTTTCTTAGGTCTAACATTTAAAAGATCTGTGAGGAACTGATATTTTCCTTGAAAGTTTAATGACTTCTCTACCTCACCCATCCATGAGCTGACCTTCAGTATTAGGGAAGTGGGTCTTGGACAGCAAGGAAGTTGGAGCTTCTGGAAAGACGCTACGTTGAGTGACAGATTTATTGAATTAGAGATGGATCACGATGGATAGATTATGGTATTCCCTATATTTACTTGACGCACGTCTTCTCTTGGTTGGAAGAAGGTGCTGAAACCTTGACTTGACTCTCGGGTTATCTTCTCCGTTAAACCTGAGGACACCTATACAGTAGTAGGCCCTGATTAGCAGGTCTCCAGGGCGGGGGGTTTCTTAGGTCTAACATTTAGAAGGTCTGTTAGGAACTGATATTTTCCTTGAAATTTTAACGACTTCTCTATCTCACCCATCCATGAGCTCCAGTATTAGGGAAGTGGGTCTTGGACATCAAGGAGGTTGGAGCTTCTGGAAAGAAGCTACGCCGAGTGACAGATTTATTGAATTAGAGATGGATCACAATGGATAGATTATGGTATTCGGTATATTTACTTGACGCACATCTTCTCTTGGCTGGAAGAAGGTGCTGGAACCTTGACTTGACTCTCGGGTTGTCTTCTACATTAAACCTGAGGACACCTATACAATAGTAGGCCCTGATTAGCAGGTCTCCAGGGCCGGGGGGTTTCTTAGGTCTAACATTTAGAAGGTCTGTGAGGAACTAATATTTTGCTTGAAAGTTTGACTTCTCTAACCCATCCATGAGCTGACCTCCAGTATTTGGGAAGTGAGTCTTGGACAGCAAGGAGGTTGGAGCTTCTGGAAAGACTCTACATTGAGTGACAGATTTATTGAATTAGAGATGGATCACGATGGATAGATTCCCTGGTCTGGAGGTAGACATTGTGGGACAGACCTTCTGGGTTTGTGTTACGTTTCGAGGGACAAACAACCTGGTCTAGAGGTAGACATTTAAAGACAGGTGTCCTGGATTAGAGGCTAATCTGGTTTCTGGTCAGGGGGTAGACATTGGGGGGCAGAACTTCTTGATAATTGGTACATATCGAGGGACAAAAAACCTGGACTGGAGGTAGACTTATGTAGACAGACCTCCTGGATAAGTGGTACATGTCAAGGGACCATCAACCTAGTTTAGAGATAGACCTTGAAAGACAGGCCACCCGGATTAAAGGTTAATGTCCAAAAACAAACATCCTGGTCAGGTGGTAGACGTTGTGGGGTGCTGACCTCCTGGATTAGTGCTGCATGTTGAGAGACAGATTCATTGATCTTGAAGTATATATATGTAGACAGACCTCCTGGATTAGAAGATAATGTTGTAAGGGAAACTTTCTGGTCAAAAGGTAGACATTGGGGGGCAGACCTTCTGGATAAGTGGTACATGTCGAGGGACGGACAACCTGGACTGGAGGTAGACCTGTAAATCCAGGCCTCCTGGATTAAAGGATAATGTAGGACAAACGTCCTGGTCAGGAGGTGAACATTGTGGGGGAGACCTTCTGGATAAGTGGTACATGTTGAGAGACAGATGACCTGGTCTGGAGGTAGACACTTAAAGACAGACCTAGATTGGAGGATAATGCTGTAAGAGTAACGTCCTGGTCAGAAGGTAGACATTGGGGGCAGACCTCCTGGATTTGTGTTACATGTCAAGGGACACACAACCTAGTTTAGAGGTAGACCTTGAAAGACAGATCACCTGGATTAAAGGTTAATGTGAGGAAACAAACTTCCTGGTCATGTGATGGACATTGTGGGACAGACCTTGTGGATTAGTGATACATGTTGAGGGACAGACAACCTGATCAGCAAGTAGACATTGAGGGACAGACCTCCTGGATTAGTAGGACAAGTCAAGGGGCAAACAATGTGGTCAGGAAGTGGACATGGAAGGAAAAACCTCCTGGACTAGAGGTAGAAGTTGAGTGACAGACTGTGTGGTCTGGAGGTAGACATTAAGGGACAGACTTCCTGGATTAGATGTTGATGGACCAACCTTCTGATAAAATATGAAAACTGAAGCTCCTGAAAAGTGGACAGAAAATGAAGGGGGGGAGGGGGGGCATTAGAAATATGTGGTCTAAGTCATGGACTACAGGCAGAAAAAGTTCTGTAGAAAAGGGGTCCAAGAATGGGGGGCAGGTGAAAGATAAAGTTGAAGGTGCTCTCAGGGTACGGGAATAATGACAATGAATTGTGCCTAATACAGCATAGTAGGTAGTCACTGGAGGGTTCCGGTGAGGTGTGGACAGAGGAGACGTGAGGTGTGCAGAAGATTCATTGGTGAATGGAAATTAAATGTTCATAGAAGAATGATCCAATCTGCAGGTCAGAGAGGACAGGGTAGATTGGGGTTCTGTATATATATATCTGGGGTAATGGTCAGATTAGGGTTCTGTATATATATATGGGGTAATGGCCAGAGTAGGGTTCTGTATATATCTGGGGTAATGGTCAGATTGGGGTTCTGTATATCTGGGGTAATGATCAGATTGGGGTTCTGTATATCTGGGGTAATGGTCAGATTGGGGTTCTGTATATATATCTGGGGTAATGGTCAGATTGGGGTTCTGTATATCTGGGGTAATGGTCAGATTGGGGTTCTGTATATCTGGGGTAATGGTCAGATTGGGGTTCTGTATATATCTGGGGTAATGGTCAGATTGGGGTTCTGTATATATATATATGAGGGGGTAATGGTCAGATTGGGGTTCTGTATATCTGGGGTAATGGTCAGATTGGGGTTCTGTATATCTGGGGTAATGGCCAGATTGGGGTTCTGTATATCTGGGGTAATGGCCAGATTGGGGTTCTGTATATCTGGGGTAATGGTCAGATTGGGGTTCTGTATATCTGGGGTAATGGTCAGATTGGGGTTCTGTATATCTGGGGTAATGGTCAGATTGGGGTTCTGTATATCTGGGGTAATGGTCAGATTGGGGTTCTGTATATATATCTGGGGTAATGGTCAGATTGGGGTTCTGTATATCTGGGGTAATGGTCAGATTGGGGTTCTGTATATATATCTGGGGTAATGGTCAGATTGGGGTTCTGTATATCTGGGGTAATGGTCAGATTGGGGTTCTGTATATATATATGGGTAATGGTCAGATTGGGGTTCTGTATATCTGGGGTAATGGTCAGATTGGGGTTCTGTATATATATCTGGGGTAATGGTCAGAATTGGGGTTCTGTATATATATCTGGGGTAATGGTCAGATTGGGGTTCTGTATATATATCTGGGGTAATGGTCAGATTGGGGTTCTGTATATCTGGGGTAATGGTCAGATTGGGGTTCTGTATATATATCTGGGGTAATGGTCAGATTGGGGTTCTGTATATATATGGGGTAATGGCCAGATTGGGGTTCTGTATATATATCTATGGTAATGGTCAGATTGGGGTTCTGTATATATATCTGGGGTAATGGATCAGATTGGGGGTTCTGTATATATATCTGGGGTAATGGTCAGATTGGGGGTTCTGTATATCTGGGGTAATGGTCAGATTGGGGTTCTGTATATATATCTGGGGTAATGGTCAGATTGGGGTTCTGTATATATATCTGGGGTAATGGCAGATTGGGGTTCTGTATATATATCTGGGGTAATGATCACTTGGGGTTCTGTATATCTGGGGTAATGGCAGATTGGGGTTCTGTATATATATCTGGGGTAATGGTCAGATTGGGGTTCTGTATATATATCTGGGGTAATGGTCAGATTGGGGTTCTGTATATATATCTGGGGTAATGGTCACTTGGGGGTTCTGTATATATATCTGGGGTAATGATCACTTGGGGGTTCTGTATATATCTGGGGTAATGGTCAGATTGGGGTTCTGTATATATATCTGGGGTAATGGTCACTTGGGGGTTCTGTATATCTGGGGTAATGGTCAGATTGGGGGTTCTGTATATATATCTGGGGTAATGGTCAGATTGGGGTTCTGTATATATATCTGGGGTAATGGTCAGATTGGGGTTCTGTATATATATCTGGGGTAATGGTCACTTGGGGGTTCTGTATATCTGGGGTAATGGTCAGATTGGGGTTCTGTATATATATCTGGGGTAATGGTCACTTGGGGGTTCTGTATATATATCTGGGGTAATGGTCAGATTGGGGGTTCTGTATATATATCTGGGGTAATGGTCAGATTGGGGTTCTGTATATATATCTGGGGTAATGGCCAGATTGGGGTTCTGTATATATATGGGGTAATGGCCAGATTGTGGTTCTGTATATCTGGAGTAATGGTTACTTGATTGGGGGTTCTGTATATATATCTGGGGTAATGATCAGATTGGGGTTCTGTATATATATCTGGGGTAATGGTCAGATTGGGGTTCTGTATATATATCTGGGGTAATGATCACTTGGGGGTTCTCTACAGCTGAGTCTTGATTGGCTATTAATGTGCCCCCCCCTTCTATGAGCCTAAATGGAAAGGTCTGTAATGGCAGCTGTCATACTTTTCCGACATAACAAGCAGATTCATTGAATCTTCCCGGCAATTGTCTGTCTGTGGCCATTGTTTGGCTTAATGGTAGGACATTTGATCCTGATGATGATCTGATCTACAAACATCTCAAATACTTTCTTCAAAACAACTGGCTCTGTTCCCAGAAATTGGGGTGGGCTTCCAGGTGGTTGTGTTAAAGATCTTTCAGGGGGTGTGGGTGTCCAGGAGGTTGGGGTTCCCAATATCTTTCATGGGTATGGTGTGGGTGTTCAAGATTGGGGTTCCCAAGATCTTTCATGGATAGTGTGGGTGTCAGATTGGGGTTCAAGAGGTTGGGGTTCCAAGATCTTTCTGGATGGTGTGGGGTTCTGTGTCCAGGGGGTTGGCTTCCCAAGTCTTTCATGGATTAATGTGGGTGTCCCCCCCCTATCTTTCATGGATGGTGTGGGTCTGTCCATGGCAGGTTGGCTTCCCAAGATCTTCATGGATGGTTCCAGGAGGTTGGCTTCCAAGATTTTCATGGAATGGGTGTCCCGGCAATTGTTCCCGAGTCTGTGGCATGGATGGTTGGCTTATGGCTTCCCAAGATCTTTCATGGATGGTGTGGGTGTCCAGGAGGTTGGCTTCCCAAGATCACTTTCATGGATGGTCCGTTGGCTTCCCAGAAATGGATGGTGTGGGTGTCCAGGAGGTTGGCTTCCCAAGATCTTTCAGGAGGGTGGCTTTCCAAGGGTGTCCCAGGAGGTTGGCTTCCCAAGATCTTTCATGGATGGTGTGGGTGTCCAGGAGGTTGGCTTCCCAAGATCTTTCATGGATGGTGTGGGTGTCCAGGAGGTTGGCTTCCCAAGATCTTTCATGGATGGTGTGGGTGTCCAGGAGGTTGGCTTCCCAAGATCTTTCATGGATGGTGTGGGTGTCCAGGAGGTTGGCTTCCCCGAAGATCTTTCATGGATGGTGTGGGTGTCCAGGAGGTTGGCTTCCCAAGATCTTTCATGGATGGTGTGGGTGTCCAGGAGGTTGGCTTCCCAAGATCTTTCATGGATGGTGTGGGTGTCCAGGAGGTTGGCTTCCCAAGATCTTTCATGGATGGTGTGGGTGTCCAGGAGGTTGGCTTCCCAAGATCTTTCATGGATGGTGTGGGTGTCCAGGAGGTTGGCTTCCCAAGATCTTTCATGGATGGTGTGGGTGTCCAGGAGGTTGGCTTCCCAAGATCTTTCATGGATGGTGTGGGTGTCCAGGAGGTTGGCTTCCCAAGATCTTTCATGGATGGTGTGGGTGTCCAGGAGGTTGGCTTCCCAAGATCTTTCATGGATGGTGTGGGTGTCCAGGAGGTTGGCTTCCCGAGATCTTTCATGGATGGTGTGGGTGTCCAGGAGGTTGGCTTCCCAAGATCTTTCATGGATGGTGTGGGTGTCCAGGAGGTTGGCTTCCCGAGATCTTTCATGGATGGTGTGGGGTGTCCAGGAGGTTACATTCCTAAGATCTATTGTTGGGAAATGTGGACCTGAATGTGGTATCTGAAGTAGACCAATCATGATGTGGAAGAATGTCTGTTTGTATATTGTGTACAGTTTATTTATATTGCTCTGTACATACGCTGAGTTGTCTTGTGTATGTGCTGTGAAATAAAACTTGACTTCTTTAATGTCGTTGTGTCATTTGCTGCGAATATTGATCCTCACATTCGGCACCCAGGCAGAATGTGTAACCAGCTTGGTCCTGCGGACTGACTTCATCTTCATCCAGTAGTCCTTCGATGGCACAGAGGTTGACCCTTCAGGAGGAATCTATGACTATGATCAACAATAGAACACAATCTTCTCAGATCACCCACCTAATATTCAGTAGGTTCCCCTTTTGCTGCCAATCGAGGAATGGACTCCACAGACAAAGCATCACATGGCCTCCCCTGGCTTGGCCTCTTCCCATGCTGTATCCAGGTGCCATCTCTTCCCAGGTAAGCGACCAACACACACCCCGCCATCCACCTGATGGGAAAGAAAACGTCATTCATCAGACCAGGCCACCTCCTTCCATTGCTCTGTGCTCCAGTTCTGACCTCACGTTCCCACTGTGGACACGGGTCAGCATGGACACCCTGACCGGTCTGCCACTAGACAGCCCCATACACAGCAAACTGTCCCGACACCTTCCTACCAGAACCAGCATGAGCTTCTCCAGCAATTTCAGCTCCAGACGCTCTTCTATTGGATCAGACTATAGACCTCCATCAATGAGCTTTCCCTCCCCACCTCCATCAATGAGCCTCCCTCCCCCACCTCCATCAATAAGTCTTCTCTCCCCACCTCCATCAATAAGCCTTCCCTCCCCACCTCCATCAATGAGCCTCCCTCCCCCCACCTCCATCAATGAGTCTTCTCTCCCCACCTCCATCAACAAGCCTTCCCTCCCCACCTCCATCAATGAGCCTCCCTCCCCCCACCTCCATCAATGAGTCTTCTCTCCCCACCTCCATCAATAAGCCTTCCCTCCCCACCTCCATCAATAAGCCTTCCCTCCCCACCTCCATCAATGAGTCTCCCTTCCCCACCTCCATCAAGGAGCCTTCCCTTCCCCCCACCAATGAACCTCTCTCCCCCCCACCTCCATCAATGAGCCTTGCCCCCCCCCCCACCTCCATCAAGGAGCCTCCACCTCCATCAAGGAGCCTTCCCTTCCCCCCACCATCAATGAGTCTCGTCATCAATGAGCCTTCCCTCCCCACCTCCATCAATGAGTCTCCCTTCCCCACCTCCATCAGGGACTCCTCCCTCATCAGAGCAGTGACACCTCCCTCATCAGAGCAGCTATTTCTTGCCCATCAGAGCAGTGACTCCTCCCCCATCACAGCGGTGACTCCTCCTTCATCAGTGACTTGCCTCCTCTACCCCCAGGGTAGTGAACCTGCAGAACAGAGACTCCTCCTCAGCAGTACCCCCCCCCCCCCCCCCAGAGCAATAACTTCCCTCCACAGCAGTGACTCCTCCTTCTGGGTGACGCCTCCTCTTGCCTTCCAGAACAGTGACTCCTCCTCCTGGAGGGCAGTGACTCCTCCTGGGAAGTAACACCCTCCTCTTGCTTTCCAGGACAGTGACTCCTCCTCCTGGAGGGCAGTGACTCCTCCTCCTGGGAAGTAACACCCTCCTCTTGCTTTCCAGGGCAGTGACTCCTCCTGGGGGGGCAGACTCCTCCTCCTGGAAGTAACACCCTCCTCTTGCTTTCCAGAACAGTGACTCCTCCTCCTGGGGGGCAGTGACTCCTCTCCTTCCAGGGCACTAAATCCTCCTCCTGAATAGTAACCCCCTTCCAGAGTAGTGACCTCCCCCTCCCCCCATGGGCCATCAGAGACCGTGTGAAGGGAAGCAGCTTTTCTGTGCTCCCCCAGTGCTCCGGGAATCCTGTGTCATGGGTAAAATAATAAAAAATCTCTACATCTGTAGGGGGTGCTGACAGCATGTTGGCCCCTCCCCCCACTTCTCTGGAGGTTGCCATGTGACTGAACAGCGAGTCCTTAGACCGGGGGATGGGAAGAAGTCCTTGCATCAGCCTGTGAAGAGCATCCAAGTGGACCTGTCGGTATTTCCAGCCGTGTGACCCCCCCGTACTGCAGGGGGCAGTGTTCAGCCATCACCAACATTCGTAATGCAGGGTGCAGCTTGGGAGGTGAATTGACCAAATCTGATATCTGAATGCCATGGAACGCTGGAACTGGTTCTTAGACCCCGGTTATATGCCGCTACCTTCAGGTGATTGGACGGTTTGCTGGAACCTGCCCCTCAGAGTACCCATAAAACCACGCCCTCTCCATGAGGCTCCAGCTTTCTGACCGTGTCCTCAGGTGATGGACCTCAACTTCCATTTTTCAGTTTTTCTTTCTTTGGTTGACATGTCTAGATCTGCCCGATGGCTCACTAGCCGTCTCCATGGGGCTCCAGCTTTCTGACCGTGTCCTCAGGTGATGGACCTCAACTTTCCATTTTTCAGTTTTTCTTTCTTTGGTTGACATGTCTAGATCTGCCCGATGGCTCACTAGCCGTCTCCATGAGGCTCCAGCTTTCTGACCGTGTCCTCAGGTGATGGACCTCAACTTCCATTTTTCAGTTTTTCTTTCTTTGGTTGACATGTCTAGATCTGCCCGATGGCTCACTAGCCGTCTCCATGGGGCTCCAGCTTTCTGACCGTGTCCTCAGGTGATGGACCTCAACTTCCATTTTTCAGTTTTTCTTTCTTTGGTTGACATGTCTAGATCTGCCCGATGGCTCACTAGCCGTCTCCATGAGGCTCCAGCTTTCTGATCGTGTCCTCAGGTGATGGACCCCATCCTGCATTTTTCACTGTTTTTCTTTCTTCGACTATCTCTAGATCTGGCTGTGTATTGTCCTATGGCTCACTAGCCGTCTCCAGATCTGTTCTTCTTGGGAACCGTACCCAACCCCCCCCCCCCCCCCCCAACAGTGTGGTCGTGTGTAGTATTTCCTTTAAGCACTGGATCCTGTGTTCTAGGTATGTAGAGTGAGTTAGTCGTAGGGTGCTATACAGTCCAGGGTCATGGTCCACACCTATGGCACCCAGACCCTGAAGACCTCTATGGGGGTATGACCAGTGGGATGGGCAAAGCCTGAACCCCAGATGGGACCAATGACACATCAAGGTAGGACATGGTGTCCCCTATACCTTTCACATACCGCTTCCTGGTTTATGGGTCATTACTGGGATCTGTAGTACACGCTGGGGGACATTTTATAACACCGGTGCAGCTCTGTATAGAAACCAATCAGCTTCCAGGTTTTATCGTCAAAGCTGATTGGTAGAATCTGATTGGTTATGCAAAGCTGCACCGGATTCTGAGGGCTCCAGTTGTGTTATATTGTCTCCTACAAGGCGCAGGTTATGGGGTGATCTGCATTATGGGGTGATCTGGGGTGATCTGCATTATGGGGTGATCTGCATTATGGGGTGATCTGCATTATGGGTGTTTTCTGTCGTTTTTTTTTGTCATGTTCGCTCCTTTTCTTCCCACTGCTGGAAGTTCCTCTCCTCTGGCTAGTGATGTAGTGCCTAGAAGCCTCCTCTGGCTAGTGATGTAGTGCCTAGAAGTCTCCTCTGGCTAGCGATGTAGTGCCTAGAAGCCTCCTCTGGCTAGCGATGTAGTGCCTAGAAGCCTCCTCTGGCTAGCGATGTAGTGCCTAGAAGCCTCCTCTGGCTAGTGATGTAGTGCCTAGAAGCCTCCTCTGGCTAGTGATGTAGTGCCTAGAAGTCTCCTCTGGCTAGCGATGTAGTGCCTAGAAGCCTCCTCTGGCTAGCGATGTAGTGCCTAGAAGCCTCCTCTGGCTAGCGATGTAGTGCCTAGAAGCCTCCTCTGGCTAGCGATGTAGTGCCTAGAAGCCTCCTCTGGCTAGCGATGTAGTGCCTAGAAGCCTCCTCTGGCTAGCGATGTAGTGCCTAGAAGCCTCCTCTGGCTAGTGATGTAGTGCCTAGAGGTCTCTGGCTGCCATTTTCCGTTGCCGGCACACGCTGATCATTTGCCGTCTCCATTGGCTCCATGAAGGTCATTGTGAGTCCTTCATCCTGGACACGCTGAACCTCCTCAGTCCACATCAGTTCGGGGTGAGTGCCCAGCAGGAAGAACCTCACCCAGCACTGGTGGCAGTAATTCCTCTGCAGGTCCTGAGGAAACTCCAAGTTCCTCTCCGGTTGGTAGCTGTTGCCACCCTTCGAGGTACATTGACACCCCCTACAGCCCCGTCATTTGGGAACCTCTCAGATGCGACATGCGGCCTGACTAAAGCAGAATTCTCTGCCGCTGATCTTCTCCAAAGGTTCTCCATACTTCTGGAATCGGCGGGTGGCAGCAGCCACCACAACTGCCCTTCGGCCTCGCCTCCCTCTGGATATATTCCTGGATTGCAGCCTGAATTGTCCGCTAGGTTTGTAGGTCGGGTGGACTTGGGGGTCTCGGCTTAGACCTCTGAGGATTTTTCTTTTTCCGCCTCCACCTCATCCTGGATACTGTGGACTCCTCCACTGAGGTGGTGTGTAATGCGTCGCTCATAGAGTGCACATCCCCCGCCTATTCCAGCAGGCACAAGAAGGAAGGAAATTCCCAGAAAGCCTTTCCTAAAGATGGTTGGAATCTTGACTGGTTCATCAGGGACGGGCCAAGATTCCATCCACGTGTGGGCGGGGTGGTCTTACCCAAGTGGATCCATCAATGGACTTGGGTACAACCAGCATGGCAGGCTGTTCATGCGATTATTGCCATTGGCTAAAGCCGCTAACAATAGTCCGTGTTCTCCCGAACACAATGGCATCCGCGGGAGGGATTCCCCCATCAACAGCTGACATCCGCGGGAGGGATTCCCCCATCAACACCTGACATCCACGGGAGGGATTCCCCCATCAACACCTGACAACCGCGGGAGGGATTCCCCCATCAACACCTGACATCCGCGGGAGGGATTCCCCCATCAACAGCTGACATCCGCGGGAGGGATTCCCCCATCAACACCTGACATCCGCGGGAGGGATTCCCCCATCAACACCTGACATCCACGGGGAGGGATTCCCCCATCAACACCTGACATCCGCGGGAGGGATTCCCCCATCAACAGCTGACATCCGCGGGAGGGATTCCCCCATCAACAGCTGACATCCGCGGGAGGGATTCCCCCATCAACAGCTGACATCCGCGGGAGGGATTCCCCCATCAACACCTGACATCCGCGGGAGGGATTCCCCCATCAACACCTGACATCCGCGGGAGGGATTCCCCCATCAACATGAGCGATTTCCTGACTGACCCAACTCTGAGGTCATTCACTCCATCCTGACAATCGTACCCAATGAAAGAAGAGTGTTCCCCCCGAGGACCTGGCCATGCGTGCTTTAACCCTCCCCCGGGAGAGGATTTACCCCCCAACAGCTGACCACGCCTCTTTTTGCTACTTGGCTGAATTGCGCGGTCATGCAACGCTGCACCCAAAATTAAAACAGCTTACATCCTTTTTTTCACACATCAATAGAGCTTTCTTTCGGTGGTATTTGATCATCTGTGCGCTTTTTATTTTTCACGCTATAAACAAAAAAAGACCAAAAATTTTGAAGAAAAACAATATTTTTTACTTTCAGCTATAAAAGATATAAAGTAAACTCAAAGTTGGTTATAAATTTAGGCCAAAATGTCTCACGGACTCCGTGTTTGTGGTGAAATGTCCCCCGCTCCGTGTTTGTGGTGAAATGTCTCCGGCTCCGTGTTTGTGGTGAAATGTCTCCGGCCCGTGTTTGTGGTGAAATGTCTCCCGCTCGTGTTTGTGGTGAAATGTCTCCGGCTCCGTGTTTGTGGTGAAATGTCTCCGCTCCGTGTTTGTGGTGAAATGTCTCCGGCTCCGTGTTTGTGGTGAAATGTCTCCGGCTCCGTGTTTGTGGTGAAATGTCTCCGGCTCCGTGTTTGTGGTGAAATGTCTCCGGCTCCGTGTTCGTGGTGAAATGTCTCCGGCTCCCTGTTTGTGGTGAAATGTCTCCCGCTCCGTGTTTGTGGTGAAATGTCTTCTGCTCCGTGTTTGTGGTGAAATGTCTCCGGCTCCGTGTTCGTGGTGAAATGTCTCCGGCTCCGTGTTTGTGGTGAAATGTCTCCGGCTCCGTGTTCGTGGTGAAATGTCTCCGGCTCCGTGTTTGTGGTGAAATGTCCCCCGCTCCGTGTTTGTGGTGAAATGTCTCCGGCTCCGTGTTTGTGGTGAAATGTCCCCCGCTCCGTGTTTGTGGTGAAATGTCTCCGGCTCCGTGTTTGTGGTGAAATGTCCCCCGCTCCGTGTTTGTGGTGAAATGTCTCCGGCTCCGTGTTTGTGGTGAAATGTCTCCGGCTCCGTGTTTGTGGTGAAATGTCTCCCGCTCCGTGTTTGTGGTGAAATGTCTCCGGCTCCGTGTTTGTGCTGAAATGTCTCCGGCTCCGTGTTTGTGGTGAAATGTCTCCGGCTCCGTGTTTGTGGTGAAATGTCTTCTGCTCCGTGTTTGTGGTGAAATGTCTCCGTGTTTGTGGTGAAATGTCTCCGGCTCCGTGTTTGTGGTGAAATGTCTCCGGCTCCGTGTTTGTGGTGAAATGTCTCCGGCTCCGTGTTTGTGGTGAAATGTCTCCGGCTCCGTGTTTGTGGTGAAATGTCTCCGGCTCCGTGTTTGTGGTGAAATGTCCCCCGCTCCGTGTTTGTGGTGAAATTTCTTCTGCTCCGTGTTTGTGGTGAAATGTCCCCCGCTCCGTGTTTGTGGTGAAATGTCCCCCGCTCCGTGTTTGTGGTGAAATGTCCCCCGCTCCGTGTTTGTGGTGAAATGTCTCCGGCTCCGTGTTTGTGGTGAAATGTCTCCGGCTCCGTGTTTGTGGTGAAATGTCTCCCGCTCCGTGTTTGTGGTGAAATGTCTCCGGCTCCGTGTTTGTGCTGAAATGTCTCCGGCTCCGTGTTTGTGGTGAAATGTCTCCGGCTCCGTGTTTGTGGTGAAATGTCTTCTGCTCCGTGTTTGTGGTGAAATGTCTCCGTGTTTGTGTGGTGAAATGTCTCCGGCTCCGTGTTTGTGGTGAAATGTCTCCGGCTCCGTGTTTGTGGTGAAATGTCTCCGGCTCCGTTTTGTGGTGAAATGTCTCCGGCTCCGTGTTTGTGGTGAAATGTCTCCGGCTCCGTGTTTGTGGTGAAATGTCCCCCGCTCCGTGTTTGTGGTGAAATTTCTTCTGCTCCGTGTTTGTGGTGAAATGTCCCCCGCTCCGTGTTTGTGGTGAAATGTCCCCCGCTCCGTGTTTGTGGTGAAATGTCCCCCGCTCCGTGTTTGTGGTGAAATGTCCCCCGCTATCCGTGTTTGTGGTGAAATTTCTTCTGCTCCGTGTTTGTGGTGAAATGTCCCCCGCTCCGTGTTTGTGGTGAAATTTCTTCTGCTCCGTGTTTGTGGTGAAATGTCTTCCCCTCCGTGTTTGTGGTGAAATGTCCCCCGCTCCGTGTTTGTGGTGAAATGTCCCCCGCTCCGTGTTTGTGGTGAAATGTCCCCCGCTCCGTGTTTGTGGTGAAATGTCCCCCGCTTCGTGTTTGTGGTGAAATGTCTCCGGCTCTGTGTTTGTGGTGAAATGTCTCCGGCTCCATGTTTGTGGTGAAATGTCTCCGCTCCGTGTTTGGTGAAATGTCTCCGGCTCCGTGTTTGTGGTGAAATGTCTCCGGCTCCGTGTTTGTGGTGGAAAAATTCCCAATGCGTGTCTATTGATTGCTTTGTGTGAAGTTATAGCGTCTACAATCTATGGGAGAGATGCTGCAATTTACGCCATTTCTCTGCTATACAGCGCTGCGCTAGTTTAACAATTGCGCGGTCATGCAACACGGTACATACATGACATTTACGTCCTTTTTTTCACACAAATAGAGCTTTATTTTGGTGGTATTTGATCACCTGTGAGGTTTTTATTTTTGGCGCTATAACCAGAAAAACTTTTGAAGAGAAAAAAATTCTTTTGAAAAATACAATATTTTCTCATTTCAGTCATGAAAAATATCCAAAAAAACTAAAATTTTGTCATAAATTTAGGCCGAAATGTATTCTGCTCCATGTTTGGTGAAAAAATGCCAATAAGTGTCTATTGATTGCTTTGTGTGACAGTTATAGAGACTGCAGACTATGGGAGAGATCATGGGGTGTACACAGCTTGTACTTCTGACTGCCCATCACATTTCTGGGGGGCTAAGATACCAGGACAGGACACCCCCAAATACCAGGACAGGACACCCCCCCAAATACCAGGACAGGACACCCCCAAATACCAGGATAGTACAAACACCCCCAAATACCAGGACGGTACAACCCCCCAAATACCAGGACGGTACAGACACCCCCAAATACCAGGACGGTACAGACACCCCCAAATACCAGGACAGTACAAACACCCCCAAATACCAGGACAGGACACCCCCAAATACCAGGACAGGACAAACACCCCCAAATACCAGGACGGTACAACCCCCCCAAATACCAGGACGGTACAGACACCCCCAAATACCAGGACGGTACAGACACCCCCAAATACCAGGACGGTACAGACCCCCCCAAATACCAGGACAGGACAAACACACCCCCAAATACCAGGACAGGACAAAAACACCCCCAAATACCAGGACAGGACAAATCCCCCCAAATACCAGGACAAGACAAACCCCCCCAAATACCAGGACAGTACAACCCCCCCAAATACCAGGACAGTACAACCCCCCCAAATACCAGGACAGTACAACCCCCCCAAATACCAGGATAGTACAAACACCCCCAAATACCAGGACGGTACAGACACCCCCAAATACCAGGACGGTACAGACACCCCCAAATACCAGGACGGTACAAAACACCCCCAAATACCAGGACAGGACACCCCCAAATACCAGGACAGGACAAACACCCCCAAATACCAGGACGGTACAAACCCCCCCAAATACCAGGACGGTACAGACACCCCCAAAATACCAGGACGGTACAGACACCCCCAAATACCAGGACGGTACAGACCCCCCCAAATACCAGGACAGGACAAACACCCCCAAATACCAGGACAGGACAAACACCCCCAAATACCAGGACAGGACAAATCCCCCCAAATACCAGGACAAGACAAACCCCCCCAAATACCAGGACAGTACAACCCCCCCAAATACCAGGACAGTACAACCCCCCCAAATACCAGGACAGTACAACCCCCCCAAATACCAGGACAGGACAAACACCCCCCAAATACCAGGACAGGACAACCCCCCCAAATACCAGGACGGTACAACCCCCCCCAAATACCAGGACGGTACAACCCCCCCAAATACCAGGACGGTACAACCCCCCCCAAATACCAGGACGGTACAACCCCCCCAAATACCAGGACGGTACAGACCCCCCCAAATACCAGGACGGTACAAACCCCCCCCCCAAATACCAGGACAGTACAACCCCCCCCAAATACCAGGACAGTACAACCCCCCCCCAAATACCAGGACAGTACAACCCCCCCCAAATACCAGGACAGTACAAACACCCCCAAATACCTGGACAGTACAAACACCCCCAAATACCAGGACAGTACAAACACCCCTAAATACCAGGACAATACAACCCCCTCAAATACCAGGACAGGACAAATCCCCCCCAAATACCAGGACAAGACAAACCCCCCCCAAATACCAGGACAGTACAAACACCCTCAAATGACCCTTTTTCGTAAAGTAGACACCCAAAGCTATCTGCTGAGAGGCATATTGAGTCCATGGAAGATTTATTTTTTCCCCACAAGTTTCTGGAAAATGACAAAACATTTTTTTTTTTTACATGAAGTTGACATTTAAATGATTTATTTCTCGCACAAGCCATGGGTATATGTGGATTACACCCCAAAATACATTCTGCTACTTCTACCGAGTATGGGGGTACCACACACGTGTGAGACTTTTTGGGAGCCTAGCCACATACAGGAGCCTGAAATCCAATGACCACTTTGAAAGCCTGAAGGTGAGCAACTTCCTCATTTCACTTCCTACCTACCTATCACAGTTTCGGAGGCCCTGCAGCTGTAGGCATCATCCTGGTATAACCATTCAAATCCAGGGATGTACCAGTACGTCGCTGGTCCTTGGGTGTATATATATGATATGGTTTTTGTTTGGTTTTTTTTTGTATGCAGCCTGTGGACTGAATGAAAAAATGAGAAGAAATCTCTGCCAGAAAAAGTGTGTGGTATGCCCCCCATTGGAATATACCCCCCTGCATCCACCCACTTCTAATGGTGGGCACACATTAGGTCACACGGTGCCACATGCGCCAATTCCAAGATTGAAAAATGTCTAAATAGTGGCACGCTTGAATAAAAATTGTCCACGTATAAGTGGTACCCCATATGGAAAAAGGATGACACCAAGTCCCAAACTATCTTGTCACTGCTCCCCATGTAGTCTGGGCATCCGGGGGGCTCCACGTGACTATCTTTTCCCTCGTAAATCCGAAACTTATAAGTATAGCCTGTTGTCCTCTCACAGGTCTTCTACATCTTGACCCCATATCTGGCACGCTTGCTGGGGAGAACTTGTTTGAATGCAAGGCGGCCAGAAAAATGAATGAGGGATTCCTCAACGCAGATGTTTTGCTGGGGAGTATAGACATCTGCAAATTTTTGGTTAAGGTGATTTGCGAGGGGCTGAATTTTTGTGGAGCCGGTCATATTCAGGGTCACCCCGAGGATGACAGAGAGTATTGTCGCTGAAATTCAGGGTCCCCCCGAGGATGACAGAGAGTATTGTCGCTGAAATTCAGGGTCACCCCGAGGATGACAGAGTGTATTGTCGCTGAAATTCAGGGTCCCCCCGAGGATGACAGAGTGTATTGTCGCTGAAATTCAGGGTCCCCCCGAGGATGACAGAGTGTATTGTCATTGAATAAAACACATTATACTCTCATATCTATGCCATGGCAGCAGAGAACACGGCATATGATGAATGGGGTCTGCGGACCAATACAACCGCAATTCATTTCTTTTAGTAATGCCCATGTTGAGGGTTCGGCCCCAAAAAATGTAAATTCGGAATCCGTAATGGGTTTCCATGCGACTGGTCCGGCAAGGTTTGAATTTGGGTTGGCGGCGATAAATTGTTGTGCATATAAACTGCTTTGATCCACAATCAACGCATACAGATATTCCGTGAAAAACTGATCCAGAAATCAAGGAGGTATGTGAAAGACCAGGATGTACTAGACGCTGGTACTCGCCAGTTCACCAAAAGGTAGCGCGGCACTAGTACTGGCACTCTGCTGCATATGAGAGTCATCAAAATGTACCGGCAAGTGCTAACAGAGATCAGGCCTGATTCTGCCAACACCGCGGTTTTGTGTGCAGTGTATCAGGTGACAGTGACCTACTGACACTGCACTTGCTGGGGGAGAAGGGGGGGTAAAAGTAGGGGCTAAACGCAGGTGTTGGCAGGTGCAGGGGCTGATCCAGCTAACGCTGCGTTTTTGGGGACGCTATACTAAGGTGAACGCTGGTATAGTGCTGACCTGATCAAAGATATTGATCCGTTCAGACACTATACTAGCAATGGAGGATTATTGTACATGAGCGTGCTCCTGGCAATCAAGGGGTTAAATGTGATGACTGGTGTAGTGACGGGCAATCTGAGGCTATCTGGGAGGGGCGTGAAAAACCGCAGGAGAGCGAATCACGTGTATATATATGTGATTTTGCGCACCCGTGCCGCCCTGTGGCAGTATTTCTGCTGTAGGGCGGTCAGGAAGCGGTTACAGAAGAGGTTTGCGTTACAGCGCTGCGTTACTTGAACGGACAATTGCGCGGTCATGCAACACTGCACCTAAATGAAATTTACATCCTTTTTTCCCCACAAATTGAGCTTTCTTTCGGTGGTATTTGATCGCCTGTGCGGTTTTTATTTTTTGCGCTATAAAAAAAAAAAAAGGCTGTCAATTTTGAGAAAAAAAAAAACCCAAATATTTTGGACTTTTTGCTATAAAACATGTCCAGTAAAAAAATTTAAAAATCAAATTTCGGCATAAATTTCGGCCAAAATGTATTCTGCGACATGTCTCTGCTAAAAAAAAAATCCCAATACGTGTAAATTAATTGGTTTACATGAAAGTTATAGCGTTTACAAATGGCGGGAAAGATGCTGGGATTTTTATTTTTTTTTTATACTAATAATGGCGGCGATCAGCAACTTCTGACGGCGATCAGCGACTTATGGCAGGACTGCGGCGGACATTCTGACACTGGGGGGGGGGAACTGACTTGGGGTCACTGACATCCCCAGTGACACAGTGATCAGTGCAAAAAAAAAAAAAAAAACACTGACACTGTACTAATGGCACTGGGGAGGAAGGGGTTAACTTTTTTTTTTTTTAATTCAATGAAAGGGTTAACTGTGTGAGGGGTGTGTTTTTTACTAGGGGGCGGGGCGGGGGTGTGTACTGCACGGGAACACGCTGATCGGGAGAGATAAAGTCTTCTCTCCGGATCAGCATGTCAGGAGCTGACAGGGAACTGACAGAAAGCAGAGGTGCAGTGTAAACACTGCAGCTGTGCTCTCTGTCAGTGATTGCCACTAATCGCCGGGACACGGCAAGTAATGACCGGCTGTGACCCGGTGACTGACACCCGCGGCCGCGATTGTCGGTGGAGGTAGGGTGGGCGGCGCGCCCCCTACCTGTTTTGCAAAAGCAAGTTTTAAAACGTGGTTTTGCGCAGCCGTGTCGCCCTGCCACCGTATTTCTACAGTGGCTGGTCGGCAAGAAGTTAAATCGACCTCCTGTCTAGTGAGGGCGTTCCCTTTAAGGATTCTGCCCTGAGTTTTGACATGTCCTTCCTCCCCCGTAACAACGTCAAGGATTACCCAACTGCCTGTTTTACCAGCCGAGAATTCCTTCTGTTCTCACCTCCTCATAGACCCGGCCGTGGTGGACTCCAGTCACTGGCTGAGTATTGGTTGAGGTCAGATTGGCCTTCTTCTCACATCTTCTCTTTTGGTTTCTCCACATTCAGTCTGTAGGTTCCCCCAGCACTTGCCTCTCACCAAACATCTCCATCGCTTTCCAGATCTCCCAACATCCAATTTTCTGATATTCCCCAGTCAGGGTCATTCCATCGCTCTCCCCATCTGCTACAATCTACCAGGTAAGGTAGTCCTCCCCCAGTGTGATGATCGAGACCCTCATCATAGAAATTCCGACCCCGACTGCACCAATGTAACGGAACCGACCCAGACTGCACCAATGTAACGGAACCGGACCCCGACTGCACCAATGTAACGGAACCGGACCCCGACTGCACCAATGTAATGGAACCGACCCCCGACTGCACCAATTAACGGAACCGGACCCAGACTGCACCAATGTAACGGAACCGACCCCGACTGCACCAATGTAACGGAACCGACCCAGACTGCACCAATGTAACGGAACCGGACCCCGACTGCACCAATGTAACGGAACCGACCCAGACTGCACCAATGTAACGGTTCCGTTACATTGGTGCAGTCTGGGTCCGGTTCTGTTACATTGGTGCAGTCGGGGGTCGGTTCCATTACATTGGTGCAGTCGGGGTCCGGTTCCGTTACATTGGTGCAGTCGGGGTCGGTTCCGTTACATTGGTGCAGTCTGGGTCGGTTCCGTTACATTGGTGCAGTCGGGGTCGGTTCCGTTACATTGGTGCAGTCTGGGTCGGTTCTCTTACATTGGTGCAGTCGGGTTCTGGTTCCGTGACATTGGTGCAGTCGGGTCCGGTTCCGTTACATTGGTGCAGTCTGGGTCGGTTCCGTTACATTGGTGCAGTCGGGGTCGGTTCCGTTCCGTTACATTGGTGCAGTCTGGGTCGGTTCCGTTACATTGGTGCAGTCGGGGTCGGTTCCGTTACATTGGTGCAGTCTGGGTCCGGTTCCGTTACATTGGTGCAGTCGGGGGGTCGGTTCCGTTACATTGGTGCAGTCGGGGTCCGGTTCCGTTACATTGGTGCAGTCGGGGTCCGGTTCCGTTACATTGGTGCAGTCGGGGTCCGGTTCCGTTACATTGGTGGTGCAGTCGGGGGTCGGTTCCATTACATTGGTGCAGTCGGGGTCCGGTTCCGTTACATTGGTGCAGTCGGGGTCGGTTCCGTTACATTGGTGCAGTCTGGGTCGGTTCCGTTACATTGGTGCAGTCTGGGTCCGGTTCCGTTACATTGGTGCAGTCGGGGGTCGGTTCCGTTACATTGGTGCAGTCGGGGTCCGGTTCCGTTACATTGGTGCAGTCGGGGTCGGTTCCGTTACATTGGTGCAGTCGGGGTCGGTTCCGTTACATTGGTGCAGCCGGGTTCCGGTTCCGTGGGTTCCGGTTCCGTGACATTGGTGCAGTCGGGGGTCGGTTCCGTTACATTGGTGCAGTCGGGGTCGGTTCCGTTACATTGGTGCAGTCGGGTCGGTTCCGTTACATTGGTGCAGTCTGGGTCCGGTTCAGTTACATTGGTGCAGTCATGGGTCTGGTTCCGTTACATTGGTTACATTGGTGCAGTTGGGGGTCGGTTCCATTACATTGGTGCAGTCGGGGTCCGGTTCCGTTACATTGGTGCAGTCTGGGTCGGTTCCGTTACATTGGTGCAGTCTGGGTCCGGTTCCGTTACATTGGTGCAGTCTGGGTCGGTTCCGTTACATTGGTGCGGTCTGGGTCGGTTCCGTTACATTGGTGCAGTCGGGGTCCGGTTCCGTTACATTGGTGCAGTCTGGGTCGGTTCCGTTACATTGGTGCAGTCGGGGTCCGGTTCCGTTACATTGGTGCAGTCTGGGTCGGTTCCGTTACATTGGTGCAGTCGGGGGTCGGTTCCGTTACATTGGTGCAGTCGGGGTCCGGTTCCGTTACATTGGTGCGGTCTGGGTCGGTTCTCTTACATTGGTGCAGTCGGGGTCCGGTTCCGTTACATTGGTGCAGTCGGGGTCGGTTCCGTTACATTGGTGCAGTCGGGTCGGTTCCGTTACATTGGTGCAGTCGGGGTCGGTTCTGTGACATTGGTGCAGTCTGGGTCGGTTCCGTTACATTGGTGCAGTCGGGGTCGGTTCCGTTACATTGGTGCAGTCGGGGTCGGTTCTGTGACATTGGTGCAGTCTGGGTCGGTTCCGTTACATTGGTGCAGTCGGGGTCGGTTCCGTTACATTGGTGCGTCGGGGTCCGGTTCCGTTACATTGGTGCAGTCGGGGGTCGGTTCCGTTACATTGGTGCAGTCGGGGTCGGTTCCGTTACATTGGTGCAGTCGGGGTCGGTTCCGTTACATTGGTGCAGTCGGGGTCGGTTTTACATTGTTACATTGGTGCAGTCGGGGTTGGTTCCGTTACATTGGTGCAGTCTGGGTCGGTTCCGTTACATTGGTGTGGCAGCGGTGGGATTTTGCTTCCAAGCTGTGAACACATCCAAACCACCACCGGGATCCAAGATCAGGAAAGGAGACGTCGGTCACCCCAGTGGAGATATGGACCTGACATCAGAGTTCCCGGGGCTGCTGAGGACCGTTCTTGCACCATACCCCAGGACTGTGTTTGCGGATCAGTACCTGGAGCTCAGGCAGCGGATTTGGGAAGTGCTTTGGAGAGGAGCCCTCCAGGCTTGCTGGTATGGACAAGGGCAAGTTCTATCCAACCCCAGGGGAACGGGCCGGGGACCATCGGAAGTTACAGGATGCCATTCCTGGGAGAGCGACCCCAGGAGCAATGGGTGACTGAGTTGGACAGGCTGGTCCAGCAGGAGATAGAGCTGGATGACCGATATCGGGCTCTGCAATGGAACGCAGAGCAGGAATATTTCGGGGTGACAACAGAGTGCTCTCCGGAGGGACATGACTTTGGTGGTCCTGGATTGCTGTGGGAGAGCCTTACAGATCATTTTGTGTTTGGTGATGAAGGAGAACCTACCCTGGAGGACCTGCGAGAAGGCAGAGAGGCTATGTTCGGTCTCACAGGGGTCTCAGAGCTTGAACCAGATCTGGAATACCTGCCGATGAAAGAACTGCATCTGGAAAGGGCATACAGGCAACTGCTAGGACATGTTCAGCAGCATGCCCAAGAATCGGCAGTGGAAATTCCAGAGATGCCCCAAACCTGAAGAGCTGACAAAAGGGCAGAGCTCTGCTAGCCTCCGCCCAGCACTGGTAACATCTTCTGAGGACAGGAGATGGTGAACCCCTATCCCCGGACACCAGTTCCAGAGACTGGGGATCTGATAGACAGCTGAGGAGGAACCAGCCGGCGAGCCTCAGCAGAAGAGCTGGCCTCAGGCGTGGGTGACCTCTGCCCACAACAATCAGCACCGCAGGAGCTACAGGAAGAGGATGCAATCGGCACCTCACAACGGCAGCTTGAGCTGATCCATGGATGGGACTTCGGTCTCCACTGACACAACCCCAGAAAAGGGTCCGGCATTGGGACAGGAGGAGGTCAGCCTTACTTTGCAAACACTGGGGGGTGTCCATCAAGTCAAAGTGGAGGAGACTACAGTCCCCACCTGGGTACCCCAGGGATGCTGGGCAGTCGGCCCAGATCCCCCACCGCATGATGGAGTCGGCCCAGATCCCCCACCGCATGATGGAGCCGGCCCAGCCATCCCCCTCCGCATGGCTGAGAGGACCCAGGCCAGTCCGACTTCCCCCAGTGGCATGTATGTTCTACGGGAGCCGGCCCAGAGGTCCCCTGGGCATGAGGAATGCCGGCCCAGCCACTCTGTCTTTCTCCAGTGGCTGAGAGGACTTCAGGGAGACTGGACCAGTCCGTAACTTCTCCCCAGCGGGGGTCTCCTTTAGTCTACTGGAGAGGCAGAGGTTGGCTGGGTGAGGAATGCTTTGTGGGGGGCAATTTATTTGGGGTCCTTGTGGGTGGGGGGGGACTGGAAGTACAGACTAACTTCGGAGTCCATCCATCTGGGGTCTCCTCCTGCGTTAGTCTCCTGCCGAAAGGGGAGATATGTGACGGGAGTGGACTTTTTGGTGGGGGGGCCCATGGAACACAGCCCCCTTTGGAGAGGTGGGGGGACCCCTGTCTCAGCTCCCCATATCCCCCTATGTGTAAGTCCCCCTGTGCCTGTTAGGGGTACAGGGTGATCTGTCCTAATATTGGGGGGGGGGGTGTGATTGTTTGGTGTCATGTGGTTCCATCCCATTGTTCTATTGTGTGTCTGGCTTGGGAGCAAACTATTATGGGATGTATGTGTATTGTGTATTTGGTGGGGGGGGGGTGTCTGCTGTGTGTCTCTGGTTACTAGATGTGGTTTGCCCCGCCCTGTGTCATTATGTGGGAGGGGGGATTGCCCCGCCCTGTGTCATTATGTGGGGAGGGGGGGATTGCCCCGCCCTGTGTCATTATGCAGGGAGGGGGATTGCCCCGCCCTGTGTCATTATGCAGGGAGGGGGCTTCTGCCCTGCGTCATTAGGTGCCCCGCCCTGTGTCATTATGCAGGGAGGGGGGATTGCCCCGCCCTGTGTCATTATGCAGGGAGGGGGGGGATTGCCCCGCCCTGTGTCATTATGCAGGGGGGGGGATTGCCCCGCCCTGTGTCATTATGCAGGGAGGGGGGATTGCCCCGCCCTGTGTCATTATGCAGGGAGGGGGGATTGCCCCGCCCTGTGTCATTATGCAGGGGGGGATTGCCCCGCCCTGTGGGGGGGGGATTGCCCCGCCCTGTGTCATTATGCAGGGAGGGGGGATTGTCCCGCCCTGTGTCATTATGCAGGGAGGGGGGATTGCCCCGCCCTGTGTTTCATTATGTCTGGTGGGGGGATTGCCCCGTCCCTGTGTCATTATGCAGGGGGGGGGATTGCCCCCCTGTGTCATTGTGTTCGGATGGGGAAGGGATTGCCCCGCCCTGGTTTACCCATTATGTCTGGGTCGGTTCTGTTACACCGTGTGGTGGTGGGGCCTCTAGTTCTAGCCGTGTGATTGCCGTGTAGTGGTGGGATCTCTGTTGTGGACCGTGGATTATGCCGTGGGAAGGGATCCCCGGAATCTACCCTGGAGGGGGATTGTCAGTCATTATCTAGGGAGGGGGGATTGCCCCGCCTGTGTCATTGCCGTGTGTGGTGGGATCTCTGTGTCTAGTCCCCGCCCTGTGATTGCCGTGTAGTGGTGGGATCCTTGTTGTGGACCGTGTGATCTGTGCCGTGTGGTGTGTGGGATCTCTAGTTCTAGTCCGTGTGATTGCCGTGTAGTGGTGGGATCTCTTGTTCTAGTCCGTGTGATTGCCGTGTAGTGGTGGGATCTCTTGTTCTGGTCCGTGTGATTGCCGTGTAGTGGTGGGATCTCTCTAGTTCTAGTCCGTGTGATTGCCGTGTAGTGGTGGGATCTCTTGTTGTGGACCGTGTGATTGCCGTGTGGTGGTGGGATCTCTAGTTCTAGTCCGTGTGATTGCCGTGTAGAGGGTGGGATCTCTGACTTACCCCATCCATTCATAACCCGCCGTGTGGTGGTACCTCACCGACTGATAGTTCTAGTCCGTGTGACCCGTAATCTTTGTTTCTCACAGGACCTCCTAACTCTCCAGTTCCACCCACACCTAACTGCCACTTCTCCAGGATCCTAGTTCTAGTCCGTGTGATTGCCGTGTGTAGTGGTGGGATCTCTAGTTCTAGTCCGATGTGATTGCAAATCCACCGACCTGACAGCCACCCAACCCGTAATCTTTGTTTCTCACAGGACCTCCTACTCTCCAGTTCCCTGGTCTCCTCCTCCCACGCCTGACTGCAGGGACTTCTCCAGGACTTCCCCCATCCTCTGGAAACTCACTACCCCAATCTATCAGACTGTCACCTACTCTCCTCACCTTCAGGCGCACCCTTAAAACCCATCTCTTCAGGGAAGCCTACCCCACCCCCACCTAACAGCCGATCTCCTCCACTCCTCCTACCACTCCACCCCCCACAGCCACTTCCTCCTGTACCACCATCCCCTCCCTCCTAGATTGTAAGCTCCCGGGATCAGCCCCCCTCCTAGATTGTAAGCTCCCAGGATCAGCCCCTCCCCCCCCTCGTGTATTGTCTCATGTCCCCCCCCCACTATAATGTACAGCTGAGCACACCTTCTGCCGCCATATAAATCCTCTATAATAATGATGATGGTCTGCGGTGTATTTGTGGTGAAGCAGCCATTGAGGATTCCTCCCCTTTGTTGTCCCAGGACTGGTTCCATTGCCCCTCCTTTTCTAGTACTCTGTTTTGTCCCCCAGTGTACTCCATAGTGTGTGCAGGAACAATGGCCCCTCCAGTCCCTTCTCTAGGACTCTGTTTTCTCTCCAGACTCCATAGGGTGTGTGGGGGGGACGGGGCCCCTCCAGTCCCTTCTCTAGGACTCAGTTTTCTCTCCAGACTCCATAGGGTGTGTGGTGGGGACGGGGCCCCTCCAGTCCCTTCTCTAGGACTCAGTTTTCTCTCCAGACTCCATAGGGTGTGTGGTGGGGACGGGGCCCCTCCCAGTCCCTTCTCTAGGACTCAGTTTTCTCTCCCAGACTCCATAGGGTGTGTGGTGGGGACGGGGCCCCTCCAGTCCCTTCTCTAGGACTCAGTTTTCTCTCCAGACTCCATAGGGTGTGTGGTGGGGACGGGGCCCCTCCAGTCCCTTCTCTAGGACTCAGGTTTTCTCTCCAGACTCCATAGGGTGTGTGGTGGGGGACGGGGCCCCTCCAGTCCCTTCTCTAGGACTCGGTTTTCTCTCCAGACTCCATAGGGTGTGTGGCGGGGACGGGGCCCCTCCAGTCCCTTCTCTAGGACTCGGTTTTCTCTCCAGACTCCATAGGGTGTGTGGGGGGGACGGGGCCCCTCCAGTCCCTTCTCTAGGACTCAGTTTTCTCTCCAGACTCCATAGGGTGTGTGGTGGGGGGACGGGGCCCCTCCAGTCCCTTCTCTAGGACTCGGTTTTCTCTCCAGACTCCATAGGGTGTGTGGTGGGGACGGGGCCCCTCCAGTCCCTTCTCTAGGACTCAGTTTTCTCTCCAGACTCCATAGGGTGTGTGGGGGGGACGGGGCCCCTCCAGTCCCTTCTCTAGGACTCAGTTTTTCTCTCCAGACTCCATAGGGTGTGTGGTGGGGACGGGGCCCCTCCAGTCCCTTCTCTAGGACTCTGTTTTCTCTCCAGACTCCATAGGGTGTGTGGTGGGGGGACGGGGCCCCTCCAGTCCCTTCTCTAGGACTCTGTTTTCTCTCCAGACTCCATAGGGTGTGTGGGGGGGGACGGGGCCCCTCCAGTCCCTTCTCTAGGACTCTGTTTTCTCTCCAGACTCCATAGGGTGTGTGGGGGGGACGGGGCCCCTCCAGTCCCTTCTCTAGGACTCTGTTTTCTCTCCAGACTCCATAGGGTGTGTGGTGGGGACGGGGCCCCTCCAGTCCCTTCTCTAGGACTCTGTTTTCTCTCCAGACTCCATAGGGTGTGTGGGGGGGACGGGGCCCCTCCAGTCCCTTCTCTAGGACTCTGTTTTCTCTCCAGACTCCATAGGGTGTGTGGGGGGGGACGGGGCCCCTCCAGTCCCTTCTCTAGGACTCTGTTTTCTCTCCAGACTCCATAGGGTGTGTGGGGGGGGACGGGGCCCCTCCAGTCCCTTCTCTAGGACTCTGTTTTCTCTCCAGACTCCATAGGGTGTGTGGGGGGGACGGGGCCCCTCCAGTCCCTTCTCTAGGACTCTGTTTTCTCTCCAGACTCCATAGGGTGTGTGGGGGGGACGGGGCCCCTCCGGTCCCTTCTCTAGGACTCTGTTTTCTCTCCAGACTCCATAGGGTGTGTGGTGGGGACGGGGCCCCTCCGTCCCTTCTCTAGGACTCGGGTTTTCTCTCCAGACTCCATAGGGTGTGTGGGGGGGACGGGGCCCCTCCAGTCCCTTCTCTAGGACTCGGTTTTTCTCCCAGACTCCATAGGGTGTGTGGTGGGGGACGGGGCCCCTCCAGTCCCTTCTCTAGGACTCGGTTTTCTCTCCAGACTCCATAGGGTGTGTGGTGGGGACGGGGCCCCTCCAGTCCCTTCTCTAGGACTCGGTTTTCTCTCCAGACTCCATAGGGTGTGTGGTGGGGACGGGGCCCCTCCAGTCCCTTCTCTAGGACTCAGTTTTTCTCTCCAGACTCCATAGGTGTGTGTGGGGGGACGGGGCCCCTCCAGTCCCTTCTCTAGGACTCGTTTTTCTCTCCAGACTCCATAGGGTGTGTGGGGGGGACGGGGCCCCTCCAGTCCCTTCTCTAGGACTCAGTTTTCTCTCCAGACTCCATAGGGTGTGTGGGGGGGACGGGGCCCCTCCAGTCCCTTCTCTAGGACTCTGTTTTCTCTCCAGACTCCATAGGGTGTGTGGTGGGGACGGGGCCCCTCCAGTCCCTTCTCTAGGACTCTGTTTTCTCTCCAGACTCCATAGGGTGTGTGGGGGGACGGGGCCCCTCCAGTCCCTTCTCTAGGACTCTGTTTTCTCTCCAGACTCCATAGGGTGTGTGGTGGGGGACGGGGCCCCTCCAGTCCCTTCTCTAGGACTCGGTTTTCTCTCCAGACTCCATAGGGTGTGTGGGGGGGACGGGGCCCCTCCAGTCCCTTCTCTAGGACTCGGTTTTCTCTCCAGACTCCATAGGGTGTGTGGGGGGGGACGGGGCCCCTCCAGTCCCTTCTCTAGGACCAGTTTTCTCTCCAGACTCCATAGGGTGTGTGGTGGGGACGGGGCCCCTCCAGTCCCTTCTCTAGGACTCGTTTTTCTCTCCAGACTCCATAGGGTGTGTGGTGGGGGGACGGGGCCCCTCCAGTCCCTTCTCTAGTACTCTGTTTTCTCTCCAGACTCCATAGGGTGTGTGGTGGGGGGACGGGGCCCCTCCAGTCCCTTCTCTAGGACTCTGTTTTCTCTCCAGACTCCATAGGGTGTGTGTGGGGGGGGACGGGGCCCCTCCAGTCCCTTCTCTAGGACTCAGTTTTCTCTCCAGACTCCATAGGGTGTGTGTGGGGGGGACGGGGCCCCTCCAGTCCCTTCTCTAGGACTCAGGTTTTCTCTCCAGACTCCATAGGGTGTGTGGGGGGACGGGGCCCCTCCAGTCCCTTCTCTAGGACTCTGTTTTCTCTCCAGACTCCATAGGGTGTGTGGGGGGACGGGGCCCCTCCAGTCCCTTCTCTAGGACTCTGTTTTCTCTCCAGACTCCATAGGGTGTGTGGGGGGGACGGGGCCCCTCCAGTCCCTTCTCTAGGACTCAGTTTTCTCTCCAGACTCCATAGGGTGTGTGGGGGGGACGGGGCCCCTCCAGTCCCTTCTCTAGGACTCGTTTTCTCTCCAGACTCCATAGGGTGTGTGGGGGGGACGGGGCCCCTCCAGTCCCTTCTCTAGGACTCAGTTTTCTCTCCAGACTCCATAGGGTGTGTGGTGGGGACGGGGCCCCTCCAGTCCCTTCTCTAGGACTCAGTTTTCTCTCCAGACTCCATAGGGTGTGTGGGGGGACGGGGCCCCTCCAGTCCCTTCTCTAGGACTCGGTTTTCTCCAGACTCCATAGGGTGTGTGGGGGGGACGGGGCCCCTCCAGTCCCTTCTCTAGGACTCAGTTTTTCTCTCCAGACTCCATAGGGTGTGTGGTGGGGACGGGGCCCCTCCAGTCCCTTCTCTAGGACTCAGTTTTCTCTCCAGACTCCATAGGGTGTGTGGGGGGGACGGGGCCCCTCCAGTCCCTTCTCTAGGACTCTGTTTTCTCTCCAGACTCCATAGGGTGTGTGGAGGGGACGGGGCCCCTCCAGTCCCTTCTCTAGGACTCTGTTTTCTCTCCAGACTCCATAGGGTGTGTGGTGGGGGACGGGGCCCCTCCAGTCCCTTCTCTAGGACTCTGTTTTCTCTCCAGACTCCATAGGGTGTGTGGGGGGGACGGGGCCCCTCCAGTCCCTTCTCTAGGACTCTGTTTTCTCTCCAGACTCCATAGGGTGTGTGGGGACCCCCATAGATCTCTCCCAATGTGGACAGGTCAGTGGGGTCACCCTGCTAGATTCTGGGGGCTTCATATGTGGCCCTGGGGGCCCCTGGATTTCTGGAATTACTAGGTTGATGAACGAGTGGCAGTTGTGATGAGGAGAAGAACGGCTAATAGCTGGTTTTACGGAGGATGATGCTCTGTGGTACCTGAAGATGTCTTCTGTGGCCCTCACAGGTGACAATCTGTAAGTCAGGGACCCCCGGCCAGCATAGCCAGGAACATCTTGAAGGGTCCTAGTTGCCTGGCTGTCATGCTGATCCAAGGGCCTCAATGTGCTTTATCCCCTGAATCCCCTTCACAGCCAGGAAATTCAATTCTGCAACTCCTTCCATCCTCCATCCAGTGGAGACCCGAGCACCGGGGGGCCACTGACCTCTGTACAGGTGAGAACCTGATGGGGTCCCGCGGTTCAGGGGGGCCACTGACCTCTGTACAGGTGAGAACCTGATGGGGTCCCATAGTTCAGGGGGCCACTGACCTCTGTACAGGAGAGTACCGGAACTCTTCATACAGGGAACGTTCAGAACCTGATGGGGTCCCGCAGTTAAGGGGGGCCCTGACCTCTGTACAGGTGAGTACCGGAACTCTTCATACAGGGAACGTTCAGAACCTGATGGGGTCCCACAGTTCAGGGGGGCCACTGACCTCTGTACAGGTGAGTACCGGAACTCTTCATACAGGGAACGTTCAGAACCTGATGGGGTCCCACAGTTCAGGGGGGCCACTGACCTCTGTACAGGTGAGTACCGGAACTCTTCATACAGGGAACGTTCAGAACCTGATGGGGTCCCGCAATTCAGGGGAACATTCAAAACCTGATGGGGTCCCGCGGTTCAGGGAACGTTCAGAACCTGATGGGGTCCCACAGTTCAGGGGGGCCACTGACCTCTGTACAGGAGAGTACCGGAACTCTTCATACAGGGAACGTTCAGAACCTGATGGGGTCCCACAGTTTAGGGAACGTTCAGAACCAGATGGGGTCCCACAGTTCAGGGAACATTCAGAACCTGATGGGGTCCCGCGGTTCAGGGAACGTTCAGAACCTGATGGGGTCCCACAGTTCAGGGAACGTTCAGAACCAGATGGGGTCCCGCAGTTCAGGGAACATTCAGAACCTGATGGGGTCCTGCGGTTCAGGGGGGCCACTGACCTCTGTACAGGAGAGTACCGGAACTCTTCATACAGGGAACGTTCAGAACCTGATGGGGTCCCACAGTTCAGGGAACGTTCAGAACCAGATGGGGTCCCACAGTTCAGGGAACGTTCAGAACCTGATGGGGTCCCACAGTTCAGGGAACGTTCAGAACCAGATGGGGTCCCATAGTTCAGGGGGGCCACTGACCTCTGTACAGGAGAGTACCGGAACTCTTCATACAGGGAACGTTCAGAACCTGATGGGGTCCCACAGTTCAGGGAACGTTCAGAACCAGATGGGGTCCCACAGTTCAGGGAACGTTCAGAACCTGATGGGGTCCCACAGTTCAGGGGGGCCACTGACCTCTGTACAGGAGAGTACCGGAACTCTTCATACAGGGAACGTTCAGAACCTGATGGGGTCCCACAGTTTAGGGAACGTTCAGAACCAGATGGGGTCCCACAGTTAAGGGGGGCCACTGACCTCTGTACAGGAGAGTACCGGAACTCTTCATACAGGGAACGTTCAGAACCTGATGGGGTCCCGCAGTTAAGGGGGGCCACTGACCTCTGTACAGGTGAGTACCGGAACTCTTCATACAGGGAACGTTCAGAACCTGATGGGGTCCCACAGTTCAGGGGGGCCACTGACCTCTGTACAGGTGAGTACCCAACTCTTCATACAGGGAACGTTCAGAACCTGATGGGGTCCCACAGTTCAGGGGGGCCACTGACCTCTGTACAGGAGAGTACCGGAACTCTTCATACAGGGAACGTTCAGAACCAGATGGGGTCCCACAGTTCAGGGAACATTCAGAACCTGATGGGGTCCCGCGGTTCAGGGAACGTTCAGAACCTGATGGGGTCCCACAGTTCAGGGAACATTCAGAACCTGATGGGGTCCCACAGTTCAGGGAACATTCAGAACCTGATGGGGTCCTGCGGTTCAGGGAACGTTCAGAACCAGATGGGGTCCCATAGTTCAGGGGGGCCACTGACCTCTGTACAGGAGAGTACCGGAACTCTTCATACAGGGAACGTTCAGAACCTGATGGGGTCCCACAGTTCAGGGAACGTTCAGAACCAGATGGGGTCCCACAGTTCAGGGAACGTTCAGAACCTGAAGGAGATCCCACAGTTCAGGGAACGTTCAGAACCCGATGGGGTCCCACAGTTCAGGGAACGTTCAGAGCCAGATGGGGTCCCACAGTTCAGGGAACGTTCAGAACCCGATGGGGTCCCACAGTTCAGGGAACGTTCAGAACCCGATGGGGTCCCACAGTTCAGGGAACGTTCAGGAACCCGATGGGGTCCCACAGTTCAGGGATGCGTTCGGAACCTGATGGGGGTCCCACAGTTCAGGGAATGTTTGGAACTTGAAGAGGTCCCACGGTTCAAGAAAAGTTGGAACCTGATGGGGTCCCACAGTTCAAGAAAAGTTTGGAACCTGATGGGGTCCCACAGTTCAGGGAACGTTCGGAACCTGATGGGGTCCCACAGTTCAGGGAACGATCGGAACCTGACGGGGTCCCACAGTTCAGGGAGACATTTGGAACTTGATGGGATCCCACAGTTCAGGGAACATTTGGAATCTGATGGGGTCCCACAGTTCAGGGAACGTTCGGAACCTGATGGGGTCCCACAGTTCAGGGAACGTTCGGAACCTGATGGGGTCCCACAGTTCAGGGAACGTTCGGAACCTGATGGGGTCCCACAGTTCAGGGAACGTTCGGAACCTGATGGGGTCCCACAGTTCAGGGAACGTTCGGAACCTGATGGGGTCCCACAGTTCAGGGAACGTTCGGAACCTGATGGGGTCCCACAGTTCAGGGAACGTTCGGAACCTGATGGGGTCCCACAGTTCAGGGAACGATTGGAACCTGACGGGGTCCCACAGTTCAGAGGACGTTTGGAACTTGACGGGATCCCACAGTTCAGGGAACGTTCGGAACCTGATGGGGTCCCACAGTTCAGGGAACGTTCGGAACCTGATGGGGTCCCACAGTTCAGGGAACGTTCGGAACCTGATGGGGTCCCACAGTTCAGGGAACGATTGGAACCTGACGGGGTCCCACAGTTCAGAGGACGTTTGGAACTTGATGGGATCCCACAGTTCAGGGAACATTCGGAACCTGATGGGGTCGCACAGTTCAGGGAATATTTGGAATCTGATGGGGTCCCACAGTTCAGGGAATGTTTGGAACTTGATGGGGTCCTACAGTTCAGGGATTGATCGGAACCTGATGGGGTCCCACAGTTCAGAGGACGTTTGGAACTTGATGGGGTCCCACAGTTCAGGATAACGTTCGGAACCTGATGGGGTCCCACAGTTCAGAGGACGGTTGGAACCTGATGGGGTCCCACACTTCAGGGAACATTCGGAACCTGATGGGGTCCCACACTTCAGGGAACATTCGGATCCTGATGGGGTCCCACAGTTCAGGGAACATTAGCAACCTGATGGGGTCCCACAGTTCAGGGAATGTTCAGAACCTGATTGGGGCCCTATGGCACTTATCACTGCTATGTAACAAACCCACTAGAAGACTTCTATGGGGCCCTCTCTTCCCCCACTCATGTCCCCAACGGCCTGGTTTGCTGTTCTGAATTACGGGTGGTGTCCCACTCACCCTTCTGGCATGAATGTCATTCTGAAACCCATCGGCAGATCATGACAAAGGGCAGAATCTTCAGCAGAAGGCAGAGGAGGTCCGGAATACGGTGCTTACGGTATCTACAATTACCCCTAGATGGGGGACCCTACAGACCTGTTTTGGTGGCTGGAGTCCTTCCTTAGATGTCTCCATGATGGTGCCTGGTAGACCACTGATGGGGTCGTCCCACAGTTCAGGGAACGTTTCGAATCTGATGGGGTCCCACAGTTCAGGGGACGTTTGGAACCTGATGGTGCCTGGCAGACTTTCCATTCAGAAGATGGTGGTGACCTGTCCAGGACTTTATTATTGGGGAACAAGGAAAGGATTTGTATTAGAACCTTCCATGGGAAGCCATTACCTGTCAACCACGGAGGACATCACCAGACCTCCAATATATACAATATAAAGGACAATCTGAGGTAACCCATGGCAACCGCTCAGCAGACCAAGGTAAGCAAACTCGGAATGGTTGCTATAAGTGACCAAACCGGTTCATGCCGGATAAGCTCCATAAAAGGTCATCAGAAATTGTGGCGGAAGAACTCCGGCCAAACGGCCAAATACACAACGAGAGCTAGAAACTGATTTCTGTGATTTGTCTTCGACCCGTCTGATACGACCTCGGATGGAGCAGCAGAACACTGCTGAGGTTGTCCCTCCCACCACCGACCTCCCGAGACCTGGAATCTGCTGGATTGTCAATGCCATACAACCTGATTGGTTCACAGTAATACCCCCCCCCCCCAGTCCTGAGGGAAGGGGTTTCAATTCTGATAAATACAGAACTGGATTCATGGAGGCTTCCATATCTGGAGTTCACCTCGTGTCCCTTCACAGCCGGCCTGTTACCGGAGATAATCCCTACCATTCGTATTGGTCAGCCATCATTCCCCTAACAATGGCCAGAGACACAGGATCTCCTCCGGAGGTCGGCTGCCATACATGAAACAATGGATATACATGTGTGTGTGCGTGTGCATGTCAACTTCAATACACGTGTATGTGTGGGCGTGTCTACTGCAATACACGTGTATCAAACTAAGCAATGTGGGCACTATGGCTTGAATTATAAACCTCCTCCCCCACTGACCTCGCCATGTCCTTCAGTATAGGCCTACCCTCCCCCACTGACCCCACCATGACCGGCTGCCAAGACCCTCCTCCCTCTCTAACCTTACCGTGACCACCTTGACCTTCAGTATGGGCCTACCCTCCCCCACTGACCCCACCATGACCCTGCCAACCCTCCTCCCCCCACCATGACCCCTGCCAAGACCCAAGACTCCCTCTCTAACCTTACTGTGACCTTCCTTCAGTATGGGCCTACCCTCCCCCACTGACCCCATCCATGACCGGCTGCCAAGACCCTCCTCCCTCCTAACCCTCTAACCTTACCGTGACCTTCAGTATAGGCCTACCCTCCCCCACTGACCCCACCATGACCGGCTGCCAAGACCCTCCTCCCTCTCTAACCTTACCGTGACCTTCAGTATGGGCCTACCCTCCCCCACTGACCCCATCATGACCGGCTGCCAAGACCCTCCTCCCTCTCTAACCTTACCGTGACCTTCAGTATAGGCCTACCCCCTCCCCCACTGACCCCCTCCCCATGACCCTTCTGCCAAGACCCTCCTCCCTCTCCCTCTCTAACCTTACCGTGACCTTCAGTATAGGCCCCCCACTGACCCTCCCCCTCCCTCTGACCCCATCATGACCGGCTGCCAAGACCCTCCTCCCTCTCTAACCTTACCGTATGTGACCTTCAGTATGGGCTTACCCTCCCCCACTGACCCCATCATGACCGGCTGCCAAGACCCTCCTCCCTCTCTAACCTTACCATGACCTTCAGTATGGGCCTTCCCTCCCCCACTGACCCCCACCATGACCGGCTGCCAAGACCCTCCTCCCTCTCTAACCTTACCGTGACCTTCAGTAGGGCCTTCCCTCCCCCACTGACCCCACCATGACCAGGCTGCCAAGACCCTCCTCCCTCTCTAACCTTACCATGACCTTCAGTATGGCCTACCCTCCCCCACTGACCCCATCATGACCGGCTACCAAGACCCTCCTCCCTCTCTAACCTTTCATGTATGTGACCTTCAGTATAGGCCTACCCTCCCCCACTGACCCCATCCATGACCGGCTGCCAAGACCCTCCTCCCTCTCTAACCTTTCCGTGACCTTTAGTAAAAAAAAATCTACACTAATTCTAACCCACTGATCTCACCACGACCTCCTGCATGGATGCTCCTCCCTCTCTAACCCTTACCATGATCTTCAGTATAGATCTACCCTCTCCTACTGGTCACAACATCATCTTCTCCATAGACCCTCCTCCCCCAATGAAACGTTGTGCCCCTCCTTAGAGGTTCCTCAACTGATGCTCCACCCATTGCCCCTCCTTAGAAGTTCCTCATCTGATGCTCCACCTTCTGCCTCCAGACCTCACTGATGCTTCCACCCTCTGACCCTCCTTAGAGGTTCCTCAACTGATGCTCCACCTTCTGCCTCTTCTTATAGACTTCACTAATGATGCTCCACCCTCTGCCCCCCTTTAGAGATTCCTCAACTGATGCTCCACCTTCTGCCCCCCTCTTTATAGTTCTCCCACTCAACTGATCCTTATAGCTTCCTACTGATGCTCCACCTTCTGCCCCTTCTTATAGGTTCCTCAACTGATGCTCCACCCTCTCTACTTATAGACTTCACTACTGATGCTCCACCCTCTGCCCCTCCTTAGGTTCCTCAACTGATGCTCACCCTCCTCAACTTCCTCAACTGATGCTCCACCTTTTGCCTCTCCTTATAGACTTCATCTACTGATGCTTCCACCCTGATGACCCCCCTCCTTAGAGCTTCCTCAACTGATGCTCCACCCTCTGCGTCTTCCTTAGATGCTTCACTACTGATGCTCCACCCTCTTCCTCAATGCCCCCCCCCCCCCAGATGACCATTCCCCTCAACTCAACTGATGCTCCACCTTCTGCCTCTCTTATAGACCTTACTGAGCTTCCTCACTGATGCTCCACCCTCTCCTTATAGACCATTACTCCACCCTTATAGACTTCACTCACTGATGCTCCATGCGTCCTTATAGACCACTTGACCCACCCTTAAGAGATTCCTCAACTGATGCTCCACCTTCTGCCTCTCCTTATAGACTTCACTAACTGATGCTCCACCTCTGCCCTCCTTAGAAGTTCCTCAAGATTTCTCTGTCTCTCCTTATAGACTTCACTACTAATGATTTGCTCCACCTCCACCCTCTGCCCCTCCTTAGAGCTTCCTCAACTGATGCTCCACCTTCTGCCTCTCCTTATAGACTTCACTACTGATGCTCTGCACTTCACTACTGATCTGCCCTCTGCCCCTACTTATAGGTTCCTCAACTGATGCTCCACCCTCTGTCTCTCCTTATAGACTTCACTACTGATGATGATCCACCCTCTGCCCCTTCTTATAGGTTCTGCTCAACTGATGCTTCTCCCTCTGCCCCTCCTTAGAGGTTCCTCAACTGATGCTCCACCCTCCTCTCCTTATAGACAACTGATGCTCCACCCTCTGTCTCTCCTTATTGTCTTCACTACTGATCTTCTGTCTCTCCTTAACTTCACTACTGATGCTCCACCCTCTGTCTCTCCTTATTGTCTTCACTACTGATGCTCCACCCTCTGCCCGTCCTTAAAGGTTCCTCAACTGATGCTCCACGTTCCGCCCCTCCTTCTTCTGATGTTTCATTGTCATCTTCCATCATACTTCACTCCTCTACAGTCTCCCTTTTAACTAACAGCAAAGACTTCTCTTCAGTTGAGTTGCTCCACCCAGATTGTGAGATTTTACCTTTGTCCTCATTGTCTTCCTTCAACTGACCCTATACCTTGTGAACACCTCATGTTTCTCTTGATCTAAGTATGGCGGGTACAACATATCACTGTGGCCTTCCATATTTATATCAGGTAGGTCAATCATGAAATGCACAAGGCATGTGATCTGCAGAGCTCCACTCGGGTCTCTGGATCTTCCTGGCTACAGACCTAACAACCTACAAATGTGGATGACCACCAGATATCCAAAAACTGAAAACAGCAAAGCCGCCATTTCCTGCTCTATGTCGGATTGTATGAACTCTCTGATGGAACAGATGAGGTCCCAGACACGTCACACTCCCACTTTTTTGGTCCTTTTTATTTCGGTTGCTCGGAATTAAGTGTTCAGTATAAATGGTGACATTTTGTTGCGTGGTGTCAATAGACTTGTCATGCTTTGTACAGTTCAGATTAGTCTTTACAGTCCTTCGTATGAAAATCATTTCCTTGGACTAATAATACAGAGAATTGTGAATATCGGTGAAATAGGTTGGTTAGAACTGGTGGGAGGACCGCCCATCCTCCGGGAGAGACACACATTTTACAGATTTCTCTTCATTGAGTCGAGGATTGCATCTTCTAGCAATGGTCTAGTCAAGGTCTTGGCAGTCATCAGTCCAGATCATCTGCAGTGGTCCTTCCCATAGTCCATTCATTACTGACTTCCATATACCAAAAAGTGTCCTGGAATTGTTCTCTGTGTACCGTGAAATGGGTTTACCAAGCTCCACCCACTTTTCAGTTTTTCTGTTCATTTTGGCCTGATTTTATGATTTTAATTACCAATATTACGGTCGTGATCCCTCCATCTGTTGTGTCCTGATGGTGAAACGATTAACATGCACAGGGATGGGCACCACACAATTTTAGGGTTGCGGACGGGTTCTCCTGCACGGCTGTTGACATTCCCAGCTTTGATGCGTTTCCATTTGGCTCTGCGGTTCTGAAACCAAATTTTGACTTGGACCTCGCTGAGCTTCAACGTGTGGGCAATCTGAGACCTCTCAGTCAGGGAGAGGTACTTCTTACAATGGAACTCCTTCTCCAGCTCCAGGAGCTGCTCGCTGGTGAAGGCAGTTCTGCGTCTGCGACTTTTCCCTGCGGTCCCGGCTCTGTCTTTTCCTAGGTCCTGTGCACCGTTCTTTCCTTTACCTCGGGGTCTTGTTGGGCCATTTCCATGATCCTGAAGATTCTCATCTCCACAGCTGTCTCCAGAAGTTTCGTCATCTTCATGGTCGCTACAAGCGGACTCCGACAATCGTCCTGCTGTCTTCTCCTCATCAGAGCTGCACAACTTTCCATCTCCTGGAAGGACAGAACATGGCAGCGAATTAGAAGGCTCTTTATGGTGGAGACCACCAACCGCTCAAAGTGACTCCACACCACCCACCTCATTATAAACTGTTGGAGCCCACATGGGGGGTCACCAAGTTCTCCCTACTACTCCACATATCTCAAATATATAAAATATTGAACTATTACAATTCTTAGATGTAGTGGCTGCATTAGTTTTCTTTTTTTTCTAGGCTTCATTTATTATCAACTTCCTTCCAGTTACCCTTCCTGTCCTTTTATGTCTACACCCCTTTCCCGTTGTACCTATAGAGGAAGCCATGGTTGTCACATTGACTGGACATCAAACATGTCTGCCGTCCTTCATCTCCATTAAATGTTGGATTGATGGGATTAGTAGTTTCCACAATAAAGGGAAGAATGTTTTGTCTTTTCAGCTCACAGGAATTAACATTTCTGGCAGGATCTCCAGTAACTTTCTGTACCCCCACCTAAATTACCGGACTCTTCCTTCCATCATCCTGGGATGAGGACCAGGGATCCCCTCCTCCCCCCACCTGGATTACCGGACTCTTCCTTCCATCATCCTGGGATGAGGACCAGGGATCCCCTCCTCCCCCCACCTGGATTACCGGACTCTTCCTTCCATCATCCTGGGATCAGGACCAGGGATCCCCTCCTCCCCCCACCTGGATTACCGGACTCTTCCTTCCATCATCCTGGGATCAGGACCAGGGATCCCCTCCTCCCCCCACCTGGATTACCGGACTCTTCCTTCCATCATCCTGGGATCAGGACCAGGGATCCCCTCCTCCCCCCACCTGGATTACCGGACTCTTCCTTCCATCATCCTGGGATCAGGACCAGGGATCCCTCCTCCTCCCCCCACCTGGATTACCGGACTCTTCCTTCCATCATCCTGGGATCAGGACCAGGGATCCCTTCCTCCCCCCACCTGGATTACCGGACTCTTCCTTCCATCATCCTGGGATCAGGACCAGGGATCCCCTCCTCCCCCCACCTGGATTACCGGACTCTTCCTTCCATCATTCTGGGATCAGGACCAGGGATCCCTTCCTCCCCCCACCTGGATTACCGGACTCTTCCTACCTTCATCCTGGGATCAGGACCAGGGATCCCTTCCTCCCCCCACCTGGATTACCGGACTCTTCCTACCTTCATCCTGGGATCAGGACCAGGGATCCCTTCCTCCCCCACCAGGATTACCAGACTCTTCCTGTCATCATCCTGGGATCAGGACCAGGGATCCCTTCCTCCCCCCACCTGGATTACCGGACTCTTCCTTCCATCATCCTGGGATCAGGACCAGGGATCCCTTCCTCCCCCCACCTGGATTACCGGACTCTTCCTTCCATCATCCTGGGATCAGGACCAGGGATCCCTTCCTCCCCCCACCTGGATTACCGGACTCTTCCTTCCATCATCCTGGGATCAGGACCAGGGATCCCCTTCCTCCCCCCACCTGGATTACCGGACTCTTCCTTCCATCATCCTGGGATCAGGACCAGGGATCCCTTCCCCCCACCTGGATTACCGGACTCTTCCTTCCATCATCCTGGGATCAGGACCAGGGATCCCTCCTCCCCCCACCTGGATTACCGGACTCTTCCTTCCATCATCCTGGGATCAGGACCAGGGATCCCTTCCTCCCCCCAACTGGATTACCGGACTCTTCCTTCCATCATCCTGGGATCAGGACCAGGGATCCCTCCTCCCCCCACCTGGATTACCGGACTCTTCCTTCCATCATCCTGGGATCAGGACCAGGGATCCCTCCTCCCCCAACCTGGATTACCGACTCTTCCTTCCATCATCCTGGGATCAGGACCAGGGATCCCTCCTCCCCCCCCCCTGGATTACCGGATTACCGGACTCTTCCTTCCATTCATTCCTGGGATCAGGACCAGGGATCCCTTCCTTCCCCCCTGGATTACCAGGACTCTTCCTTCCATCATCCTGGGATCAGGACCAGGGATCCCTCCTCCCCCCACCTGGATTACCGGACTCTTCCTACCTTCATCCTGGGATCAGGACCAGGGATCCCTTCCTCCCCCACCTGGATTACCGGACTCTTCCTGTCATCATCCTGGGATCAGGACCAGGGATCCCTTCCTCCCCCCACCTGGATTACCGGACTCTTCCTTCCTTCATCCTGGGATCAGGACCAGGGATCCCTTCCTTCCCCCCACCTGGATTACCGGACTCTTCCTTCCATCATCCTGGGATAGGACCAGGGATCCCTTCCTCCCCCCACCTGGATTACCAGGACTCTTCCTTCCATCATCCTGGGATCAGGACCAGGGATCCCTTCCTCCCCCACCTGGATTACCGGACTCTTCCTACCTTCATCCTGGGATCAGGACCAGGGATCCCTTCCTCCCCCCACCTGGATTACCGGACTCTTCCTTCCATCATCCTGGGATCAGGACCAGGGATCCCTTCCTCCCCCCACCTGGATTACCGGACTCTTCCTTCCTTCATCCTGGGATCAGGACCAGGGATCCCTTCCTCCCCCCACCTGGATTACCGGACTCTTCCTGTCATCATCCTGGGATCAGGACCAGGGATCCCTTCCCCCACCTGGATTACCGGACTCTTCCTTCCATTATCCTGGGATCAGGACCAGGGATCCCTTCCCCCCCACCTGGATTACCGGACTCTTCCTTCATCATCCTGGGATCAGGACCAGGGATCCCTTCCTCCCCCACCTGGGATTACCGGACTCTTCCTACCTTCATCCTGGGATCAGGACCAGGGATCCCTTCCTCCCCCCACCTGGATTACCGGACTCTTCCTTCCTTCATCCTGGGATCAGGACCAGGGATCCCTTCCTCCCCCCACCTGGATTACCGGACTCTTCCTACCTTCATCCTGGGATCAGGACCAGGGATCCCTCCCCCCCACCTGGATTACCGGACTCTTCCTTCCATCATCCTGGGATCAGGACCAGGGATCCCTTCCTCCCCCCCTGGATTACCGGACTCTTCCTGTCCATCATCCCGGGATCAGGACCAGGGATCCCTTCCCCCCCCACCTGGATTACCGGACTCTTCCTTCCTTCATCCTGGGATCAGGACCAGGGATCCCTTCCTCCCCCCACCTGGATTACTGGACTCTTCCTTCCATCATTCTGGGATCAGGACCAGGGATCCCTTCCCCCCCCACCTGGATTACCGGACTCTTCCTTCCTTCATCCTGGGATCAGGACCAGGGATCCCTTCCTCCCCCACCTGGATTACCGACTCTTCCTGTCATCATCCTGGGATCAGGACCAGGGATCCCTTCCCCCACCTGGATTACCGGACTCTTCCTGCCATCATCCTGGGATCAGGACCAGGGATCCCTTCCCCCCCACCTGGATTACCGGACTCTTCCTTCCATCATCCTGGGATCAGGACCAGGGATCCCTTCCTCCCCCCACCTGGATTACCGGACTCTTCCTTCCATCATCCTGGGATCAGGACCAGGGATCCCTTCCTCCCCCTCCTGGATTACTGGACTCTTCCTTCCATCATCCTGGGATCAGGACCAGGGATCCCTTCCCCCCCCACCTGGATTACCGGACTCTTCCTGCCATCATCCTGGGATCAGGACCAGGGATCCCTTCCCCCCCCACCTGGATTACCGGACTCTTCCTTCCTTCATCCTGGGATCAGGACCAGGGATCCCTTCCCCCCCTCACCTGGATTACCGGACTCTTCCTTCCATCATCCTGGGATCAGGACCAGGGATCCCTTCCTCCCCCCACCTGGATTACCGGACTCTTCCTGTCCATCATCCTGGGATCAGGACCAGGGATCCCTTCCCCCACCTGGATTACCGGACTTTTCCTACCTTCATCCTGGGATCAGGACCAGGGATCCCTTCCTCCCCCCACCTGGATTACCGGACTCTTCCTTCCATCATCCTGGGATCAGGACCAGGGATCCCTTCCCCCTCCTGGGATTACCGGACTCTTCCTACCATCATCCTGGGATCAGGACCAGGGATCCCTTCCCCCCCCCTGGATTACCGGACTCTTCCTTCCATCATCCTGGGATCAGGACCAGGGATCCCTTCCTCCCCCCACCTGGATTACCGGACTCTTCCTTCCTTCATCCTGGGATCAGGACCAGGGATCCCTTCCTCCCCCCACCTGGATTACCAGACTCTTCCTTCCATCATCCTGAGATCAGGACCAGGGATCCCTTCCCCCCCACCTGGATTACCAGACTCTTCCTGCCATCATCCTGGGATCAGGACCAGGGATCCCTTCCCCCTCCTGGGATTACCGGACTCTTCCTACCTTCATCCTGGGATCAGGACCAGGGATCCCTTCCCCCCCCACCTGGATTACCGGACTCTTCCTTCCATCATCCTGGGATCAGGACCAGGGATCCCTTCCCCCACCTGGATTACCGGACTCTTCCTACCTTCATCCTGGGATCAGGACCAGGGATCCCTTCCCCCCCACCTGGATTACCGGACTCTTCCTTCCTTCATCCTGGGATCAGGACCAGGGATCCCTCCCCCACCTGGATTACCGGACTCTTCCTTCCTTCATCCTGGGATCAGGACCAGGGATCCCTTCCTCCCCCCCCCCCTGGATTACCCGACTCTTCCTTCCTTCATCCTGGGATCAGGACCAGGGATCCCTTCCTCCCCCACCTGGATTACCGGACTCTTCCTTCCTTCATCCTGGGATCAGGACCAGGGATCCCTTCCCCCCCCCTCACCTGGATTACCCGGACTCTTCCTTCCTTCATCCTAGGGATCAGGACCAGGGATCCCTTCCTCCCCCCACCTGGATTACCGGACTCTTCCTTCCATCATCCTGGGATCAGGACCAGGGATCCCTTCCCCCCACCTGGATTACCGGACTCTTCCTTCCATCATCCTGGGATCAGGACCAGGGATCCCTCCCCCCCCACCTGGATTACCGGACTCTTCCTTCCATCATCCTGGGATCAGGACCAGGGATCCCTCCCCCCCCACCTGGATTACCGGACTCTTCCTTCCATCATCCTGGGATCAGGACCAGGGATCCTTCCTTCCCCCACCTGGATTACCGGACTCTTCCTTCCTTCATCCTGGGATCAGGACCAGGGATCCCCTTCCTCCCCCCACCTGGATTACCGGACTCTTCCTTCCTTCATCCTGGGATCAGGACCAGGGATCCCCTCCTCCCCCCACCTGGATTACCGGACTCTTCCTTCCATCATCCTGGGATCAGGACCAGGGATCCCTCCCCCCCACCTGGATTACCGGACTCTTCCTTCCATCATCCTGGGATCAGGACCAGGGATCCCTCCCCCCACCTGGATTACCGGACTCTTCCTTCCTTCATCCTGGGATCAGGACCAGGGATCCCTCCCCCCCACCTGGATTACCGGACTCTTCCTTCCATCATCCTGGGATCAGGACCAGGGATCCCTCCCCCCCACCTGGATTACCGGACTCTTCCTTCCATCATCCTGGGATCAGGACCAGGGATCCCTCCCCCCCCACCTGGATTACCGGACTCTTCCTTCCATCATCCTGGGATCAGGACCAGGGATCCCTCCCCCCCACTGGATTACCGGACTCTTCCTTCCATCATCCTGGGATCAGGACCAGGGATCCCCTCCTCCCCCCACCTGGATTACCGGACTCTTCCTTCCTTCATCCTGGGATCAGGACCAGGGATCCCTTCCCCCCCACCTGGATTACCGGACTCTTCCTTCCATCATCCTGGGATCAGGACCAGGGATCCCTTCCTCCCCCCACCTGGATTACCGGACTCTTCCTTCCTTCATCCTGGGATCAGGACCAGGGATCCCTTCCCCCCCCCCCCCTGGATTACCGGACTCTTCCTTCCATCATCCTGGGATCAGGACCAGGGATCCCCTCCTCCCCCCCCACCTGGATTACCGGACTCTTCCTTCCATCATCCTGGGATCAGGACCAGGGATCCCTTCCTCCCCCCCACCTGGATTACCGGACTCTTCCTTCCATCATCCTGGGATCAGGACCAGGGATCCCCTCCTCCCCCCAACTGGATTACCGGACTCTTCCTGCCATCATCCTGGGATCAGGACCAGGGATCCCTTCCTCCCCCCACCTGGATTACCGGACTCTTCCTGCCATCATCCTGGGATCAGGACCAGGGATCCCTCCTCCCCCCCCAACTGGATTACCGGACTCTTCCTGCCATCATCCTGGGATCAGGACCAGGGATCCCTTCCCCCCCCCCCCACCTGGATTACCGGACTCTTCCTGCCATCATCCTGGGATCAGGACCAGGGATCCCTCCCCCCCTCACCTGGATTACCGGACTCTTCCTTCCATCATCCTGGGATCAGGACCAGGGATCCCTCCCCCCCCACCTGGATTACCGGACTCTTCCTGCCATCATCCTGGGATCAGGACCAGGGATCCCTTCCTCCCCCACCTGGATTACCGGACTCTTCCTTCCTTCATCCTGGGATCAGGACCAGGGATCCCTTCCTCCCCCACCTGGATTACCGGACTCTTCCTTCCATCATCCTGGGATCAGGACCAGGGATCCCTCCCCCCCCCCTGGATTACCGGACTCTTCCTTCCATCATCCTGGGATCAGGACCAGGGATCCCTCCCCCCCCCACCTGGATTACCGGACTCTTCCTTCCATCATCCTGGGATCAGGACCAGGGATCCCTCCCCCCACCTGGATTACCGGACTCTTCCTTCCATCATCCTGGGATCAGGACCAGGGATCCCTCCCCCCACCTGGATTACCGGACTCTTCCTTCCATCATCCTGGGATCAGGACCAGGGATCCCCTCCTCCCCCCCCACCTGGATTACCGACTCTTCCTTCCTTCATCCTGGGATCAGGACCAGGGATCCCTCCTCCCCCCACCTGGATTACCGGACTCTTCCTTCCATCATCCTGGGATCAGGACCAGGGGATCCCTTCCTCCCCTCACCTGGATTACCGGACTCTTCCTTCCATCATCCTGGGATCAGGACCAGGGATCCCTTCCCCCACCTGGATTACCGGACTCTTCCTTCCTTCATCCTGGGATCAGGACCAGGGATCCCCTGTAGTAATTCGGAAGGTGGTATTTTTTTTATTCCCTACATTAAGCAAAAAAATATCCCACTACTTTTACCGCCCCCTTGCCTCCCTTTGTACCTCCTATACCTATCCCAATCCAGCACTTTGCCCCTCTCCACACAGGACACAGAGGCAGCAGATGGAGCCATTGGCTCCTGCTGCTGTCAATCAATTCATGTGAGGAGGGGGTGGGGCCAAATCCTGCTGTGTGTGTCTATGGATGCAGGCAGTTGTCTCGGTGGGAACCTTCTGGGGCAGAATTCTTGGGTTGGGATGGATTTCCTTCATCCATCAGACTGGAATCTCTGACTATAAAATGTCTGATGGCCCGAATGGTGGACACAACAGGAAGTGAGGGAATCTCCTCGGTGGAAGGCTTCCCCTTCGCTTCCTGGCCACAACCATCCCCAGGAATAACAGATTCCTCCAGCGGGGTCACCTGAGGATATATCCGACCCCCTCCACCTGAGCCTCAGTCCGCAGGTTTGTCATCATAGTGGAACCTATCACAGCTCAAGCCTGCTCCCGCCCCCATTCTGAGCCTTATACTTACCACCCTGTAGAGGAACGTGGTCTATACTCCCCTATTCACAGGGTGATCCGGTCACATGATCGGGGTGCAGAGGAGGGACAGCCGACAACGCCCCATTCTGAGTCTATGGGTGATGTCACTGCCCAGGCATTGCCGGCGATCTCTACTACAACCAGACGCTGGGAGATCATGTGACCGGCTGGAGCCCCCATCTTCCCTCTACAGGGCGGGGGCCAAACTCCCGGATCAGAAGTATGATTGCCCTCAAAGGGCAGGTTGTATCTGGGGTGCCCAATATACAGAGTGCAGGGTTCAGGGGTGCCCAATATACCTATACAGAGTGCAGGGTTCAGGGGTGCCCAATATACCTATACAGAGTGCAGGGTTCAGGGGTGCCCAATATACAGAGTGCAGGGTTCAGGGGTGTGCTGTGTACAGAGTGCAGGGTTCAGGGGTGCCCTATATACAGAGTGCAGGGTTCAGGGGTGCCCTATATACAGAGTGCAGGGTTCAGGGGTGTGCTGTGTACAGAGTGCAGGGTTCAGGGGTGCCCTATATACAGAGTGCAGGGTTCAGGGGTGCCCTATATACAGAGTGCAGGGTTCAGGAGTGCCCAATAAACAGAGTGCAGGGTTCAGGGGTGCCCAATATACAGAGTGCAGGGTTCAGGGGTGTGCTGTGTACAGAGTGCAGGGTTCAGGGGTGCCCTATATACAGAGTGCAGGGTTCAGGAGTGCCCTATATACAGAGTGCAGAGTTCAGGGGTGCCCAATATACAGAGTGCAGGGTTCAGGAGTGCCCAATAAACAGAGTGCAGGGTTCAGGGGTGCCCAATATACAGAGTGCAGGGTTCAGGGGTGCCCTATATACAGAGTGCAGGGTTCAGGGGTGCCCAATAACAGAGTGCAGGGTTCAGGGGTGCCCAATATACAGAGTGCAGGGTTCAGGGGTGTCCTATATACAGAGTGCAGGGTTCAGGGGTGTCCTATATACAGAGTGCAGGGTTCAGGGGTTTCCTATATACAGAGTGCAGGGTTCAGGGGTGTCCTATATACAGAGTGCAGGGTTCAGGGGTGCCCTATATACAGAGTGCAGGGTTCAGGAGTGCCCAATATACAGAGTGCAGGGTTCAGGGGTGCCCAATATACAGAGTGCAGGGTTCAGGGGTGCGCTGTGTACAGAGTGCAGGGTTCAGGGGTGTCCTATATACAGAGTGCAGGGTTCAGGGGTGTCCAATATACAGAGTGCAGGGTTCAGGGGTGCCCTATATACAGAGTGCAGGGTTCAGGGGTGCCCTATATACAGAGTGCAGGGTTCAGGGGTGTGCTGTGTACAGAGTGCAGGGTTCAGGGGTGCCCAATATACAGAGTGCAGGGTTCAGGGGTGCCCAATATACAGAGTGCAGGGTTCAGGGGTGCCCTATATACAGAGTGCAGGGTTCAGGGGTGCCCAATATACAGAGTGCAGGGTTCAGGGGTGCCCTATATACAGAGTGCAGGGTTCGTCCTATAAAACTGATTCCTATCCCACACCTGTCACCTACCTGTCCTAGAACTCTGATTCCTATCCCACACCTGTCACCTACCTGTCCTAGAACTCTGATTCCTATCCACACCTGTCACCTACCTGTCCTAGAACTCTGATTCCTATCCCACACCTGTCACCTACCTGTCCTAGAACTCTGATTCCTATCCCACACCTGTCACCTACCTGTCACCTAAGAACCTGTCCTAGAACTCTGATTCCTATCCCACACCTGTCACCTACCTGTCCTAGAACTCTGATTCCTATCCCACACCTGTCACCTACCTGTCCTAGAACTCTGATTCCTATCCCACACCTGTCACCTACCTGTCACCTACCTGTCCTAGAACTCTGATTCCTATCCCACACCTGTCACCTACCTGTCCTAGAACTCTGATTCCTATCCCACACCTGTCACCTACCTGTCCTAGAACTCTGATTCCTATCCCACACCTGTCACCTACCTGTCACCTACCTGTCCTAGAACTCTGATTCCTATCCCACACCTGTCACCTACCTGTCCTAGAACTCTGATTCCTATCCCACACCTACCTGTCCTAGAACTCTGTTCACCTACCTGTCCTAGAGAACTCTGATTCCTATCCCACACCTGTCACCTACCTGTCCTAGAACTCTGATTCCTATCCCACACCTGTCACCTACCTGTCACCTACCTGTCCTAGAACTCTGATTCCTATCCCACACCTGTCACCTACCTGTCCTAGAACTCTGATTCCTATCCCACACCTGTCACCTACCTGTCCTACCTGATTCCTATCACACTACCTGTCCTACCTGTCCCTAGAACTCTGTCACCTATCCCACACTGTCACCTACCTGTCCTAGAACTCTGATTCCTATCCCACACCTGTCACCTACCTGTCCTAGAACTCTGATTCCTATCCCACACCTGTCCTAGAACCTACCTGTCCTAGAACTCTGATTCCTATCCCACACCTGTCACCTACCTGTCCTAGAACTCTGATTCCTATCCCACACCTGTCACCTACCTGTCCTAGAACTCGACCTACACCTGTCACCTACCTGTCCTAGAACTCTGATTCCTATCCCACACCTGTCACCTACCTGTCACCTACCTGTCCTAGAACTCTGATTCCTATCCCACACCTGTCACCTACCTGTCCTAGAACTCTGATTCCTATCCCACACCTGTCACCTACCTGTCCTAGAACTCTGATTCCTATCCCACACCTGTCACCTACCTGTCCTAGAACTCTGATTCCTATCCCACACCTGTCACCTAGAGAACTCTGATTCCTATCCCACACCTGTCACTACCTGTCACCTACCTGTCCTAGAACTCTGATTCCTATCCCACACCTGTCACCTACCTGTCCTAGAACTCTGATTCCTATCCCACACCTGTCACCTACCTAGAACTCTGATTCCTCCTACCTACTCTGATTCCTAGAACCCTGATTCCTTGCTCCTCCTCTGTCTAGAACTCACATTCCTATCCCACACCTGTCACCTGTCCTAGAACTCTGATTCCTATCCCTACACCTGTCCTACCTATCCCACACCTGTCACCTACCTGTCCTAGAACTCTGATTCCTATCCCACACCTGTCACCTACCTGTCCTAGAACTCTGATTCCTATCCCCACACCTGTCCCTACCTGTCCTAGAACTCTGATTCCTATCCCACACCTGTCACCTACCTGTCCTAGAACTCTGATTCCTATCCCACACCTGTCACCTACCTGTCACCTGATTCCTATCCCACACTGTCACCTACCTGTCACCTACCTGCTAGACCTGACCTATCCCACACCTGTCCCTACCTGTCCTAGAACTCTGATTCCTATCCCACACCTGTCACACCTGATTCCTATCCCACACTGTCACCTACCTGTCCTAGAACTCTGATTCCTATCCCACACCTGTCCTCCTATCTGATTCCTATCCCACATCTGTCACCTACCTGTCACCCTAGAACTCTGATTCCTATCCCACACCTGTCACCTACCTGTCCTAGAACTCTGATTCCTATCCCACACCTGTCACCTACCTGTCCTAGAACTCTGATTCTATCCCACACCTGTCACCTACCTGTCCTAACTCTGATTCCTATCCCACACCTACCTGTCACCTACCTGTCCTATAACTCTGATTCCTATCCCAACCTGTCACCTACCTGTCCTATAACTCTGATTCCTATCCCACACCTGTCACCTACCTGTCCTAGAACTCTGATTCCTATCCCACACCTGTCACCTACCTGTCCTAGAACTCTGATTCCTATCCCACACCTGTCACCTACCTGTCCTAGAACTCTGATTCCTATCCCACACCTGTCACCTACCTGTCCTAGAACTCTGATTCCTATCCCACACCTGTCACCTACCTGTCCTAGAACTCTGATTCCTATCCCACACCTGTCACCTACCCTGTCCTAGAACTCTGATTCCTATCCCACACACTGTCACCTACCTGTCCTAGAACTCTGATTCCTATATCCCACACCTGTCACCCGTGTGCTATGATCGGTACACTGACTGACCCACGTGGAGGTATGTGAACACAGGTAATCATGAACACGTGTCACTCACCTGGGAAGTCTTGCGCTCACCTACCACCACCTGGAATGGCTTCCTCTTCGTCTGGTGACCATTTTTGTTACCTCCTCATTCTGACTTGCAGTGACCCGTTCCCCGCTGTCCTCTGCCCACTTACCTGCCAGGTTGGTGTAGGTTTCAGAAGTTTTCTCTTGGGTCCTCGGTCCTTCTTGCTGCCTGTTCCCTTCCTCTGAGTCTGGGGACCCATCAAGAGGTTCCTGAGAGTACAGAGCGTCAGCTGAGTCTCTGAAGCTGGGCAGGGTGGTGCTGATGGTCACCATGGATGGAAGACCTTGGCCCAAGCTGGCACAGAAAGTGTTATTCAAGCGTCCAGTGAAAGGGGTGACGGGTCCCAGCGGGGGGAGCGGAGATGGAGGCATCACAAGAGGTCTGTATGGCATGTACATGGGGTACCCGGTGTAAAGAACATGTCCTGGCCGAGCAGGTGGGCTTCCAATCAAAGAGTCTATGGAGAAAGTACTGGCCACCCCACTGGGTCGCTGCATCGTCCTTCTTGTACCTCCGCTGGGTGGTATTCAGGGCAAACAGGCAGGAGATGTGAGACTATGGAAGGAACTGTCAGTATGAGAAGAGCCGAGTGTCACATCAAGAGGAGGAGGAGGGGGGCAGTGGGGGAGGGGGGGCTCCCATCATCTATCTTCACTCCTTACGCATCACTTCTTCAGTCGCCCTGCGAAGATCTCTGGCTGCCCAGACACCGGGGACAATGCCAGGCTGGAAAGAGACACCCAATGCCAAGACCAAACTTCTTCTCAAAGAACTTTCCTCTATCTGGGTCCAAATCACCAGACAAGAGGGACACCAAGAAACACCTTCCGAGAGCCAGAAAAAGAGAGGGAGAGAGGTGAGGGGGCAGAATGAGAGAGAGGTGAGGGGGCAGAATGAAGAGAGAGAGAGAGAGAGAGAGAGGTGAGGGGGCAGAATGAGAGAGAGAGAGAGAGAGAGAGAGAGAGGTGAGGGGGCAGAATGAGAGAGAGGTGAGGGGGCAGAATGAGAGAGAGAGAGAGAGAGAGAGAGAGAGAGGTGAGGGGGCAGAATGAGAGAGAGGTGAGGGGGCAGAATGAGAGAGAGAGAGAGGTGAGGGGGCAGAATGAGAGAGAGAGGTGAGGGGGGCAGAATGAGAGAGAGAGAGAGGTGAGGGGGCAGAATGAGAGAGAGAGAGAGAGAGAGAGAATAGAATGAGAGAGGAAGAAGAAAGACTTTCTGAGAGCAAGAGCCAGAACAAGAGAGGGAGTGAAAAAAGGAGAGAGAAAATAGAATGAGAGAGGAAGAAGGAGAGAGAGGCAGCAGAATGAAAGAGAGACACAAAGAAAGACTTTCCGAGAGCAAGAGCCAGAAAAAGAGAGGGAGAGAGGTGAGGGGGGCAGAATGAGAGCGAGAGAGAGAATAGAATGAGAGAGGAAGAAGGAGAGAGAGAAGAAGAAGAAGAAAGACTTTCTAAGAGCAAGAGCCAAAAAAAGAGAGGGAGAGAGGTGAGGGGGGCAGATTGAGAGAGAGAATAGAATGAGAGAGGAAGAAGAAAGACTTTCCAAGAGCCAGAAAAAGAAAGGGAGTGGAAAAAGAAGAGAGAGAGAGAGGATGAGTGAGAGAGGAAGAAGGAGAGAGACACGAAGAAAGACTTTCCGAGAACAAGAGTCAGAAAAAGAGAGGGAGAGAGGTGAGGGGGCAGAATGGGGAGAATGAGAGAGAGAGAGAGAGAGAGAGAGAGAGAGAGAGAGAGAGAGAGAGAGATGCAAAGAAAGACTTTCCGAGAGCAAGAGCCAGAAAAAGAGACAGAAAGGTGAAGAGGGCAGAATGAGAGAGAGAGAGAGAGAGAGAGAGAGGTGAAGAAAGACTTTCTGAGAGCAAGAGCCAGAGAAGAAATAGAGAGATGGAAGGAGAGAAAAAAAGAGAAATGAAGAAAGAGTTTCCGAGAACAAGAGGCAGAAAAGAGAGAGGATGAAGAATGAGGGAAAGGGGGCAGAATGAGAGAGAGACACGAAGAAAGACTTTCCGAGAATGAGAGAGAGAGAGAGAAAGAGAGGTGAGGGGGCAGAATGAGAGAGAGAGACCAGAGGAGAGGAGGGGGGCAGGAGAGACAGACACTGCAGGAAGGGGAGATGGAGAAGGAAGGATGAAATAGAAGGCAGTAGATGAGGAAAGGGAAATGGTGAGAGGAGAAGAATATACAGTTCATGGACCAGAAGCGTTTGGTGTTCTAGACCAGGAACAGTGCCGAGAACAGTGCCATAGACCAGACAGACCCATGAACAGTGCCGTAGACCAGGAACAGTGCCATAGACAGGCCAGCTCCACCAACAGTGCCGTAGACCAGGAACAGTGCCATAGGCAGGCCAGCTTCATTAACAGTGCCGTAGACTAGGAACAGTGCCTAATGCAGTCCATAGAAGGGTCTTTTATCGGCCGATATTCGCACCATTAGTGGGGGGTAATGCCATCGGCCGTTTTTCGCGGATCTTCTCTTTTCTTTTTATCGGTCATGCTGGAAAATCCACGAAAAACGGCCATTTTTCGTAAGCATCCGTGGCAGCAACGATCGATTTTTCATTTATCGGCTGACAATTCGGGCAATAAATGGCCCATCTATGGCCAGCCTTAGACCAGGAACAGTGCCATAGACAGGCCAGCTCCATGAGCAGTGCTATATACCAGGAACAGTGCCATAGACAGGCCATCTCCATGAACAGTGCCGTAGACTAGGAACAGTGCCATAGACCAGGAACAGTGCCATAGCCAGGCCAGCTCCATGAACAGTGCCTTAGACCAGCAACAGTGCCGTAGACAGGTTAGCTCCATGAACATTGCTATATACCAGGAACAGTGCTGTAGACAGGCCATCTGCATGAACAGTGCTATACTGACCAGGAACAGTGCCATAGCCAGGCCAGCTCCATGAACAGTGCCTTAGACCAGGAACAGTGCCTTAGACAGGCCAGCTCCATGAACAGTGCCGTAGACTAGGAACAGTGCCATAGACCAGGAACAGTGCCTTAGACAGGCCATCTCCATGAACAGTGCTATACTGACCAGGAACAGTGCCTTAGACCAGGAACAGTGCCTTAGACAGGCCAGCTCCATGAACAGTGCCGTAGAACAGTGCCATAGACAGGCCATCTCCATGAACAGTGCCTTAGACCAGGAACAGTGCCATAGACAGGCCATCTCCATGAACAGTGCCTTAGACAGTGCAGGAACAGTGCCTTAGACAGGCCAGCTCCATGAACAGTGCCGTAGACTAGGAACAGTGCCATAGACCAGGAACAGTGCTATAGCCAGGCAAGCTGTATGAACAGTGCCGTAGAAACAGGAACAGTGCTGTAGACATGGAACAGTGCCGTAGACAGGTTAGCTCCATGAACATTGCTATATATCAGGAACAGTGCCGTAGACCAGGAACAGTGCCGTAGACCAGGAACAGTGCCATAGATCAGGAACAGTGACGTAGACAGGCCAGCTCCATGAACAGTGCCTTAGACCAGGAACAGTGTCATAGACCAGGAACAGTGCCATAGACCAGGAACAGTGCTGTAGACATGGAATAGTGCCATAGACCAGGAACAGTGCCATAGACCAGGAACAGTGCTATAGATCAGGAACAGTGACGTAGACAGGCCAGTTCCATGAACAGTGCCTTAGACCAGGAACAGTGCCGTAGACCAGGAACAGTGCCTTAGACCAGGAACAGTGCCGTAGACCAGGAACAGTGCCATAGACCAGGAACAGTGCCGTAGACCAGGAACAGTGCCTTAGACCAGGAACAGTGCCTTAGACAGGCCAGCTCCATGAACAGTGCCGTAGACCAGGAACAGTGCCTTAGACCAGGAACAGTGCTATAGACCAGGAACAGTGCCTTAGACAGGCCAGCTCCATGAACAGTGCCGTAGACCAGGAACAGTGCCGTAGACCAGGAACAGTGCCGTAGACCAGGAACAGTGCCGTAGACCAGGAACAGTGCCTTAGACCAGGAACAGTGCCGTAGACCAGGAACAGTGCCTTAGACCAGGAACAGTGCCGTAGACAGGCCATCTCCATGAAGAGTGCAGTAGACCAGGTAAGGAGCCCAGATCAGTGGCACAGACCAGGACAGCCCCAGTAACAGTGCCACAGACCAGGAACAGTGCCATATATTGAGGCAGTGCCAAGACCCCCCTATAGACAATGGAAGTGGGGGGACCAGGATGACAGAGCACAGTGGCAGGCCAGGCGGGGGACAGTATCTGGTGAATCTTTCCTCCCCATTGCGGGGTTAATGGCTGTGCCTGTGGTTGTCAGTGCCGGCAGTGCCGGGGGTTAATAATGAGCCCCCCCCCCATATGCTGATTTCCTGCCTCTGATTAGACCCATTCAGCTGCCTGATTACTGGAGAGGGGCTCGGCTGATTAGCGCTCAGGGTCAGAGATGCTAATTACTGCGGTAATTACTGACACGTCTTCCTGGCCTCGTAGGACCTGAGTAGGACCTGAGTAGGACCTGCCTTCGTCTGGCCAGGAGATGGGAGGTCAACTGTAGGAAAAGCTCTTCTACAAGGAACTGTGGGTGATTGGGGGCACAGGCCACACCGGGGGGCGGGGGCAACCAACGTTCTATGAACACTTCTGACATATTCCGTCCTCGCTCCCCTCCTAATGTGAGCACAGAGACCCCCAAGTCAGTGTGATCCCCCCCCATCAGTGAGCCACATTATATACCCCAGAGGACGTTCCCAGCTGTAGTAGATCAGGTTGTCCTCTCCGAAGATTGGAATCTTCTCCAGAGGTGGAAGAAGGGGCCCTCAGCAGATTGGGGACAGTTGTGGAAATCCTCCTTTATATCCCCTCCTGTCATTGTCACCTCCGAATTCTGATCACTCGTACCATAGAAACCCCTTCCTGTACTGGAGGTAGCATCGTCTTCCCTCCATCTCTGACCGTCCTCGGGGTGAGACGTTCATCTGCCAGACATTCCTGTTGATCTCCATAATCGGGTATCTTTTCCAAACGAAACAAGACCGATATCACGAATACGTCGCCAGACTTCTCCAAAACTGCTTCTTACCGTACGGCCACCATGACTGGGGTCCTAAAAGAACCTTTTCTGGGGGCCACATACCTTTTCTGGCCTTTAGTTCATTTCAGCTTCAATCTAACTACAGTGAGGAACAGAAGTATTTGAACCCCCTGCGATTCTGCAAGTTCTCCCACTTCTTCATGTCTTCTCACAGCGATGGGATCAAAGTCTCAAAATGACCCCCCCATGTCAGCCACGACAATGGAGAACCCGGGGGAAGAGATGACCCAATGTGGAGGACATTGCAGGGGACTCTTCTCACCAGACTATGGTCCTCCATGACTGCCACCATCCCCCCCATTTCTCTTAATGACTCCCCACTTCTTCGTATTCCTCAGCTGGGTCCTCCCATCTCCCATTGGGCCACCATTGATCACCATTCCCGGCCCCTCTCGCACACGACTCTCATCATCCTGAGACAATCCTCATGTCCCATGGCCCGTATGTGGGGAACGTGGCCACTAATCACTCCATCCTGGGATAAGATCCCGAATCCCCCGCTGCACCGTACCGGCTCTGAGAGGGCAGGTGGGTACCCCCTCTATGCTGAGATGACTGCATGGTCTCCTGGGACCCCGACAAATCAGCGATTTACAAGATCACATGGACTGGCTGGTCGTACTTCAGACCTTTCAGATCAAAGTTGCAGCTTGAAGCCTTTAGGCCCCGGAGCAAAGGTTTACCTGGGCCCCCCCACTACCACCGGCTGCTTCACTCTGAGCTGTCGGGTGAAAATGGTGGGCTTATATGTAAAAGATGAAGCTCAGAGTGCCCGGCCTGGGCCCCACCCGGGGTCCTCTGACTTCTAGATTTACATACAAGCCCACCCAGGGGCAGACTGACCATTCGAGCATTGCCCAAGGGCCCGGGGTCAGTAGGGTTCACCATGAGATGCCCCTGGTACCTTTCATTTTTTGGGTGTGGTTTGAGTGTGGGCGAGGACATGGGCCCATGATCCCCTATTGCCCGTGAACCCCATGAGTTGTGAGGTCCCTCAGCCTACCACTTTCACCTGGCAGCTCAGGGTGTGGCCTGCCTGCACCGCCTTGTGTGCGTGGCTGAGAAGGGTGGGGAGGGGCTGAGTAGAGAGTGCGCCATTTTGGGAAAGGGCTTGTCCCATCACCCTGTGCAGGTTAGACCGGAAACTCCAGGGGGCCCGGGACCTACACAGGCACTTCCCCCGCTGACACAGTGTAAAACCTAAGGTGACAGGCCGCACGGACCCCCTGGAGCAGGGGCAGGGTAACCATTGTGACCCCTGCAACCCCTCAAGTGCCACCCATGGTGGACGGTGCTGGTAGTTTTTTCGAAGGGTGATGGCGGGTCGGTTGGGTAGGTGCAGCGTGGTGGCACCCGAAGGGCGATGGCGGGATGCCACAAGGGGCGGAGTCCCCGGAATGTATGTGGGCTGCCACAAGGGGCGGAGTCCCTGGAATGTGGGCTGCCACAAGGGGCGGAGTCCCCAGAATGTATGTGGGCTGCCACAAGGGGCGGAGTCCCCAGAATGTATGTGGGCTGCCACAAGGGGCGGAGTCCCCGGAATGTAGGCTGCCACAAGGGGCGGAGTCCCCAGAATGTAGGCTGCCACAAGGGGCGGAGTCCACGGAATGTATGCTGCCACAAGGGCAGAGTCCCCGGAATGTAGGCTGCCACAAGGGGCGGAGTCCACGGAATGTATGCTGCCACAAGGGGCGGAGTCCCCGGAATTTATGTAGGATGCCACAAATATTACTGACCCTGCCCCCCAGTTTTACTGACCCAGCCCCCCCTGTATTACTGACCCTGCCCCCTGTATTACTGACCCTGTACCCCCCTGCATTACTGACCCCGCCCCCCTGTATTACTGACCCCGCCCCTGTATTACTGACCCGTCCCCCCTGTATTACTGACCCCGCCCCCCGTATTACTGACCCCGCCCCCTGTATTACTGACCCCGCCCCTGTATTACTGACCCCCCCCTGTATTACTGCCCCTGCCCCCCTGTATTACTGACCCCGCCCCCCCTATTACTGACCCGCCCCCCCCCCCTGTATTACTGACCCGTCCCCCCTGTATTACTGACCCCCTGCCCCCCTGTATTACTGACCCCGCCCCCCTGTATTACTGACTGACTCCGTCCCCCCCTGTATTACTGACCCTGCCCCCCTGTATTACTGACCCCTGCCCCCCCACCCCCCATTATTACTGACCCCCCCCCTGTATTACTGACCCTGTACCCCCCCCTGTATTACTGACCCTGTCCCCCCTGTATTACTGACCCCTGTACCCCCCTGTATTACTGACCCCCGATGACCCCACCCCGTATTACTGACCCCCCCCCTGTATTACTGACCCCCACCCCCTGTATTACTGGCCCTGACCCCCTGTATTACTGACCCCCCCCGTATTACTGACCCTGAACCCCCCTGTAGTAATGACCCCCCCCTGTATTACTGACCCTGTCCCCCCCCCGTATTACTGACTGACCCCCCTGACAGTAATGACCCCCCCCCTGTATTACTGACCCTGAACCCCCCTGTATTAATGACCCCACCCCCCCGTATTACTGGCCCCCCCTGTATTACTGACCCTGCCCCCCCCGTATTACTGACCCCACCCCCCGTAGTAATGACCCCACCCCCCTGTATTACTGACCCCCCCTCCGTATTACTGACCCTGAACCCCCCTGTAGTAATGACCCCGCCCCCCTGTATTGCTGACCCTGTCCCCCCCCCTGTATTACTGACCTGACCCCCCTGTAAATGACCCCCCTGTATTACTGACCCTGAACCCCCCTTAATGACCCCACCCCCCCGTATTACTGGCCCTGCTCCCCCTGTATTACTGACCCTGTCCCCCCCCGTATTACTGACCCCACCCCCCGTAGTAATGACCCCACCCCCTGTATTACTGACCCTGTCCCCCCCATATTACTGACCCTGAACCCCCCTGTATTACTGACCCCGCCCCCTGTATTACTGACCCTGTCCCCCCCCCCGTATTACTGACCCTGAACCCCCTGTAGTAATGACCCCCCCCCTGTATTACTGACCCTGTCCCCCCCCCGTATTACTGACCCTGAACCCCCCTGTAGTAATGACCCCCCGCCCCCTGTATTACTGACCCTGTCCTTCTGTATTACTGCCCCGCCCCCCCTTTATTACTGCCCCCCATGTCACTGATCCTACCCCACCCCCGCATTTCTCATGCAGATCTCTGTTGCAGGAGGTGTAGTAGGGAGGTCATCCCGGCCAGCACTGAAATGACTCGGTATGGCCTCTTGCACCCGGTGATGTTTTGTCTTTCTGGCGGTAATTTCCGGCGTTGGTTTTGCGCTCACAATATATTCTGCGATAATATAATAATACTGACCGGGAACGGTCCTCCTGAAGAAGGCGCAGCGCTGGGTCACCCGCCTGTGTGTACAGACACATTGGGATCAATGCGCTGCATCTCAGATCAGTGCGCTCCAAGCTGCAGGACCCCAACACTGCCTTCCTGTATACTGTGCTAACTATGATGTCATCATCTACTGTATTGTGATGTCATTCTATCTCTTTACTGACTCCTCCTCTCCTAGAAGACGGTTGCCATGGTGATGGAAGGTGATGGACGGTGGAGGAAGGGCTTTCCTGAGATCTGAGATGATGAAAATGGAGCCGTGTTCGTCCAAAACCAACATGACCTTCCATGTGCCGGAAGATGGAGTGCGGCTGCGTTGTCGGCATCCTTGGTCTGGTTCTACAAGACCCCCCAATGTAAGGCACCTACCATGGGGAAGAGGGGCCGGGGCCCAATGGTTCTACAAGACCCCCCAATGTAAGGCACCTACCATGGGGAAGAGGGGCCGGGGCCCAATGGTTCTACAAGACCCCCCAATGTAAGGCACCTACCACGGGGAAGAGGGGCCGGGGCCCAATGGTTCTACAAGACCCCCAATGTAATGCACCTACCATGGGGAAGAGGGGCCGGGGCCCAATGGTTCTACAAGACCCCCCAATGTAATGCACCTACCATGGGGAAGAGGGGCCGGGGCCCAATGGTTCTACAAGACCCCCCAATGTAAGGCACCTACCATGGGGAAGAGGGGCCGGGGCCCAATGGTTCTACAAGACCCCCCAATGTAATGCACCTACCACGGGGAAGAGGAGCCAGGGCCCAATGGTTCTACAAGACCCCCCAATGTAATGCACCTACCATGGGGAAGAGGGGCCGGGCCCAATGGTTCTACAAGACCCCCCAATGTAATGCACCTACCATGGGGAAGAGGGAGCCAGGGGCCCAATGGTTCTACAAGACCCCCCAATGTAATGCACCTACCATGGGGAAAGAGGGGCCGGGGCCCAATGGTTCTACAAGACCCCCAATGTAATGCACCTACCATGGGGAAGAGGAGCCAGGGCCCAATGGTTCTACAAGACCCCCCAATGTAATGCCCTACCATGGGAAAGAGGGGCCGGGTCCCAATGTTCTAATGCACCAATGTACCTACCACGGGAAGAGGAGCCAGGGCCCAATGGTTCTACAAGACCCCCCAATGTAATTCACCTACCATGGGAAAGAGGGGCCGGGTCCCAATGGTTCTACAAGACCCCCCAATGTAATGCACCTACCATGGGGAAGAGGGGCCGGGGTCCAATGGTTTTTCCAGACCTCCTAATGTATTGCACATACCACAGAGAAGGGGGGCCAGGGCCCAATGGTTCTACAAGACCCCCCAATATCCATCCATCCTTGTCTCTCAGATCCCTCTCTGTCCATCATCTTCACACTCCGTATTGCTCATCCTCAGGCTTCAGACACTACACTTGGCTTGGCTCACATGTGAGGGGCACCATAGGGGTCCCTGATGTGTAGAACCTGCGGACATTCCTTCTGACCTGCAATGATGAAGACACTCCAACCGTTTCATCCAAATCTTTGTGTGTTTATTATTTCTGCTCATACACAGCCAGGAGGATCCAACAAAGGTCCAACAAAGGTCCAAGAACCTGAAATAGTCAGGAGACCTTGTGCTGCTCATATAATATGGCTACCTGTGCCAGGTCCACTACCATCTCAAGGTGAAGAGGCCACAGTGCGCCCCCCACAGGCTGTGGACTAGGTGACAGGTTCTGCCCTTTGTACACACAAAGCAGCCAAACCCTCTGCCCACTTTTTGGCCCGGCCATGATGGCCACCCATATGTTAGTGTAAGCACAATGGCCACTCATAGGACACCATGATGGCCACCCGTATGTTAATGTAAGCATGGAGAGTTAAGTTATGATAGGACACACCCTCCATGATGGTCACCCATAGGACACACCCACCATTATGACCATCCATAAGACACATTCTCCATAATGGTTACCTATAGGACAAACCCACCATGATGGCCACCCATAGAACACACCCTCCATGATGACCACCCATGTGTTAATGTAAGCATGAAGAGTTAGGGTATGATAGGACACACCTACCATGAGGACCCGACAGGGACACACTGTCCATGATGGCCACCCATAGGACGCACCCACCATGATGACCACCTATAGGACACACCATCCATGATGGTCACTCATGTGTTAATGTAAGCACGGAGAGTTAGATTATCATAGGGCACACCCTCAATAATAGCAACCCATAGGACACACCCACCATGATGGCCACCCATAGGACACACCCACCATGATGGCCACCAATAGGACACACCATCCATGATGGTCACTCATGTGTTAATGTAAGCACGGAGAGTTAGATTATCATAGGGCACACCCTCAATAATAGCAACCCATAGGACACACCCACCATGATGGCCACCCATAGGACACACCCACCATGATGGCCACCCATAGGACACACCCACCATGATGACCACCCACAGGACACACCCACCATGATGACCACCCACAGGACACACCCTTGATGATGGCCACCCATGTGTTAATGTAAGCATGGAGAGTTAGGTCATGATAGGACACACCCACCATTGATGACCACCCACAGGATACACCCTCCATGATGGCCACCCATGTGTTAATGTAAGCATGGAGAGTTAGGACATGATAGGACACACCCACCATGAGGACCACCCATAGAACACACCCATCAGGATGGCCACCTATGTGTTAATGTTGGCATGGAGAGTTAGGTCATGATAGGACACACCCACCATGAGGACCACCCATAGAACACACCCATCAGGATGGCCACCTATGTGTTAATGTTGGCATGGAGAGTTAGGTCATGATAGGACACACCCTCCGTGATGGTCACCCAGACACACCCTCCGTGATGGTCACCCAGACACACCCTCCGTGATGGTCACCCAGACACACCCTCCGTGGTGGTCACCCAGACACACCCTCCGTGATGGTCACCCAGACACACCCTCCACGAAGGTTACCCATAGGACACATCCACTATGATGACCACCCATAGGAGGTTCTGAAAGGACACATAGTCTATCAGCCAAAGAAGGATCTGATGAAGGTCAGACAGGTGACCCCAGACTTCTCCATTGTGTCTAATGACCATTCAACCCAGCAGACAGCTGATGAGTCCTTTGTAGGCTCTCTGTGAGGTGACTCCAGCACAGTGAAGGTGCCGGATATCTCAGTACAAGATGTCCTCAAAGCGAAGCTGTAGGAACTGCAGGAGTGAGGGTGGTAAAGGCAGCTTGGGCAGAACCTGTGGCATCCGCCCCTCCAGGTGTGAGCGCAGAGCACAGCGGCAGAGATGCTGAAGAGAACGTGGACTGTGGGACAGCGAGAAGACCGACTGGAGAACCGGAGATGTTTCTGGAAAGAACGAGACATGAAGTTAGAAATCAGAAAGAACCTCAGAGGCATTATATAGGAAATCAGGAATTCAGGGGTTGGAACAACCCAAATATCTATCTGCCAGAGAGAGGAGATTCCATCCAGCAGACACTGTGCTCAGTTCTACCTATCAGTGGTTTATGGGTGTTAATGGACAGAAGCCCAAAATATCAAAGAACAAAGAGAGAGCCAACATTAAATCTCCTCCACAGCTCGGTGCACACAAAGAAACATGGCGGTGCTGATGATACGAGGATGGAACCGACCCAACCCGAAGTGCACCGTCATGGCTGAACACCAATCCAGAATAAATAAATAAAAATGTGTAAATAAAGAACCTTGACCAGACAATGTACACCCATGAGCCCTCTGGGAGCTGAGTCCACTTCTAATGACTGGCTTGGTACGGATGGAAAAATGAAAAACAAATGTGACTGTCATGGATCCCCCACACGCCACGCCCACAGCGACTAGCTAACCGAGGCGCACGTGCGGCCGTGACTTGGGGTAAGAGGGAATAAAGGGGACTTAATTCTGAATATATAAAACCGTATATAAGATCAGCCGTGATATCCTTCCACAGCTGCACTACCTCTGGCCACCACCGGGGGGAGACTCCACTCCAATCCAGATGGCTGACCACACACTGGCAGATACAAATCTTATATACAATCTGGTGCACTGATTAGAGGGGAGGAGCAGCCCAGCAATACACACCCTTCTAGAGTCCCTCCAGCTATCCTCCAGCCAGAACCCAAATGTTAATCACTCCACTGTCCACACCCCCCCACACCAGACGCACCACAAAAGGCAGCCTGCCACCACCCAACAGTTTATCCACAGAACGGTCTGCTGGGACACCCCACACACACAGATCTCCATCTGGCCAATCTATTACCTTTTACAATCTGCACGCAATCTGCCCACACACAATGCAATTGCATACAGATTGGCAATGAGCTTGACCGAGCGTTTAAAGGCACTAAAATACAATCGAATCTAATCTCTCCAATCCCATCTCCCCGGACATATGAGCCCGAGCTTAAATACACAGAAGTCACTAATTAATTTAATTTCCCGAAAGTGGGCAGAGCATAAAATATGTACAAAATATAAAAAGTTACAGAAATACAAGAAATACAAGAAGACACACAAATGACTATTCACTATAAAGTAAAAGGGAATAAAAGACAGAATAAAACGTTTACCGAGATCTATCCTGTGACTGGATCAAGTCAGAGTGTCAGCAATCTGTTAGTCGATCGACCCGGCTCCATACGAATTACAATGTCCCAATGTCCAGGTCCTCAATTTATGGGGATATGGATGTAGGCGGGACATTAGTCCTCAGCCAATTGACTCTGGGGGGTGTTCTTGTACCCACCCACAGGATGTTCTGGGTGCTGACCTGCCCAAAGTCAATTGGACCAAGACCTGCTTGAATCACCAAGTACCAATCACTGTTCCGCTATCACACTCCAGCGCCACCTAACCATTTCCTGCATTTTCCTGGCCTTCTACATAGGCCACAAATTTAGTTTTTATATGCTGATGTAGCCTACAGAGTGTCCAATCAGAAGGAAGTATTTTCATCTCTCTGCAACTAATATTTTAGCTTTTATGAGGGAGGAAACATACTCGTTTGATCTGTGTATATACATTAGAGCTCATCAGAAAGATCAAGGTGTCATGAAGCCGAAACGTCTGCATTTCTCTTTTAAACTTCAGGAAGGTGGCCAAGTCTAATTACATATAGGTGACAACATCTTATTGGCCCCCAGGTGTCACTTCCAGCCTGAGGAAGCTGCTCTGTCTCTTTTCAGATGCTAATGGGTGACCATCTGTCTCTGAGTACCTATGACTGAATATTTCTTTAATGATAAGGACTGAACTAATTTTACGATTACATATTGCTACAGATCACATCTCCGCTACTCAAATCTGTACATTTATGTCACAGTGGCACCTCCGCATAAAGAACTGTGTGGCATAGTTGTGTCTGTGAAGGTCCTCATGTATGCAGGTCGTGGCATATGTATTAGTAGTCACAACTGGACTTGTTCTCTAAGGTTTTGTATCTTCTCCAAGCCACTTCTCCAGTTTCTCAGGAAGATCCCCCAACATTTATACCCACACAGGTAGGTACCGCCAACACCTTCATCCAGTCACCATGGAACGTGTCGATGGTATTGTCTAAGGACAGGATGGGAGGTGTGAGCATTGTGGAGCCCCCCCTCCTCCCGTTCTTGTTACCATTCCCATCCTTGGTGGCAGGAGGGTCTGCTTAGGTGTCAATTCCTCAAGTTACATGGCTGAAGGCATGAATTTAGGGTGTAGATATAAATGTTGGGGGATCTTTCTGACACTCATTAGAACTGAAGAAGTGGCTTGGAGAAGACACAAAACATCTTCAACATAGTTCCATAGTTAGTCTGGCTGAAAAAAGACAAACGTCCATCCAGTTCAACCATAGAATAATTCATCATTGACCAAGTCCAGCTGAATGTGACCAACTACTACTAGCTGGCATAGTTCTCCTTTAAGACACACCCCCCCCCCCCCCCACTTGTCCCTTCTCATCACATTTTTGTATTTATCATTTATCCTAGTCAATCATAGCACCCCTCCCCCCACAGGGTCTCCGCATTGTATTTTTCCCTCACACGGTCTGGCTTGGCCCCAGACTGAGCTCTCGCTATTGAGCAGGCAGCTTCAGCTTGTTCTCCTCTCTACTCCATGTACTCTGAAGGGCACAAAGTAATGGTGCCTGTACCCCGAATTGTATGGACCCCAAATTGAGACGTCCCTATGCAAAGCTTTCTAAGGCCTCATCCAGAATATGCAGTTACATTTTGGGTCCTCGAAAAGGATATTAAAGAACTGGAAAGAGTGCAGGGGAGGGGAAATGGTCACCTTGTATGTAAATGGAACCACATGAGACACAGAAACCTCCACATTGAGAAATGGTTCTTTACAGTAAGAGCCCTGGAAATATCGAGCTGATGTCATCATGAACCGATTCTAGCTGACTCAGCAGATGACGTCAAACTCGGCTTCAAATATATAAAGCTTTTCTTATTGTGAAACAAGACTGTTGTCCTGGGAAGTCACAATTGTTCGTAAGGATCAGGAAGGAATTGCTCCCTCTTGTAGCGTACAGTACATTATAAGGGCCCTTGCCTCTGGATTGCTCTGCTTCCTGGCAGTTTGTTGGTTTATTTACGGGATGTACCTGCGACTTTCTAACCACCTTGTACTTGTAAAGTGGAAGAAGACGATCTGAGATGGTAGGAAAAGTTTAATAAGATAGTGGGGACCCCCCCCCCCCCAACAGAGTCTCTCTAGAACTTCCTCATAGGATGTTGTATTTCCATCTTTCCTCTCCTGAGTACAGAATCAACAGAGACACACCCATGTGGGAGAGTTAGGTCATGATAGGTCACACCCACCATGAGGACCACCCATAGAACACACCCATCAGGATGGCCACCTATGTGTTAATGTAGGCATGGAGAGTTAGGTCATGACAGGACACACCCACCATGAGGACCACCCATAGAACACACCCATCAGGATGGCCACCTATGTGTTAATGTAGGCATGGAGAGTTAGGTCATGACAGGACACCCTCCGTGATGGTCACCCAGACACACCCTCCGTGATGGTCACCCAGACACACCCTCCGTGATGGTCACCCAGACACACCCTCTTTGATGGTCACCCAGACACATCCTCCATGATGGTCTCCCATAGAGACACACAAGTTCTAGTAGGAAAGAGACGGGGACAGCCCTGGATTGTGGAGGACATGTGAGCGGTCATTGAGATGTCCTCTATGGAGATGAAGGGTCCCTCAAGGTGGGGGACTTGGAGAGGTTTCCTCACTATAGCTTTTATCCCGTCATGGAGGCCATGATGAATGGACAGACCTGTTGTTCTTCCTCTGGTACCACCTCAGCCCAGTCTCTTCTGTCCCTTGTAGTTTACTGTACGTGTTCAGCAGAACTTCGACGGTCCGTGGAGACGTGTAACAATAGCGTAGAACCTGAAATAGGACCTTTGTGTTATTCTTTCTGAAATAAAGCAGATGTCTACACATTTCCCACAGGTATCCTGAACCCAATGTATACTTTACATGAACAGAGGGATATGGGAAGACTATGGCGGGACGTATAGGTAAGCTGAAGATTTTGTCTATTCTGTTCAATGGGTGACTAGGGATGAGCTTGCGGTTCGCTCCGAACATAAATGTGGATTCAGCGGGAGCCAAACGTTACGTACAATAGAAGTATTACTATCACTATTATACATGACAGATTCCCGCTGTCAATGGTTCTCAAGGATCCCAGCGGGAGCAGTTACACCCAAGTCCTTAACAACCAGAGACATCATTGGCCCTGGAATTCCCTGCTATGTAACCAATGGAGTCTGGGATAGTTAAAAACAAAATGGAAAGGGGTCCTTCAGGTCTGGTATGAATTTTAAGAGGAACTCCATGGAACCATCAAGAAAAAAAAGCAAGCTCCCACCCAAAATACTCATACGTATGTGAGCATGCAGCCTGGCAGACCTGGAGTAATCCAATCTAGTCTCTAGGGTCTGGGGCAGTCCAGTCTAGTCTCTAGGGCAGTCCAGTCTAGTCTCTAGGGTCTAGGGCAGTCCATTGTAGTCTCTAGGGTCTGGTACAGTCCAGTCTAGTCTCTAGCATCTGGGGCAGTCCAGTCTACTCTTTAAGGTCTGGTGCAGTCCAGTCTAGAGTCTATAGTCTTGGGTAATCCAATCTAGTGTCTAGGGTCTGGGGCAGTCCAGTGTAGTCTCTAGAGTCTAGTACAATCCAATCTAGCCTCTATGGTCTGGTACAGTCCAGTCTAGTCTCTAGGGTCTAGGGTAGTCCAGTCTACTCTCTAGGATCTGGTACAGTCCAATCTATTCTCTAGGGTCTGGTACAATCCAGTCTAGTCTCCAGGGTCTCTGGGCAGTCCAGTCTACTCTCTAGGGTCTGGGGTAATCCAATCTCGTCTCTAGGGTCTGGGGCAGTCCAGTCTACTCTCTATAGTCTGGTACAGTCCAGTCTAGTCTCCATGGTTTGGTACAGTCCAGTCTATTCTCTAGGGTCTGGGGCAGTCCAATCTAGTCTCTAGGGTCTGGTACAATCCAGTCTAGTCTCCAGGGTCTGGGGCAGTCCAGTCTACTGTCTAGGGTCTGGGGCAGTCCAGTCTACTCTCTATAGTCTGGTACAATCCAGTCTAGTCTCCAGGGTCTGGGGCAGTCCAGTCTACTGTCTAGGGTCTGGGGCAGTCCAGTCTACTGTCTAGGGTCTGGGGCAGTCCAGTCTACTCTCTATAGTCTGGTACAATCCAGTCTAGTCCCCAGGGTCTGGGGCAGTCCAGTCTACTGTCTAGGGTCTGGTACAGTCCAGTCTAGTCTCTAGGGTCTGGTACAGTCCAGTCTACTGTCTAGGGTCTGGTACAGTCTACAGTCTAGTCTACAGTCTCTAGTCTACTGTCTAGGGTCTGGTACAGTCCAGTCTAGTACCTAGGGTCTGGTACAGTCCAGTCTACTGTCTAGGGTCTGGTACAGTCTAGTCTAGTCTCTAGGGTCTGGTACAGTCCAGTCTAGTCTCTAGGGTCTGGTACAGTCCAGTCTAGTCTTTAGGGTCTGGTACAGTCCAGTCTACTGTCTAGGGTCTGGTACAGTCCAGTCTAGTCTTTAGGGTCTGGTACAGTCCAGTCTACTGTCTAGGGTTTGGGGCAGTCCAGTCTACTCTCTATAGTCTGGTACAATTCAGTCTAGTCTCCAGGGTCTGGGGCAGTCCAGTCTACTGTCTAGGGTCTGGTACAGTCCAGTCTACTGTCTAGGGTCTGGAACAGTCCAGTCTAGTCTTTAGGGTCTGGTACAGTCCAGTCTACTGTCTAGGGTCTGGGGCAGTCCAGTCTACTCTCTATAGTCTGGTACAATCCAGTCTAGTCTCCAGGGTCTGGGGCAGTCCAGTCTACTGTCTAGGGTCTGGTACAGTCCAGTCTACTGTCTAGGGTCTGGAACAGTCCAGTCTAGTCTCTAGGGTCTGGTACAGTCCAGTTTAGTCTCTAGGTTCTGGTACAGTCCAATCTAGTCTCTAGTGCCTGGATTAATTAGTGATATGTCAGAAGGCCTCAAGTGGCTCCTCACAACCACAGAGCAGTTGTTTTGGTGCAGTGTGGACTATAGGTCCTTCCTTCAGACGTCATGCCCTGCCCCAGGAACATTCAGAACTCTTCTATAGGGCTGTTTCATGTTAGGATTGGTGAAGTCGTGTCTTGGGTATCCTCTGTGTCGTGTACATCTCCAGTGTAGGCTGGCATTGAGTATTCCAATGTTTGTATCTTTGTATGTCTGTCAATGACCTTCAGAATTATGTTTGCTTTGCACCCTCCAGATACATAAGATCACATGATGACTCACCTTGATGAGGGCTCCTGGCCACACCCGGATGGCCCCATGATTCAGAAGTGCCCGCACAATGAGTTCTGGTTGGTTCTGAAGCTTATATGAGGTCACCTGGAGAATGTTCTGCATGGCGGTGTTGCCACTATAGCTCATGACGTTGACTTCTGCCCCCTTCTCCAAAAGCAGCTCCACCACCTGAGGATTAGCACTTTTACAGGCCAAGTGTAGAGGGCTCTGCTGGTCCTTGTCCCGGGTATGAATGTTGGCTCCATGCTGTATGAGATGCTGGCACACCTGATAGTACCTCTCCAAATCCTGTGGTTCCTGAGGATGACTGCACGCAACACTCAAGGGGGTCTCCCCATTTATACTTCTCTTATCAACAGCAGCCCCATAACGCAGGTAAAGATCAGCATGTTCCAGCAGTCCATGCTGAGCTGCCACATGCAGTGGGGTGAATTCTTCATCCTCCGTCTGCCGGTTCACATGGGCTCCATATTGGAGAAGAAGCTTGGCGCAGCTTGTAGAAAGAAGACAAATCAGTGAGTCCTCACATACTATGGGGCAGAACCAGAATCAATTCATCAGTATCATCAATGGGGAAATACAAAGGATCTGAACCCTCGCCCCGGTGAAGAGAAGCACTAACCCAACACACTTAGGAGGATGTGATGTGGGCCGCCTCTCCCACTTAGCCGTATTATGGAGGCTCACATTATTCTGTACATCGGTTACATGGGGGGGTCCTTTTATTATTAAATGTGGACCTCCATGTTGGATTAGTACAGATATACTCTCTGCTAAGAGAGAACTTTGTCTCTGAAGATACCAATTGCCTGGCTGTGTATGGAGACCTCAATGCCCAAGTCGCTGAGCGGGAACAAGTTCTGTTCTCGTAAGACTTCATGGTTTCCTTTATAATGCTCGTTTGTACACCAACAGAGGGGCCAGAAACTAATAGAGGGGCAGAGGGATCTATGTATATGGGGTCATTATAATAATGTGAGCTTTGCCCCTCCCACACATGATCACCATAATGTCCTCATATTCATGGCCATTGGACAGCTTTATACAGAGAAGAATGCTCGCTGTCTGGGATGGGGGCCCATTATCTGGAATGGTGGGATGTCCTCATATTAATGGTCATTGGACAGCTGTATACAGAGAGGAACGCTCACTGTCCGGGATGGGGACCCATTATCTGGAATGGTGGGATGTCCTCATATTCATGGCCATTGGACAGCTTTATACAGAGAAGAACGCTCACTGTCCGGGATGGGGGCCCATTATCTGGAATGGTGGGATGTCCTCATATTCATGGTCATTGGACAGCTTTATACAGAGAAGAATGCTCACTGTCCGGGATGGGGGAGCCAGTATCTGTAATGGTGGGATGTCCTCATATTAATGGTCAGAGAACAGCTTTACACAGAGAAGAATGCTCACTGTCCGGGATGGGGGAGCCATATCTGGAATGGTGGGATGTCCTCATATTAATGGTCATTGGAAAGCTGTATACAGAGAGGAACGCTCGCTGTCCGGGAGGGGGGACCCAGTATCTGGAATGGTGGGATGTCCTCATATTAATGGTCATTGGACAGCTGTATACAGAGAAGAACGCTCACTGTCCGGGATGGGGGTCCATTATCTGGAATGGTGGGATGTCCTCATATTAATGGTCAGAGGACATCTTTACACAGAGAAGAACGCTCGCTGTCCGGGATGGGGGGACCCATTATCTGGAATGGTGGGATGTCCTCATATTAATGGTCATTGGACAGCTGTATACAGAGAGGAACGCTCACTGTCCGGGAGGGGGCCCATTATCTGGAATGGTGGGATGTCCTCATATTAATGGTCATTGGACAGCTGTATACAGAGAAGAACGCTCACTGTCCGGGAGGGGGTCCATTATCTGGAATGGTGGGATGTCCTCATATTAATGGTCGGAGGACATCTTTACACAGAGAAGAACGCTCACTGTCCGGGAGGGGGACCCATTATCTGGAATGGTGGGATGTCCTCATATTAATGGTCATTGGACAGCTGTATACAGAGAGGAACGCTCACTGTCCGGGAGGGGGGACCCATTATTTGGAATGGTGGGATGTCCTCATATTAATGGTCATTGGACAGCTTTACACAGAGAGAACGCTCGCTGTCCGGGAGGGGGCCCATTATCTGGAATGGTGGGATGTCCTCATATTAATGGTCATTGGACAGCTGTATTTACACAGAGAAGAACGCTCACTGTCCGGGAGGGGGACCCATTATCTGGAATGGTGGGATGTCCTTATATTAATGGTCATTGGACAGCTGTATACAGAGAAGAACGCTCACTGTCTGGGAGGGGGCCCATTATCTGGAATGGTGGGATGTCCACATATTAATGGTCAGAGGACATCTTTACACAGAGAAGAATGCTCACTGTCCGGGAGGGGGACCCAGTATCTGGAATGGTGGGATGTCCTCATATTAATGGTCATTGAAGACAGCTGTATACAGAGAGGAATGCTCACTGTCCGGGAGGGGGGCCCATTATCTGGAATGGTGGGATGTCCACATATTAATGGTCAGAGAACAGTTTTACACAGGAAGAACGCTCACTGTCTGGGAGGGGGACCCATTATTCTGGAATGGTGGGATGTCCTCATATTAATGGTCAGAAGGACAGCTGTATACAGAGAAGAACGCTCACTGTCCGGGAGGGGGACCCATTATCTGGAATGGTGGGATGTCCACATATTAATGGTCAGAGACATCAGTTTTATACAGAGAAGAACGCTCACTGTCCGGGGGGGACCCATTATTTGGGGGATGTCCCATTATCTGGAATGGTGGGATGTCCTCATATTAATGGTGGTCAGATTAATGGACAGAAGACTGTATACAGAGAAGAACGCTCACTGTCCGGGAGGGGGGACCCATTATCTGGAATGGTGGGATGTCCTCATATTAATGGTCAGAGGACATCTTTACACAGAGAAGAACGCTCACTGTCCGGGAGGGGGCCCATTATCTGGAATGGTGGGATGTCACCACCATCTATCTATGATAAAGCTGTTACACAAACTGGCACTGCCGCCATGACTTACTGGTAGGACTCATTCTTCTGGCAGTAATGGAGAGGTAAAGTCCCATCTTGGGATTCCACATTGGTCATTGGCGCCATGTCTCAGTAGCAGCCTCACACATTCACCGTGGGGGGCCATTATCTGGCAATGTAAGGCATGTCCTCCTCCGGGGGAAAAGTCAACTTCGGCTCCCTTCTTGAGGAGGAGCTGGAGGCAATCAGAGTAACCACGGCTGGCAGGGGGCACATAGAGGGGGAAGTCCTATTCCTTATAAGTCAAAGACCAGATTTACCTGAAAGAGAAGAAGAGGGTTAGGACTCCAAGCTGGTCACCTCTCACCCTGGGATACTTCCAGTCTTTATAATGTCATGTTCCCAATTTTGGGACTCATTATTCTGGTGACGTACTCTGGGCCGTAGTGTTGTAGCCCAGTTCCTCCAATGGTGGGATGTCCACATCACTTGTATCAAACACAGACATCTTGGGGTGAATGGAATCATCTGGGACTTCCAGCAATTGATGGATAGTGGTGGTGTCCCCTGAGAGGATTGACAACCAGAAATCCAGGGCTGACCCCCTCCGCCTTTCGAGTCACAATCACCTGGACATTCTCTAAGTATCTACAGATAGAGCAGGAAACAGGTCAAGTCAGGCATCAGTCTGTACTGGAATGTGTGAAGACCAAGAGGAAGTGGTCCAGAATGGACGTGACATGTATGGAGTCTGGTACACATCCACTATGACGTGACATGTATGGAGTCTGGTACACATCCACCACTGACGTGACATGTATGGAGTCTGTACACATCCACCACTGACGTGAAAATGTATGGAGTCTGATACACATCCACCACTGACGTGACATGTATGGAATCTGGTACACATCCACCACTGACGTGACATAGATGGAGTCTGGTACACATCCACCATAAGTCGTAACCAGATGGAGTCTGATAACATGACGAGAAGAGGGTTGGAGTCTGGTACACATCCACCACTGCCGTGACTGTATGGAGTCTGATATAATGTCATGTTCCCAATGGGCACGTGACATGTATGGAGTCTGGTACGTACATCACCACCGTGACGTGACATGTATGGATAGTTGGTACACATCCACCATCACTGTATCAAACACAGAGTTGTATGGAGTCTGGAATACACATCCACCACTGACGTGACATGTCCCCTGAGAGGAGTGACAACCAGAAATGGAGTCACAATCACCCTGGTACACATCCACTGGACTGACGTGACATGTATGGAGTCTGGTACACATCCACTATGACGTGACATGTATGGAGTCTGGTACACATCCACCATGACGTGACATGTATGGAGTCTGGTACACATCCCACCACTGACGTGACATGTATGGAGTCTGGTACACATCCACCACTGACGTGACATGTATGGAGTCTGGTACACATCCACCACTGACGTGACATGTATGGAGTCTGACATACATCCACCACTGACGTGACATGTATGGAGTCTGACATACATCCACCACTGACGTGACATGTATGGAGTCTGATACACATCCACCACTGACGTGACATGTATGGAGTCTGGTACATACATCCACCACTGACGTAACATGTATGGAGTCTGATATACATCCACCACTGACGTGACATGTATGGAGTCTGGTACACATCCACCACTGACGTGACATGTATGGAGTCTGGTACACATCCACCACTGACGTGACATGTATGGAGTCTGGTACACATCCACCACTGACGTGACATGTATGGAGTCTGGTACACATCCACCACTGACGTGACATGTATGGAGTCTGATATACATCCACCACTGACGTGACATGTATGGAGTCTGGTACACATCCACCACTGACGTGACATGTATGGAGTCTGACATACACATCCACCACTGACGTGACATGTATGGAGTCTGGTACACATCCACCACTGACGTGACATGTATGGAGTCTGGTACACATCCACCACTGACGTGACATGTATGGAGTCTGGTACACATCCACCACTGACGTGACATGTATGGAGTCTGATATACATCCACCACTGACGTGACATGTATGGAGTCTGGTACACATCCACCACTGACGTGACATGTATGGAGTCTGGTACACATCCACCACTGACGTGACATGTATGGAGTCTGACATACATCCACCACTGACGTGACATGTACGGAGTCTGGTACACATCCACCACTGACGTGACATGTATGGAGTCTGATATACATCCACCACTGACGTGACATGTATGGAGTCTGACATACACATCCACCACTGACGTGACATGTATGGAGTCTGGTACACATCCACCACTGACGTGACATGTATGGAGTCTGATATACATCCACCACTGACGTGACATGTATGGAGTCTGGTACACATCCACCACTGACGTGACATGTATGGAGTCTGATATACATCCACCACTGACGTGACATGTATGGAGTCTGGTATACATCCACCACTGACGTGACATGTATGGAGTCTGGTACATCACCACTATGACGTGACATGTATGGAGTCTGGTATACATCCACCACTGACGTGACATGTATGGAGTCTGACATACATCCACCACTGACGTGACATGTATGGAGTCTGACATACATCCACCACTGACGTGACATGTATGGAGTCTGGTACATACATCCACCACTGACGTGACATGTATGGAGTCTGATATACATCCACCACTGACGTGACATGTATGGAGTCTGGTACACATCCACCACTGACGTGACATGTACAGAGTCTGATATACATCCACCACTGACGTGACATGTATGGAGTCTGGTACACATCCACCACTGACGTGACATGTATGGAGTCTGATATACATCCACCACTGACGTGACATGTACGGAGTCTGACATACATCCACCACTGACGTGACATGTACGGAGTCTGGTATACATCCACCACTGACGTGACATGTATGGAGTCTGATATACATCCACCATGGGGTGGAATGAATGCGGGTATGGTGCAGAGTCCGGTATAGTACATGGAATGATGGCGTGACATGTCCGGGATAGTACATGGATATGGCGTGGTGTCTGGGATAGTACATGGAATGATGGCGGTGTCCGGGATAGTACATGGAATGATGGGTGGTGTCCGGGATAGTACATGGAATGATGGCGTGATGTCCGGAATAGTACATGGAATGATGGCGTGGTGTCCGGGATAGTACATGGAATGATGGCGTGATGTCCGGGATAGTACATGGAATGATGGCGTGGTGTCCGGGATAGTACATGGAATGATGGCGTGGTGTCCGGGATAGTACATGGAATGATGGAGCGTGTGTCCGGGATAGTACATGGAATGATGGCGCGGTGTCCGGGATAGTACATGGAATGATGGCGGTGTCCGGGATAGTACATGGAATGATGGCATGGTGTCCGGGATAGTACATGGAATGATGGCGTGATGTCCGGGATAGTACATGGAATGATGGCGGTGTGTCCGGGATAGTACATGGAATGATGGCGTGGTGTCCGGGATAGTACATGGAATGATGGCGCGGTGTCCGGGATAGTACATGGAATGATGGCGTGATGTCCGGAATAGTACATGGAATGATGGCGTGGTGTCCGGGATAGTACATGGAATGATGGAGCGGTGTCCGGTATAGTACATGGAATGATGGCGCATGGTGTCCGGGATAGTACATGGAATGATGGCGCGGTGTCCGGTATAGTACATGGAATGATGGCGTGATGTCCGGGATAGTACATGGAATGATGGCGTGGTGTCCGGGATAGTACATGGAATGATGGAGCGGTGTCCGGGATAGTACATGGAATGATGGCGGGTGTCCGGGATAGTACATGGAATGATGGCATGGTGTCCGGGATAGTACATGGAATGATGGCGCGGTGTCCGGGATAGTACATGGAATGATGGCGCGGTGTCCGGTATAGTACATGGAATGATGGCGTGGTGTCCGGGATAGTACATGGAATGATGGAGCGGTTGTTTATCCGGGATAGTACATGGAATGATGGCGTGATGTCCGGAATAGTACATGGAATGATGGTGTGTGGTGTCCGGGATAGTACATGGAATGATGGCGTGGTGTCCGGGATAGTACATGGAATGATGGCGCGGTGTCCGGGATAGTACATGGAATGATGGAGCGGTGTCCGGTATAGTACATGGAATGATGGCGCGGTGTCCGGGATAGTACATGGAATGACATGTGTCCGGTATAGTACATGGAATGATGGCGTGATGTGGGCCGGGATAGTACATGGAATGATGGAAGTGATGTCCGGGATAGTACATGGAATGATGGCGTGATGTCCGGGATAGTACATGGAATGATGGCGTGGTGTCCGGCATAGTACATGGAATGATGGCGTGGTGTCCGGTACACGTCAATGAGCCATAACATTCTGACCACAGGCCGGTAAAGTGCAGGACATTGTTTATCTCATTACAATGTGAAGTGGGCGGGATATATTAGGACATCTGGAAGTGGGCGGGATATATTAGGACATCTGGAAGTGGGCGGGGTATAATATAGGACATGTGGAAGTGGGCGGGATATATAGGACATCTGGAAGTGGGCGGGATATATTAGGACATCTGGAAGTGGGCGGGATATATTAGGACATCTGGAAGTGGGCGGGATATATTAGGACATCTGGAAGTGGGCGGGGTATAATAGGACATGTGGAAGTGGGCGGGATATATTAGGACATCTGGAAGTGGGGCGGGATACATTAGGACATCTGGAAGTGGGCGGGATACATTAGGACATCTGGAAGTGGGCGGGATACATTAGGACATCTGCTAAGTGGGTGGGATATATTAGGACATCTGGAAGTGGGTGGGATATATTAGGACATCTGGAAGTGGGCGGGATATATTAGGACATCTGGAAGTGGGCGGGATATAGTAGGACATCTGGAAGTGGGAGGGATATATTAGGACATCTGGAAGTGGGCGGGATACATTAGGACATCTGGAAGTGGGCGGGATACATTAGGACATCTGGAAGTGGGCGGGATACATTAGGACATCTGGAAGTGGGCGGGATACATTAGGACATCTGGAAGTGGGCGGGGTATAATAGGACATGTGGAAGTGGGCGGGATACATTAGGACATCTGGAAGTGGGTGGGATATATTAGGACATCTGGAAGTGGGCGGGGTATATTAGGACATCTGGAAGTGGGCGGGATATATTAGGACATCTGGAAGTGGGCGGGATATATTAGGACATCTGGAAGTGGGCGGGGAATATTAGAACATCTGGAAGTGGGCGGGATATAATAGGACATGTGGAAGTGGGCGGGATATAATAGGACATGTGGAATTGGGTGGGGTATATTAGGACATCTGGAAGTGGGAGGGACATATTAGGACATCTGGAAGTGGGAGGGACATATTAGGACATCTGGAAGTGGGAGGGACATATTAGGACATCTGGAAGTGGGCGGGGACATATTAGGACATCTGGAAGTGGGCGGGACATATTAGGACATGTGGAAGTGGGCGGGGTATATTAGGACATCTGAAGTGGGGGGGATACATTAGGACATCTGGAAGAGGGCGGGGTATATTAGGACATCTGGAAGTGGGCGGGATACATTAGGACATCTGGAAGTGGGCGGGATACATTAGGACATCTGGAAGTGGGCGGGATACATTAGGACATCTGGAAGTGGGCGGGATACATTAGGACATCTGGAAGTGGGCGGGATACATTAGGACATCTGGAAGTGGGCGGGATACATTAGGACATCTGGAAGTGGGCGGGATACATTTAGGACATCTGTAAGTGGGCGGGGTACATTAGGACATCTGGAAGTGGGCGGGGTACATTAGGACATCTGGAAGTGGGCGGGGTACATTAGGACATCTGGAAGTGGGCGGGATACATTAGGACATCTGGAAGTGGGCGGGTACATTAGGACATCTGGAAGTGGGCGGGATACATTAGGACATCTGGAAGTGGGCGGGTACATTAGGACATCTGGAAGTGGGCGGGATACATTAGGACATCTGGAAGGGGGTGGGATACATTAGGACATCTGGAAGTGGGCGGGATACATTAGGACATCTGGAAGTGGGCGGGATACATTAGGACATCTGGAAGTGGGCGGGATACTTAGGACATCTGGAAGTGGGCGGGATCTATTAGGACATCTGGAAGTGGGCGGGATCTATTAGGACATCTGGAAGTGGGCGGGATCTATTAGGCAGGAAGTGAACATGTTGTCCCTGAAGTTGATGTGTTGGAAGCAGATAACGATGTTGATGGCAGTGTGCTGTGTAGGGGGCTGTGTAGCCGCAGACCGGTCCGGGGCCCCATGCTGACCCGTGTCCACAGTCAGAGCCGCCTACAATGGGGACGTGAGCCTCAGATCTGGACCATGGAGCCATGGAAGGAGGTGGCCTGAGGGATGGATGGCCGGGTGCGTGTTGGTCACTTACCTGGGGAAGAGATGGCACCAGCATGCATTATGGGAAGAAGCCAAGCCAGGGGAGGCCGTGCGATGATTTGGGCAATGTTCTGCTGGGAAAACTTGGCTCCTCCCATTCATGTGGATGTCACTGGACAAGTCCCACCTACCTAAACATTGTCCCGCCCTCCATGGAAACGGTACTACCTGATGGCAGTGGCCTCTTTCAGCAGGATAATGCGCACGGCCACTCTGTAAAAATGGTTCAAGAATGGTTGGAGAAACACAACATAAGGTGTTGACTTGGCCTCCAGATCTCAATCTAATCAAGCATCTGTGCTGGAAGAACAAGTCCAATCCATGGAGGCCACGCCTCCCAACTTCCAGGACTTAAAGGATCTGCTACCGATGGCTTGGTGCCGATACCCCAGCGTACCTTCAGAGGTCTAGTGGCGTCCATGCCTGGGTGGGTCAGGGCTGTTTTGGGTGGTCATAATGTTATGGCTGATCGATGTATATCACGGTATTGTCATTCTTTTCCATACGTGAAGTCCGGTATGTAGCGTGTGGGTACCGTGTCCCGGGAATATCAGTGATCAGTGTCTCTATCCAGCTGCTCTACTCCCTGCAGTGTCTCTGACCTCCCATATCAGTGTCTATATATAAACTCCATGTCATGGCTCCTATTTAGAGCCCGGACTCCCAGCCAGGACCAGACTATTCGGGTGACACAAATACACTCCATGACTCCGCCTCTGAAAGGAGTTCCCTCTAATCCACCAATCCTCACTCATCATACACAGGAGGCTGAGGAGAGTGGAAGACCAGGGTGGAGGACCAGTATGAAGGACCAGTGTAGAAGAGCCATAGAATGCATAGACCAGTGTGAAGGACCATAGTAGAGGAACAGTGTGAAGACCAATGTAGAAGACCATAGTAGAGGAACAGTGTGAAGACCATAGTAGAGGAACAGTGTGAAGGACCAATGTAGAAGAGCATAGTATGCATAGACCAGTGTGAAGGACCATAGTAGAGGAACAGTGTGAAGGACCAATGTAGAAGAGCATAGTATGCATAGGACCAGTGTGAAGGACCATAGTAGAGGAACAGTGTGAAGGACCAATGTAGAAGACCATAGTATGCATAGACCAGTGTGAAGGACCATAGTAGAGAACAGTGTGAAGGACCAATGTAGAAGACCATAGTATGCATAGACCAGTGTGAAGGACCATAGTAGAGGACAGTGTGAAGATCCAGTGTGGAGGACTAGTATGAAGGACCAGTGTAGAAGACATAGCAGAGGACCAGTGTGAAGGACCAATGTAGAAGACCATAGTATGCATAGACCAGTGTGAAGGACCATAGTAGAGGACCAGTGTGAAGATTCAGTGTGGAGGACTAGTATGAAGGACCAGTGTAGAAGACCATAGCAGAGGACCAGTGTGAAGGACCATAGTAGAGGACCAGTGTGAAGATTCAGTGTGGAGGACCAGTATGTAGGACCATAGTAGAGAGGAGAGGACCAGTGTGAAGGACCATAGTAGAGGACCAGTGTGAAGATTCAGTGTGGAGGACAAGTGTGGAGAACCAGCATGGGGGACCAGCGTAGAGGACCAGTATGAAGGACCAGTGTGAAGGACCAATGTAGAAGATCATAGTAGAGGACAGTGTGAAGGACCATAGTAGACCCAGTGTGAAGATTCAGTGTGGAGGACAAGTGTGGAGAACTAGCATGAAGGGACCAGTGTGGGGGACCAGTGTGGAGGACCAGTATGAAGGACCAGTGTGAAGGACTAACATGAAGGACCAGTGTGAAGTCATTGTATTACCTCTCCCTCTCTGATTACTCATCTACCCAGGACAGGCACAGAGCCACTGACCACCAGTGATAGCATGTCCTTATATCTGCTGCTCAGGAACAAGACTTTCACCTTTAGAAGAGGTAAGTACATTTTGTCATGGATTCATCTCCAACTCTGGAGGGAATTTCTGCTCATGGAGGTCCACCCTAAGAACCAGTGCTGCGAGGTTGTATCTGGAGGTTGGAGCTGGGATACAAGTAATCTGCTGATATTTTGGACTGACGGAGGAGTAGATGGAGGAAACAGGAAGGTCAGACCACACCCTTTGGTCCCACTACCAAAACCGCTCTCCTGGGAGGTCTCTACCCTAAAAAATGCACAAGGTCCAAAAAGACCCTGACCACCACCATGATCCATCTGATTTCTCCTAAAAATGCTGCTCAGGGGAATTATCTGTGCCTCTGGACTCTATGGTTTATAAGATCTCTAGGTAGCTAACCCCACCACCAGCACCAGCTAACCCCACCACCAGCCAGCCCCAGCACCAGCTAACCCCACCACCAGCCCCCCCAGCCACCAGCTAACCCCACCACCAGCCCCAGCACCAGCTAACCCCAGCACCAGCCCCACCATCAGCTAACCCCACCACCAGCCCCAGCACCAGTCCCACAATCAGCTAACCCCACCATAAGCTAACCCCACCACCAGCCACACCAATCAGCTCCACCATCAGCTAACTTCACCACCAGCCCCACCATCAGCTAACCCCACCACCAGCCCCAGAACAAGCTAACCCCACCACCAGCCCCAGCACCAGCTAACCCCAGCACCAGTCCCACCATCAGCAAACCCCACCACCAACCCCAGCACCAGCTAACCCCAGCACCAGTCCCACAATCAGCTAACCCCACCATAAGCTAACCCCACCACCAGCCCCACCATCAGCTAACTCAACCACCAGCTCCACCATCAGCTAACCCCCACCATAAGCTAACCCCACACCAGCCCCACCATCAGCTAACTTCACCACCAGCCCCACCATCAGCTAACCCCACCATAAGCTAACCCCACCACCAGCCCCACCATCAGCTAACTCCACCACAAGCCCCACCATCAGCTAACCCCACCACCAGCCCCACCATCAGCTAACCCCACCACCAGCCCCACCATCAGCTAACCCCACCACCAGCCACACCATCAGCTAACCCCACCACCAGCCCCACCATCAGCTAACTCCACCACCAGCCCCACCATCAGCTAACCCCACACCAGCCCCACCATCAGCTAACCCCACCACCAGCCCCACCATCAGCTAACTCCACCACCAGCCCCACCATCAGCTAACCCCACCACCAGCCCCACCATCAGCTAACTCCACCACCAGCCCCACCATCAGCTAACTCCACCACCAGAAACACCATCAGCTAACCCCACCACCAGCCCCACCATCAGCTAACTCCACCACCAGCCCACCATCAGCTAACCCCACCATCAGCCCCACTATCATCTAACCCCACCACCAGCCCCACCATCAGCCCCACCATCAGCTAACCCCACCACCAGAAACACCATCAGCTAACCCACCACCAGCCCCCACCATCAGCTAACCCCACCACCAGCCCCACCATCAACTAACCCCACCACCAGCCCCACCATCAGCTAACCCCACCACCAGCCCCACCATCAGCTAACCCACCACCACCACCATCAGCTAACTCCACCACCAGCCACACCATCAGCTAACTCCACCACCCAGCCCCACCATCAGCTAACCCCACCACCAGCCACACCATCAGCTAACTCCACCACCAGCCACACCATCAGCTAACTCCACCACCAGCCCCACCATCAGCTAACTCCACCACCAGAAACACCATCAGCTAACCCCCCACCAGCCCCACCATCAGCTAACCCCACCACCAGCCCAGCACCAGCTAACCCCAGCACCAGTCCCACCATCAGCTAACCCCACCACCAACCCCAGCACCAGCTAACCCCAGCACCAGTCCCACCATCAGCTAACCCCACCATAAGCTAACCCCACCACCAGCCCCCACCATCAGCTAACTCAACCACCAGCTCCACCATCAGCTAACACCACCACCAGCCCCACCATCAGCTAACTCCACCACCAGCCCCACCATCAGCTAACCTCAGCACCAGCCCCACCATCAGCTAACCCCACCACCAGCCCCACCATCAGCTAACCCCACCACCAGCCACACCATCAGCTAACCCCCCCACCATCAGCTAACCACCATCAGCTAACTCCACCACCAGCCCCACCATCAGCCACACCATCAGCTAACTCCACCACCAGAAACACCATCAGCTAACCCCACCACCAGCCCCACCATCAGCTAACTCCACCACCAGCCCCACCATCAGCCCCACCATCAGCTAACCCCACCACCAGCCCCACCATCAGCCACACCATCAGCTAACTCCACCACCAGAAACCAGCACCCCAACACCAGCCCCACCATCAACTAACCCACCACCAGCCCCACCATCAGCTATCAACCAGCTAACCCCATCCTAACTCCACCACCAGAAACACCATCAGCTCCCCACACCAGCTAACCCCACCACAGCATCAGCTAACCATCCACCACCATCAGCTCAGCTAACCCCACCACCAGCTCCACCATCAGCTAACCCACCACCAGCCAACACCATCAGCTAACCCCACACCAGCCCCACCATCAGCTAACCCCACCACCAGCCCCACCATCAGCTAACCCCACCCCAGCTAACACCACCAGCCCCACCATCAGCTAACCCCACCACCAGCTCCACCATCAGCTAACCCACCACAGCTAACCCACCATCAGCTAACCCCACCACCAGCCACCACCATCAGCTAACCCCACCACCAGCCCCACCATCAGCTAACCCCACCACCAGAAAACCACCATCAGCTAACCCACCACCAGCCCCACCAGCTAACCACATCAGCTAACCCCACCACCAGCCCCACCATCAGCTAACCCCCACACCACCAGCCCCACCATCAGCTAACCCCACCACCAGCTAACCCCACCATCAGCTAACCCCACCACCAGCCACACCATCCCCCACCACCAGCTAACCCCACCACCGGCTCCACCATCAGCTAACTCCACCACCAGCCCCACCATCAGCTAACCCCACCACCAGCCCCACCATCAGCTAACCCCACCACCAGCCCCACACCATCAGCTAACCCCCACCAGTCCCACCACCACCCCACCATCAGCTAACCCCACCACCAGCTCCCACCATCAGCTAACCCCACCACCAGCCCCACCATCAGCTAACCCCACCACTCCACCATCAGCTAACCCCACCACCAGCCCCCACCATCAGCTAACCCACCACCAGCCCACCATCAGCTAACCCCACCACCAGCTACACCATCAGCTAACCCCACCCAGCCCCACCATCAGCTAACCCCACCACCAGCTCCCACCATCAGCTAACTCCCCACCACCATCACCACCATCAGCTAACTCCACCACCAGCCCCACCATCAGCTAACCCCACCACCAGCCCCACCATCAGCTAACCCCACCATCCTAACCCCACCACCAGCCCCACCATCAGCTAACACCACCAGCACCAGCTACCCCAGAAGCCCCACCATCAGCTAACCCCACCACCACCACCATCAGCTAACCCCACACCCAGCCCCCACCCACCACCCCCCACCATCAGCTAACCCCACCACCACCACCATCAGCTAACCCCACCATCAGCTAACCCCACCACCAGCCCCACCATCAGCTAACCCCAGCCACCACCATCAGCCCCACCACCAGCTCAGCTAACCCCACCACCACCATCAGCTAACCCCACCACATCAGCTAACCCCACCACCATCAGCTAAGCTCCACCATCAGCTAACCCCACCACCATCAGCCCCACCACCAGCTACCACCATCAGCTAACCCCACCACCAGCCACACCATCAGCTAACCCCACCACCAGCCCACCATCAGCTAACCCCCCACCACCACCACCATCAGCTCTCCACCATCAGCTAACCCCACCACCAGCCCCACCATCAGCTAACCCCACCACCAGCCCCACCATCAGCTAACCCCTCCACCATCAGCTAACCCACCACCATCAGCTAACCCCACCACCACCCACCATCAGCTAACCCCCACCACCAGCCCCACCATCAGCTAACCCCCACCACCACCATCAGCCCCACCATCAGCTAACCCACCACCAGCCCCACCATCAGCTAACCCCACCACCAGCCCCACCATCAGCTAACCCCACCACCATCTCCCACCATCAGCTAACCCCACCACCAGCCCCACCATCAGCTAACCCCACCACCATCAGCCCCCACCACCACCCACCATCAGCTAACCCCACCCCACCAGCTAACCCACCATCAGCTAACCCCACCACCACCACCATCAGCTCCACCACCATCAGCTAACCCCACCACCAGCCCCACCATCAGCTAACCCCACCACCAGCCCCACCATCAGCTAACCCCACCACCATCTCCACCATCAGCTAACCCCACCACCATCTCCACCATCAGCTAACCCCACCACCAGCCCCACCATCAGCTAACCCAGCCCCACCATCAGCTAACCCCACCACCAGCCCCACCATCAGCTAACCCCACCACCCATCAGCTAACCCCACCACCAGCTAACCCAGCAACCCCACCACCCCAACCATCAGCTAACCCCACCACCATCTCCACCATCAGCTAACCCCAGCACCATCTCCACCACCAGCCGCAGTCATACAGCAGTGCAGCATTTTTAGCGCTAAGCTGGTGTGGAAAATCATGAGAAATCTAATGATATGAACATCTTCCATGACAAACGGCAGAGTCCTCATCCACCTTGGACCAGCTCTAGGCATGAAAGAGGAGTCTACAATCTAGTCCCAGGCAATCAGGAATACTCCACCAAGGAAGCAACACTCCACACAGAGACAGACTAATCACTGATTGGCACACAACCTTCTAGATTAGAATATTTAAACATCATGAAGATCCGTTTGTACGAGAAGACTGTAGGATGCTGAAAGTTTCTGTATATGTGGCTGATGACGGCGGAAGAAAAGGCCAAAACTGAGCTTCATGAAGACAGCTAAGACGTTAGGCGTTCACCTTACCCGCCATATTTAATTCCTATAAATGGCATCAGCTGGTCAGACAGAAGCAGTGTGGAACCCCCCTACCAGTCCCCGTATGAGGTCCACATTTCAGCCCGCAGCAAAAATAGGAACGTTTACTTACCAGTACGTCGTATCGTGGATTACAGTACAGGACACAGGCTGGGCGTTCCTAGACCCTGGGATATACAGTGGGGATGGAAAGTTTGGGGCCCCCCAGCTAAAAATTTGTATTAATGTGCATAAAGAAGCCAAGGAAAGATGGAAAAATCTCCAAAAGGCATCAAATTACAGATTAGACATTCTTATAATATGTCAACAACAAAGTTAGATTTTATTTCCATCATTTACATTTTCAAAATAACAGAAAAACAAAAAAATGGCGTCTGCAAAAGTTTGGGCCCCCTGCAGAGTTAATCTATCATGCACTGCCCCCTTTGCCAAGCTGAGACCTGCCAGTGTCATGGATTGTTCTCAATCATCGTCTGGGAAGACCAGGTGATGTCCAATCTCAAAGGTTTTAAATGCCCCGACTCATCTGACCTTGCCCCAACAATCAGCACCATGGGTTCTTCTAAGCAGTTGTCTAGAAAACTGAAACTGAAAATAGTTGACGCTCACAAAGCTGGAGAAGGCTATAAGAAGATAGCAAAGCGTTTTCAGATGTCAATATCCTCTGTTCGGAATGTCATTAAGAAATGGCAGTCCATCAGGAACAGTGGAAGTTAAAGCAAGTCTGGAAGACCAAAAAAATATCAGACAGAACAGCTCGCAGGATTGTGAGAAAAACAATTCAAAACCCACGTTTGACGGCACGATCCCTCCAGAAAGATCTGGCAGACACTGGAGTTGTGGTCACTATTCCACTATAAAGAGATACTTGTACAAATATGGTCTTCATGGAAGAGTCATCAGAAGAAAACCTCTTCTACGTCCTCACCACAAAAATCAACGTTTGAAACTTTGCAAATGAACATATATACAAGCCTGATGCATTTTGGAAACAATTCTGTGGACCAATGAGGTTAAATGGAACTTTTTGGCCGGAATGAGCAAAGGTACGTTTGGAGAAGAAGGGGGGCACAGAATTGAATGAAAAGAACCTCTGTCCAACTGTGAAGCATGGGGTTGGATCAATCATGCTTTGGGGTTATGTTGCAGCCAGTGGCACAGGGAACATCTCACGAGTAGAAGGAAAAATGGATTCAATAAAATTTCAGCAAATTTTGGATGGTAACTTGATGCCATCTGTGAAAAAGCTGAAGTTAAAGAGAGGATGGCTTCTACAAATGGATATGATCCTAAACACACCTGGAAATCCACGGGGGATTACATCAAGAGGCGTAAACTGAAGGTTTTGCCATGGCCTTCACAATCTCTCCTGACCTCAACATCATTGAAAATCTATGGATAGACCTTAAAAGAGCCGTGCGTGACAGACAGCCCAGAAATCTCAAAGAACTGGAAGGACTTTTGTAAGGAAGAATGGGCAAAGATACCTCAAACAAGAACTGAAAGACTCTTGGCTGGCTACAAAAAGCGTTTACAAGCCGTGATACTTGCCAAAGGGGGCAGTACAAGATATTAACTCTGCAGGGGGCCCAAACTTTTGCAGACGCCATTTTTTTGTTTTTGTTATTTTGAAAGTGTAAATGATGGAAATAAAATCTAACTTTTGTTGACATATTATAAGAATGTCTAATCTGTAATTTGATGCCTTTTGGAGATTTTTCCATCTTTCCTTGGCTTCTTTACGCACATTAATACACATTTGTAGCTGGGGGGCCCAAACTTTCCATCCCCACTGTACGTTCATCCCTCAGGGCACTGGACACTGGCAAAGCTTTTGAGGACCCCTCTCCCCCCCAACACCCACTTCATATTTATAGACCATGGGACATCCCCAAGCAGTGAATGAGAAGGGTTGGCAACAACTAGGCAAACAGAACTGTACCAACAGGCCCAACAAAGACAAAGGACAACAGGCCCAACAAAGACAAAAGTCAACAGACTCAACTACAAAGGTCAACAGACTCAACAATAACAAAGGTCAACAGGCCCAACAAAGACAAAGGTCAACAGACCCAACAAAACAAAGGTCAACAGGCCCAACAAAGACAAAGGTCAACAGACCCAACAATAACAAAGGTCAACAGACCCAACAATGACAAAGGTCAACAGACCCAACAATAACAAAGGTCAACAGACCCAACAATAACAAAGGTCAACAGACCAACAAACAAAGGTCAACAGACCCAACAATAACAAAGCCCCCAACAAAGACAAAGGTCAACAGACCCAACAATAACAAAGGTCAACAGACCCAACAATGACAAAGGTCAACAGACCCAACAATAACAAAGTCAACAGGCCCAACAAAGACAAAGGTCAACAGACCCAACAATAACAAAGGTCAACAGACCCAACAAAACAAAGGTCAACAGACCCAACAAAGACAAAGGTCAACAGACCCAACAATAACAAAGGTCAACAGACCCAACAATAACAAAGGTCAACAGACCCAACAATAACAAAGGTCAACAGACCCAACAATACAAAGGTCAACAGACAGACCCAACAATAACAAAGGTCAACAGACCCAACAACAACAGGCCCCAACAATAACCAAAGGTCAACAGACCCAACAATAACAAAGGTCAACAGGCCCAACAAAGGGTCAACAAAGGTCAAAGGTCAGACCCAACAATAACAAAGGTCAACAGACCCAACAATAACAAAGGTCAACAGACCCCCAACAATGACAAAGGTCAACAGACCCAACTTTGGAGTTCTGCTGAGAGAACCTTGCAGCCAAAAGCTGCATCTGCAGAGGCCTGGACATCCACTTGGTATGACGTGAAGAAAGTATGAAGTGGAACACCAGGTGGTGGCCTTACAGAACTGGGTAACAGACGCTTGATGTCGGAAATCCCAGCAATCTCCAACTGATCTGGGGGAGTGAGAGCATAGAGGGTACTGAGGGGGCCCTATGAGGGGCCCTATATTTTGACAACATGAACCCTCCCAATGAGTAGGAACAGTGACTTCAGAGTAGGGTGTCCTTTACAGAACCCTTCCGGCAACACAGAGAGAGTGCTAGGAATGTTCATGTAGAGTGGAGACCAGTGGCTGGAAACTGCAGGCTAGACAACGTTCTTAGTGAAAAGAGAAATGAAGTAGTCCAGATCAGAGCCGGGGGGCCCTTGGTACAGGCAGCAGAGAATCAGTGCTGAGGTCGACAAGCCGGGGTTGGTACAGGCAGCAGAGAATCAGTGTTGAGGTGACAAGCCGGGGTTGGTACAGGCAGCAGAGAATCAGTGCTGAGGTCACAAGCCGGGGTTGGTACAGGCAGCAGAGAATCAGTGTTAACAAGCCGGGGTGACAAGCCGAATCAGTTGGGTACCGGGTTGCAGGCAGCAGAATCAGTGTTGAGGTGACAAGCCGGGGTTGGTACAGGCAGCAGAGAATCAGTGTTAAGGTGACAAGCCGGGGTTGGTACAGGCAGCAGAGAATCAGTGTTGAGGTGACAAGCCGGGGTTGGTACAGGCAGCAGAGAATCAGTGCTGAGGTCACAAGCCGGGTTGGTACAGGCAGCAGAGAATCAGTGTTGAGGTCACAAGCCGGGGTTGGTACAGGCAGCAGAGAATCAGTGTTGAGGTCGCAAGCCGGGGTTGGTACAGGCAGCAGAGAATCAGTGTTGAGGTGACAAGCCGGGGTTGGTACAGGCAGCAGAGAATCAGTGTTGAGGTGACAAGCCGGGGTTGGTACAGGCAGCAGAGAATCAGTGTTGAGGTGACAAGCCGGGGTTGGTACAGGCAGCAGAGAATCAGTGTTGAGGTGACAAGCCGGGGTTGGTACAGGCAGCAGAGAATCAGTGTTGAGGTGACAAGCCGGGGTTGGTACAGGCAGCAGAGAATCAGTGTTGAGGTGACAAGCCGGGGTTGGTACAGGCAGCAGAGAATCAGTGTTGAGGTGACAAGCCGGGTTGGTACAGGCAGCAGAGAATCAGTGTTGAGGTGACAAGCCGGGGTTGGTACAGGCAGCAGAGAATCAGTGCTGAGGTGACAAGCCGGGGTTGGTACAGGCAGCAGAGAATCAGTGTTGAGGTGACAAGCCGGGGTTGGTACAGGCAGCAGAGAATCAGTGTTGAGGTGACAAGCCGGGGTTGGTACAGGCAGCAGAGAATCAGTGTTGAGGTGACAAGCCGGGGGTTGGTACAGGCAGCAGAGAATCAGTGTTGAGGTGACAAGCCGGGGTTGGTACAGGCAGCAGAGAATCAGTGTTGAGGTGACAAGCCGGGGTTGGTACAGGCAGCAGAGAATCAGTGTTGAGGTGACAAGCCGGGGTTGGTACAGGCAGCAGAGAATCAGTGTTGAGGTGACAAGCCGGGGTTGGTACAGGCAGCAGAGAGAATCAGTGTTGAGGTGACAAGCCGGGGTTGGTACAGGCAGCAGAGAATCAGTGTTGAGGTGACAAGCCGGGGTTGGTACAGGCAGCAGAGAATCAGTGTTGAGGTGACAAGCCGGGGTTGGTACAGGCAGCAGAGAATCAGTGTTGAGGTGACAAGCCGGGGTTGGTACAGGCAGCAGAGAATCAGTGTTGAGGTGACAAGCCGGGGTTGGTACAGGCAGCAGAGAATCAGTGTTGAGGTGACAAGCCGGGGTTGGTACAGGCAGCAGAGAATCAGTGTTGAGGTGACAAGCCGGGGTTGGTACAGGCAGCAGAGAATCAGTGTTGAGGTGACAAGCCGGGGTTGGTACAGGCAGCAGAGAATCAGTGTTGAGGTGACAAGCCGGGGTTGGTACAGGCAGCAGAGAATCAGTGTTGAGGTCGTGACAAGCCGGGGTTGGTACAGGCAGCAGAGAATCAGTGTTGAGGTGACAAGCCGGGGTTGGTACAGGCAGCAGAGAATCAGTGTTGAGGTGACAAGCCGGGGTTGGTACAGGCAGCAGAGAATCAGTGTTGAGGTGACAAGCCGGGGTTGGTACAGGCAGCAGAGAATCAGTGTTGAGGTGACAAGCCGGGGTTGGTACAGGCAGCAGAGAATCAGTGTTGAGGTGACAAGCCGGGGTTGGTACACAGGCAGCAGAGAATCAGTGTTGAGGTGACAAGCCGGGGTTGGTACAGGCAGCAGAGAATCAGTGTTGAGGTGACAAGCCGGGGTTGGTACAGGCAGCAGAGAATCAGTGTTGAGGTGACAAGCCGGGGTTGGTACAGGCAGCAGAGAATCAGTGTTGAGGTGACAAGCCGGGGTTGGTACAGGCAGCAGAGAATCAGTGTTGAGGTCGCAAGCCGGGGTTGGTACAGGCAGCAGAGAAATCAGTGTTGAGGTGACAAGCCGGGGTTGGTACAGGCAGCAGAGAATCAGTGTTGAGGTGACAAGCCGGGGTTGGTACAGGCAGCAGAGAATCAGTGTTGAGGTGACAAGCCGGGTTGGTACAGGCAGCAGAGAATCAGTGTTGAGGTGACAAGCCGGGGTTGGTACAGGCAGCAGAGAATCAGTGTTGAGGTGACAAGCCGGGGTTGGTACAGGCAGCAGAGAATCAGTGTTGAGGTGACAAGCCGGGGTTGGTACAGGCGGAGCAGAGAATCAGTGTTGAGGTGACAAGCCGGGGTTGGTACAGGCAGCAGAGAATCAGTGTTGAGGTGACAAGCCGGGGTTGGTACAGGCAGCAGAGAATCAGTGTTGAGGTGACAAGCCGGGGTTGGTACAGGCAGCAGAGAATCAGTGTTGAGGTGACAAGCCGGGGTTGGTACAGGCAGCAGAGAATCAGTGTTGAGGTGACAAGCCGGGGTTGGTACAGGCAGCAGAGAATCAGTGTTGAGGTGACAAGCCGGGGTTGGTACAGGCAGCAGAGAATCAGTGTTGAGGTGACAAGCCGGGGTTGGTACAGGCAGCAGAGAATCAGTGTTGAGGTGACAAGCCGGGGTTGGTACAGGCAGCAGAGAATCAGTGTGAGGTGACAAGCCGGGGTTGGTACAGGCAGCAGAGAATCAGTGTTGAGGTGACAAGCCGGGGTTGGTACAGGCAGCAGAGAATCAGTGTTGAGGTGACAAGCCGGGGTTGGTACAGGCAGCAGAGAATCAGTGTTGAGGTGACAAGCCGGGGTTGGTACAGGCAGGCAGAGAATCAGTGTTGAGGTGACAAGCCGGGTGGTACAGGCAGGCAGAGAATCAGTGTTGAGGTGACAAGCCGGGGTTGGTACAGGCAGCAGAGAATCAGTGTTGAGGTGACAAGCCGGGGTTGGTACAGGCAGCAGAGAGAATCAGTGTTGAGGTGACAAGCCGGGGTTGGTACAGGCAGCAGAGAATCAGTGTTGAGGTGACAAGCCGGGGTTTGGTACAGGCAGCAGAGAATCAGTGTTGAGGTGACAAGCCGGGGTTGGTACAGGCAGCAGAGAATCAGTGTTGAGGTGACAAGCCGGGGTGGTACAGGCAGCAGAGAATCAGTGTTGAGGTGACAAGCCGGGGTTGGTACAGGCAGCAGAGAATCAGTGTTGAGGTGACAAGCCGGGGTTGGTACAGGCAGCAGAGAATCAGTGTTGAGGTGACAAGCCGGGGTTGGTACAGGCAGCAGAGAATCAGTGTTGAGGTGACAAGCCGGGGTTGGTACAGGCAGCAGAGAATCAGTGTTTGGTGACAAGCCGGGGTTGGTACAGGCAGCAGAGAATCAGTGTTGAGGTGACAAGCCGGGGTTGGTACAGGCAGCAGAGAATCAGTGTTGATCAGTGTTGAGGTGACAAGCCGGGGTTGGTACAGGCAGCAGAGAATCAGTGTTGAGGTGACAAGCCGGGGTTGGTACAGGCAGCAGAGAATCAGTGTTGAGGTGACAAGCCGGGGTTGGTACAGGCAGCAGAGAATCAGTGTTTGAGGTGACAAGCCGGGGTTGGTACAGGCAGCAGAGAATCAGTGTTGAGGTGACAAGCCGGGGTTGGTACAGGCAGCAGAGAATCAGTGTTGAGGTGACAAGCCGGGGTTGGTACAGGCAGCAGAGAATCAGTGTTGAGGTGACAAGCCGGGGTTGGTACAGGCAGCAGAGAATCAGTGTTGAGGTGACAAGCCGGGGTTGGTACAGGCAGCAGAGAATCAGTGTTGAGGTGACAAGCCGGGGTTGGTACAGGCAGCAGAGAATCAGTTGAGGTGACAAGCCGGGGTTGGGTACAGGCAGCAGAGAATCAGTGTTGAGGTCGACAAGCCGGGGTTGGTACAGGCAGCAGAGAATCAGTGTTGAGAGGTCGCAAGCCGGGGTTGGTACAGGCAGCAGAGAATCAGTGTTGAGGTGACAAGCCGGGGTTGGTACAGGCAGCAGAGAATCAGTGTTGAGGTGACAAGCCGGGTGACAAGCCGCAGAGAATCAGTGTTGAGGTACAAGCCGGGTTGGTACAGGCAGCAGAGAATCAGTGTTGAGGTGACAAGCCGGGGTTGGTACAGGCAGCAGAGAATCAGTGTTGAGGTGACAAGCCGGGGTTGGTACAGGCAGCAGAGAATCAGTGTTGAGGTGACAAGCCGGGGTTGGTACAGGCAGCAGAGAATCAGTGTTGAGGTGACAAGCCGGGGTTGGTACAGGCAGCAGAGAATCAGTGTTGAGGTGACAAGCCGGGGTTGGTACAGGCAGCAGAGAATCAGTGTTGAGGTGACAAGCCGGGGTTGGCAGGCAGCAGAGAATCAGTGTTGAGGTGACAAGCCGGGGTTGGTAGGCAGCAGAGAATCAGTGTTGAGGTGACAAGCCGGGGTTGGTACAGGCAGCAGAGAATCAGTGTTGAGGTGACAAGCCGGGGTTGGTACAGGCAGCAGAGAATCAGTGTTGAGGTGACAAGCCGGGGTTGGTACAGGCAGCAGAGAATCAGTGTTGAGGTCGACAAGCCGGGGTTGGTACAGGCAGCAGAGAATCAGTGTTGAGGTCGCAAGCCGGGTTGGTACAGGCAGCAGAGAGAATCAGTGTTGAGGTGACAAGCCGGGGTTGGTACAGGCAGCAGAGAATCAGTGTTGAGGTGACAAGCCGGGGTTGGTACAGGCAGCAGAGAATCAGTGTTGAGGTGACAAGCCGGGGTTGGTACAGGCAGCAGAGAATCAGTGTTGAGGTGACAAGCCGGGGTTTGGTACAGGCAGCAGAGAATCAGTGTTGAGGTGACAAGCCGGGGTTGGTACAGGCAGCAGAGAATCAGTGTTGAGGTCGCAAGCCGGGGTTGGTACAGGCAGCAGAGAATCAGTGTTGAGGTGACAAGCCGGGGTTGGTACAGGCAGCAGAGAATCAGTGTTGAGGTGACAAGCCGGGGTTGGTACAGGCAGCAGAGAATCAGTGTTGAGGTGACAAGCCGGGGTTGGTACAGGCAGCAGAGAATCAGTGTTGAGGTGACAAGCCGGGGTTGGTACAGGCAGCAGAGAATCAGTGTTGAGGTGACAAGCCGGGGTTGGTACAGGCAGCAGAGAATCAGTGTTTGAGGTGACAAGCCGGGTTGGTACAGGCAGCAGAGAATCAGTGTTGAGGTGACAAGCCGGGGTTGGTACAGGCAGCAGAGAATCAGTGTTGAGGTGACAAGCCGGGGTTGGTACAGGCAGCAGAGAATCAGTGTTGAGGTGACAAGCCGGGGTTGGTACAGCAGCAGAGAATCAGTGTTGAGGTGACAAGCCGGGGTTGGTACAGGCAGCAGAGAATCAGTGTTGAGGTGACAAGCCGGGGTTGGGTACAGGCAGCAGAGAATCAGTGTTGAGGTGACAAGCCGGGGTTGGTACAGGCAGCAGAGAATCAGTGTTGAGGTGACAAGCCGGGGTTGGTACAGGCAGCAGAGAATCAGTGTTGAGGTGACAAGCCGGGGTTGGTACAGGCAGCAGAGAATCAGTGTTGAGGTGACAAGCCGGGGTTGGTACAGGCAGCAGAGAATCAGTGTTGAGGTGACAAGCCGGGGTTGGTACAGGCAGCAGAGAATCAGTGTTGAGGTGACAAGCCGGGGTTGGTACAGGCAGCAGAGAATCAGTGTTGAGGTGACAAGCCGGGGTTGGTACAGGCAGCAGAGAATCAGTGTTGAGGTGACAAGCCGGGGTTGGTACAGGCAGCAGAGAATCAGTTGAGGTGACAAGCCGGGGTTGGTACAGGCAGCAGAGAATCAGTGTTGAGGTGACAAGCCGGGGTTGGTACAGGCAGCAGAGAATCAGTGTTGAGGTCGCAAGCCGGGGTTGGTACAGGCAGCAGAGAATCAGTGTTGAGGTGACAAGCCGGGTTGGTACAGGCAGCAGAGAATCAGTGTTGAGGTGACAAGCCGGGGTTGGTACAGGCAGCAGAGAATCAGTTTGAGGTGACAAGCCGGGGTTGGTACAGGCAGCAGAGAATCAGTGTTGAGGTGACAAGCCGGGGTTGGTACAGGCAGCAGAGAATCAGTGTTGAGGTGACAAGCCGGGGTTGGTACAGGCAGCAGAGAATCAGTGTTGAGGTGACAAGCCGGGGTTGGTACAGGCAGCAGAGAATCAGTGTTGAGGTGACAAGCCGGGGTTGGTACAGGCAGCAGAGAATCAGTTTGAGGTGACAAGCCGGGGTTGGTACAGGCAGCAGAGAATCAGTGTTGAGGTGCAAGCCGGGGTTGGTACAGGCAGCAGAGAATCAGTGTTGAGGTGACAAGCCGGGGTTGGTACAGGCAGCAGAGAATCGGTGTTGAGGTCGCAAGCCGGGGTTGGTACAGGCAGCAGAGAATCGTGTTGAGGTGACAAGCCGGGGTTGGTACAGGCAGCAGAGAATCGGTGTTGAGGTGACAAGCCGGGGTTGGTACAGGCAGCAGAGAATCAGTGTTGAGGTGACAAGCCGGGGTTGGTACAGGCAGCAGAGAATCAGTGTTGAGGTGACAAGCCGGGGTTGGTACAGGCAGCAGAGAATCAGTGTTGAGGTCGCAAGCCGGGGTTGGTACAGGCAGCAGAGAATCAGTGTTGAGGTCGCAAGCCGGGGTTGGTACAGGCAGCAGAGAATCAGTGTTGAGGTGCAAGCCGGGGTTGGTACAGGCAGCAGAGAATCAGTGTTGAGGTGACAAGCCGGGGTTGGTACAGGCAGCAGAGAATCAGTGCTGAGGTCGACAAGCCGGGGTTGGTACAGGCAGCAGAGAATCAGTGTTGAGGTGACAAGCCGGGGTTGGTACAGGCAGCAGAGAATCGTGTTGAGGTGACAAGCCGGGGTTGGTACAGGCAGCAGAGAATCAGTGTTGAGGTGACAAGCCGGGGTTGGTACAGGCAGCAGAGAATCAGTGTTGAGGTGACAAGCCGGGGTTGGTACAGGCAGCAGAGAATCAGTGTTGAGGGTGACAAGCCGGGGTTGGTACAGGCAGCAGAGAATCAGTGTTGAGGTGACAAGCCGAGGTTGGTACAGGCAGCAGAGAATCAGTGTTGAGGTGACAAGCCGGGGTTGGTACAGGCAGCAGAGAATCAGTGTTGAGGTCACAAGCCGGGGTTGGTACAGGCAGCAGAGAATCAGTGTTGAGGTGACAAGCCGGGGTTGGTACAGGCAGCAGAGAATCAGTGTTGAGGTGACAAGCCGGGGTTGGTACAGGCAGCAGAGAATCAGTGTTGAGGTGACAAGCCGGGGTTGGTACAGGCAGCAGAGAATCAGTGTTGAGGTGACAAGCCGGGGTTGGTACAGGCAGCAGAGAATCAGTGTTGAGGTGACAAGCCGGGGTTGGTACAGGCAGCAGAGAATCAGTGTTGAGGTGACAAGCCGGGGTTGGTACAGGCAGCAGAGAATCAGTGTTGAGGTGACAAGCCGGGGTTGGTACAGGCGGCAGAGAATCAGTGTTGAGGTGACAAAGCCGGGGTTGGTACAGGCAGCAGAGAATCAGTGTGAGAGGTGACAAGCCGGGGTTGGTACAGGCAGCAGAGAATTAGTGTTGAGGTGACAAGCCGGGGTTGGTACAGGCAGCAGAGAATCAGTGTTGAGGTCACAGGCCGGGGTTGGTACAGGCAGCAGAGAATCAGTGTTGAGGTCGCAAGTCGGGGTTGGTACAGGCAGCAGAGAATCAGTGTTGAGGTGACAAGCCGGGGTTGGTACAGGCAGCAGAGAAGATATCAGAGAAGAGCAGGCAGGACTATGTGGTGCACAATAATCTGGCAAGGAAACAGCAAGGACATAAGAAGCTGGTCAACCACCCTGATTATGATCATGTGACCAGAGGCAGAAAGACTACAATGCAGGTGAGCAGAACTAGGGCAACAGTTAAAGCAAAGGCTGGAGTGGGCGTAGGTAAGTCATGCCTCGGTCTGTAGGTGGGTTCAATGCCTGGCGGAGAGAGTCCAGGGCTGTCAGATAGACTCTGACCACGTTCAGACAATGGAGAGCTAATGGAGCAGATGGAGGACAAAGATGGAGGACAAAGATGGAGGACAAAGATGGAGGACGAAGATGGAGGACAAAGATGGAGGACAAAGCCTTCGTGAAGGTGGAAGGCTGACACCACTTTGGGTAGAAAGGAGCGTCTTGCATGCAGAACCACGTCATCCCTGTGAGGAATGAGGAACAATAGCAAGCTTCTAACTCAAAATTCCATCTGCAGACATGATGGCCACCAAGAAGGCCAGTTTGTGAGTGTCTGCATCCAGCGGGCAGAGCCTTGTACTCCTCACCCTGCCGGTGTTGGTGTTACACGGAAGTGGCTGTCCGTCTCCTCAATACATGTGTGTGTCTATCCGGGCAGCACAGGGGCTGAATGGTTCGCACTTCTACCTGGCAGTACCAGGGTCATTGGTTCAAATCCCAAACATAGCACCAGCTGCTTGGAGTTTGCATGTTCTCCCTGTGCCTGCATGGGTTTCCTCCCACACTCCAAAAACATGCTGAGGTGAATGTCTAAATTGTCCCTAGTATGTGTATGTATGAATGTAAGTTAGGGACCTTAGATTGGATGCTCCTCGGGGGCGGGGACTGATGGGAATGTACCATATATATGTAAATCGATGGCGCTGTAGAAGTACCTGTAATAAATAATTTGCATGAGAGATCACTCAAGGGGGGTTCTGCAGGGAAGAGAGGACCAAACTGAGATCCTGAAGAAGGGAAGGGTGTTGTAACCGGGGTTTGATCCAGAAGACACCCAAACAATGGGAAGAAAAGCCGGAGGTTTCCAGGACTGAATGGATGCTGTGGCAGCCTGCTCCTTAAGGCCGAGGCCTGGTTAGGTTCTGATTGTAGGAAGGCCAGAATGCGAGGCACAGAGTAACATCTGGGGGTTCACATGGGGCAGGAAATGATTTCCAGGTACAGTAGTACATGTCTGGCAAAGTGGCTCTTCTGGCTCTGAGTAAGGTGGGAATGACAGTCAGAGATAGACTTGTCCTCCAAGATTTGGGTGTCAGGAGCCACGCCGGTACAGACAAAAGAGTGAGGGCAGAAAACAAAGACCAAGTGGTCCATCCAGTGTGCCCCATTATTGTCCACTGTATTGTCGTCTGAGTCTAGATCTATGTTGGCCCAAGCATGTTTGAAGCCACTTACTATTAAAGCCGGTGACCGAGAAGGAGAACGGAATAGAGGGGCCCTGAGACAGCGGGTCTGGCCTGTTTGGAAGGGACCAGGGGTCATCTCCTAGAATGTATGTCTGCGTACCAAGTTCTTCTGGGCCAGTTCCCCAATTTCTTCTCTTCCTCTATTTTGTGAAGGACACTGGAGGGAAAGCATATTTCTCTGTCCGACACCCCAGGACTCGAGGTATCTTCATATCCATTACCAAAGGGCTATGCTGCCACCATCAGGTAACTGGACACTTTGCTGCTTTCTTAGAACGTCATGTACGTGCCGTCTCTGCTTTCCATCTGAGTTTGTCTCAAGCTGTTGGAACAGGAAACTGGCTCAATCTGGAACTGTTGCCATATGGCCCAGAGGCCAAGAGGAATGGTACCTGGACAATGGATGGACAGGGTCATCTGGTAATGCTGTTGGGCACTGTGCAAATTTCTATTGCCTAGTGGACTTGAAGAGTGCAATACAGGCCCACAGCAGTGTCCCCCAGCAGGGAAGTCATGTCCCTGAAGGCCCTAGTGGTGTGCCTACCAAGATAGGTAAGTGTGAACCCTCTGGTGGTCCTGCAGCATAGAATGGTGAGACCCTCTGATGGGGATTCCTCTGGTAGCTGAATCAGGTAGATACCTGGAAGATTTTTCCTTTCATTTGAGAATGGCTCGAAAGACTCTGTTCAGCAGATCACTTGTGGGGTGTTTCATCTGTGCATGTGTGCAGGATCCTTTGGTTGAAGTGCTGGTCAGCAGAGCTGCCTTGTAAGAAGCAGTTTGATCGTCAACCCGATCAAGGGGAGCCTTTGGCCCTTCCTTGGATGATTACACCCAAAAAATAACTGGGGGTAACACTACCCTGTTCATGCTGAAAAGAAGGTGAAGTCTGAGGTGCAGAAGTCTACCCATCCTTGTACTTCCGAAAAATATTCCTTTTGTCCATCTGTAAGCCTAAGCTCATGGACTTCAAGTTGGGGGCAAGTCCTACTCCCAGTGAAGGGGTGCCCCCACTCAATTGGGTGGGGGGCGATTGCAAGCCTTCTCGTTTAGACCGGGGAGATTGTAGATGAATGGGTCTGCAGCGTAATGACTTGTGGCTACAAGCTGGAATTCTCAAGCCTTCCCCTTCCATGTTTCATGCTCTCAATTGTCAGCTCCAATCCCAGAGGAAGAAAAGGTTTGAGGTTTCTACCTCTTCATGGTGCCCCAGCCGAATGGCAATGTTTGCCCAATTCTGGATCCCAAAGGCCTCAACAGGTATCTTTGTGTGCAAACATGCCAAATGGAACCTGTCCAGTCAGTGGTCACCTTCCTAAAGTGGAGTCATTTCTGGTGTCAGTGGATGTGAAAGTCTCATATCTACACGTCCTAATCTACCCGTCACACCAATGGTTCCTTCGGAGAACAAACCTGTCCAGTCAGTGGTCACCTTCCTAAGGCGGAGTCATTTCTGGTGTCAGTGGATGTGAAAGTCTCATATCTACACGTCCTATTCTACCCGTCACACCAATGGTTCCTTCGGAGAACAAACCTGTCCAGTCAGTGGTCACCTTCCTAAAGTGGAGTCATTTCTGGTGTCAGTGGATGTAAAAGTCTCATATCTACACGTCCTAATCTACCCGTCACACCAATGGTTCCTGCGGAGAACAAACCTGTCCAGTCAGTGGTCACCTTCCTAAGCAGAGTCATTTCTGGTGTCAGTGGATGTGAAAGTCTCATATCTACACGTCCTAATCTACCCGTCACACCAATGGTTCCTTCGGAGAACAAACCTGTCCAGTCAGTGGTCACCTTCCTAAAGTGGAGTCATTTCTGGTGTCAGTGGATGTGAAAGTCTCATATCTACAGGTCCTAATCTACCCGTCACACCAATGGTTCCTGCGGAGAACAAACCTGTCCAGTCAGTGGTCACCTTCCTAAAGTGGAGTCATTTCTGGTGTCAGTGGATGTGAAAGTCTCATATCTACACGTCCTAATCTACCCGTCACACCAATGGTTCCTGCGGAGAACAAACCTGTCCAGTCAGTGGTCACCTTCCTAAAGTGGAGTCATTTCTGGTGTCAGTGGATGTGAAAGTCTCATATCTACACGTCCTAATCTACCCGTCACACCAATGGTTCCTGCGGAGAACAAACCTGTCCAGTCAGTGGTCACCTTCCTAAGCAGAGTCATTTCTGGTGTCAGTGGATGTGAAAGTCTCATATCTACACGTCCTAATCTACCCGTCACACCAATGGTTCCTTCGGAGAACAAACCTGTCCAGTCAGTGGTCACCTTCCTAAAGTGGAGTCATTTCTGGTGTCAGTGGATATAAAAGTCTCATATCTACACGTCCTAATCTACCCGTCACACCAATGGTCCCTGCGGAGAACAAACCTGTCCAGTCAGTGGTCACCTTCCTAAAGTGGAGTCATTTCTGGTGTCAGTGGATATAAAAGTCTCATATCTACACGTCCTAATCTACCCGTCACACCAATGGTTCCTTCGGAGAACAAACCTGTCCAGTCAGTGGTCACCTTCCTAAATTGGAGTCATTTCTGGTGTCAGTGGATGTGAAAGTCTCATATCTACACGTCCTATTCTACCCGTCACACCAATGGTTCCTTCGGAGAACAAACCTGTCCAGTCAGTGGTCACCTTCCTAAAGTGGAGTCATTTCTGGTGTCAGTGGATGTAAAAGTCTCATATCTACACGTCCTAATCTACCCGTCACACCAATGGTTCCTTCGGAGAACAAACCTGTCCAGTCAGTGGTCACCTTCCTAAAGTGGAGTCATTTCTGGTGTCAGTGGATGTAAAAGTCTCATATCTACACGTCCTAATCTACCCGTCACACCAATGGTTCCTTCAGAGAACAAACCTGTCCAGTCAGTGGTCACCTTCCTAAAGTGGAGTCATTTCTGGTGTCAGTGGATATAAAAGTCTCATATCTACACGTCCTAATCTACCCGTCACACCAATGGTTCCTGCGGAGAACAAACCTGTCCAGTCAGTGGTCACCTTCCTAAAGTGGAGTCATTTCTGGTGTCAGTGGATGTAAAAGTCTCATATCTACACGTCCTAATCTACCCGTCACACCAATGGTTCCTGCGGAGAACAAACCTGTCCAGTCAGTGGTCACCTTCCTAAAGTGGAGTCATTTCTGGTGTCAGTGGATGTGAAAGTCTCATATCTACACGTCCTATTCTACCCGTCACACCAATGGTTCCTTCGGAGAACAAACCTGTCCAGTCAGTGGTCACCTTCCTAAAGTGGAGTCATTTCTGGTGTCAGTGGATGTGAAAGTCTCATATCTACACGTCCTATTCTACCCGTCACACCAATGGTTCCTTCGGAGAACAAACCTGTCCAGTCAGTGGTCACCTTCCTAAAGTGGAGTCATTTCTGGTGTCAGTGGATGTGAAAGTCTCATATCTACACGTCCTAATCTACCCGTCACACCAATGGTTCCTTCGGAGAACAAACCTGTCCAGTCAGTGGTCACCTTCCTAAAGTGGAGTCATTTCTGGTGTCAGTGGATGTGAAAGTCTCATATCTACACGTCCTAATCTCTACCCATCACACCAATGGTTCCTTCGGAGAACAAACCTGTCCAGTCAGTGGTCACCTTCCTAAAGTGGAGTCATTTCTGGTGTCAGTGGATGTGAAAGTCTCATATCTACACGTCCTAATCTACCCGTCACACCAATGGTTCCTTCGGAGAACAAACCTGTCCAGTCAGTGGTCACCTTCCTAAAGTGGAGTCATTTCTGGTGTCAGTGGATGTGAAAGTCTCATATCTACACGTCCTAATCTACCCATCACACCAATGGTTCCTTCGGAGAACAAACCTGTCCAGTCAGTGGTCACCTTCCTAAAGTGGAGTCATTTCTGGTGTCAGTGGATGTAAAAGTCTCATATCTACACGTCCTAATCTACCCGTCACACCAATGGTTCCTTCGGAGAACAAACCTGTCCAGTCAGTGGTCACCTTCCTAAGGCGGAGTCATTTCTGGTGTCAGTGGATGTGAAAGTCTCATATCTACACGTCCTAATCTACCCGTCACACCAATGGTTCCTTCGGAGAACAAACCTGTCCAGTCAGTGGTCACCTTCCTAAGGCGGAGTCATTTCTGGTGTCAGTGGATGTGAAAGTCTCATATCTACACGTCCTAATCTACCCGTCACACCAATGGTTCCTTCGGAGAACAAACCTGTCCAGTCAGTGGTCACCTTCCTAAAGTGGAGTCATTTCTGGTGTCAGTGGATGTAAAAGTCTCATATCTACACGTCCTAATCTACCCGTCACACCAATGGTTCCTTCAGAGAACAAACCTGTCCAGTCAGTGGTCACCTTCCTAAAGTGGAGTCATTTCTGGTGTCAGTGGATGTGAAAGTCTCATATCTACACGTCCTATTCTACCCATCACACCAATGGTTCCTTCAGAGATCAAACAATTTTTAGTTTGTAGCTGTTCGGCCTTTTCACTGTACCCAGAGTATTCACCAACGTCTTGGATCTGGTCTTGGGTCTCCTGCATCCCTAGGGTATGTCCACTGGGGGTAACTTAGATGACCTTCCACTCCGGGAGCAATTTCCTCCACTTCTGGAGTCCAATGTGCTTGAGATGTTGAACACTGGAAAGATTTGCGTAGATTCTGCAGATCCAAAAGCAGTCCCTGGTCGCAACCCAACATCTAGAATATCTGGGCCTGATCTTGGAAAAATGCTTGTTCTGTGACAAAGGGTACCTGCGGTATTTTACTCCCCTTGATCGAACGGCATTGATTGGTGGTCACATGTTGTCCCTGTCTAGTGTCCATTGGATTAGAGAAGGAAGAGTAGTCCTGCTAGCAGGTTACACGAAGCACACATCTGCTGCAAATATTTAGAGGAAAGAGGGTAGAGGTTCAAGTAGAGAAGACTGGGCAGGCAAGTGAGGGAATGAAGAGTTGCTACCTGAAGTCCCAACCTTTACTAAGTTCTACCAGGTAGATATTGGGGTCTCTGCAGACGCAACCTTCGGGCGGAGGGTCCTGAAGGCAGTTGTGTGAGGTTCTAACCCATTGTGGTTTTGGTTCATGAGGCCTGTTGCCGCGTTGCCCTCCCCTCATATTCATCGCTTTAGGACGTGTCTAGGATGAAGCTCAAGTTCTCCTAAATGATGGGAAGGCTTTTGATTGAAGGTTGATTACCCAGCTGGAGAGGAATCCCTCAGCAGAAGATTGTCCAGGTTCCCTGTGACCCGAATGCCCGATGTTTTTCAGAGGTGTGGGTAGGGGTGCAAATACATTTGTGAATACTCTGAGTGCATTGGATTGGCTGGATGACAGTGTGACAATCTGGATGAGGTGGGTGAATGGCAATATGTAGCCAGGCAACTTGAATGTCTACTGATGGCAGATGTTCCCGTTGTTTTAGAGGGGCAAATATCGACCTTCTGGATTCCATACAAGGTTCTTGTTTAGGGACTTTAGGACAAATACCCCCGTTAGGATTTGGTACCATGAACAGGTTTGAATAGAATCCTTTGAACCTAGAGCAGGGGTGTCAAACTGGTGGCCCTCCAGCTGTTGTGCAACTACAAGTCCCATCATGCCTCTGCCCAGGGGCGGACTGGTCACGCTTGTAACTGTCAATCTTGCAATGCCTCATGGGACTTGTAGTTTGGCAACATCTGGAGGGCCGCCACTTTGACACCCGTGATCTACAGGGACAACCACTCCCTGGAACAAAAGTAGGTTCAGGGTGGTCTGAAAATCTGTCTGTTATTGGGCAGATGTTGGCTCGTGTGAGAGCAGAAAACGAGGTGATGGAGTCTGAAACCCTTTTGAGGCCACCAACTGAACCCTCAGGCCTGGGAGGGGGTTCTAGGATTATGCCTGGGGGGACCACGCCCAGCAGTGTCAGCGGCTATGAAGACCACGCTTGTGTCACCTACCATCAGGATATTCCCGACACGAATGTACACGGAATCC